>JAQFVV010012818.1:0-343990 GCA_028023455.1 Epiperipatus broadwayi | reverse complement strand
TTTAAAAATATTATTTTTACATATTTTTGTTATATAAATACAAAAATAAATCCCTAAAGTATATGTCATTCTAAAAATAATAAAGAAAATTGTAACAAAAATTATAATTAAAGTAAAAGTATAGTAATTTGTCAAAATAGTGAACAAAATATAATATCTATCAATGTTGAATGTATAGAACTTTGCTTAAACTTTTCAAATACAAACAACTTATTAATAATAGCTGACAGCACAGCTTAGTAATTACACAACATTTCAGGTAGTATTATTTTGACTCTTCTTCATATGTTGCTGGCCTGACCAGTGACAATATTACTGTAGTAGATGAATCTATATCTTTAGATTCTCATTATTGAGTTTTAAGGCAAAATTTCTAACCAATGGAACTACTCTGTCATTTAAAAAAATAATATCAATAATAAAACAACACTTTTTAATAAGTAAATACAAAAAAAGTATAGTAAATATTATAATCAGCAGATTCTGGAGTGATATAAACATTTTGGATCAATGTAAATGTCAATATACCGAATTTTTTATTTTACAATCAAATAATCACATTTTACTTAGTTCAAATAATCTTATTAATAAATAAACTAAGAACTTTAAAAAAAAAAAATCTTTATAATGACACATTTTAAAAATATATTGAAATTGCAATAAAATGTATTTTTAAGCCAATAAAGTTGCAAACAATACTAAAACGCTTATACAAATCACTAAGCAAATCACAAAATATATTTTTTTAAACAAAATTAATCCAATAAAAATTGACTTACCATGTCAGGTGGCACAAAAAAGGTGAAAAAATAAATAATAATCATTATATCAAAAATTACAAACTTTATGTATAAGATAGAAACACCATCAAAATATTTCCTTAGGTCATCTATTTGATTAGAATAGTTAAGTAATTTATAAAATATCTTGTCACAGCTTTATATACACTGAATATTAAAGTTTAGTGATCAAAAATTGAAGAGTATCTATATTGTTGCTGATGAAAGTAGCAACAAATATAATATAATAAGAAATGGCAATTAGTCATTTAGTAAGGATAAAACATTATTTTATGATCTGTAAAAACTGGAATTTTTTTAGAAAAAGGCTTGTTAAATATTTTCTGGCTTTATGTGGATCAAATATTTCCATAATTAGGAAAAGCCTTGAAAGTATATTAGAGACAATTGAGTCATTAACTGATAGAGAAATGGAAATTGTTGTTCAGAATAAATGGGGAAAAAAAATACTTTACTCATACATAGAGATTAAAAAAATAGAGTGAAGGATATGTTGAAGAAGTCTGTGGCAGATAAAAAGAAGAAAGGAACAACAAAGAGAAACTAATTTATTATCTAAATGAAGTTAGAGTAATGAATACAAGGGCTTGGAAAATGTTGTAGATTTGATATATAGAGGATCTATCTTTTCCATGGATTTTGAATGGTAATGATTTAAAACAACATTTAAAATGTATTATAAGTGGCTCTTTGTTAAAATAAAAAATTATAGTTTATTACATGCAATGTTTTCTTTTTATTTCATTGTATTAGAATATTTTAAAATCTCAATATAAAATGTGGCTCCCACAATTGAAATTTTTGTATTTCAAGAATTGCAATCCCAATTAAAGATATGTTGATTTATGAGTGTTGTCATGCCATATAAACATCAAAACTTTTAAAACCAACTGAATTAAGCATGTTGAATAATATATAAATATGTTACTCATGTTTATCTATATCAAAATAAATTTAGTAATCAAAGCAAGCTAGTATGAAATATATCACTTTTATTAATATGAATACATATGCTTTGTAATTATATGACTGATAGAGAATTATTAAACTAACAAATATTGATAAAACTGACACTATTAAAAATAATTCCATGTAAAAATTTTAAATTTAACTTATATTTTTCTTATGTCAGTGCAACAATGAAAATATACAAAGGTAATGAAATTATATAAATTCTTAGAAAGTAAAAAGAAAAAAATATATACATCTATATTTAAAAAAACAAAAAACAAATTTGCCACAGTCGAAATTAATATTAATAATTTTTATTAGTCATTCAGACTAAAAATAATACACTTAATGATTAATTTATCGTTTTTAGTCAAAAAATAAATGAATTTTAAAATTAGTAAATTAGCCAATTTACAAAATTAAACCATCATAATGGTTTCTATTACGAAACTAATACTTTTAATATAAAATATATTTAATCAATATTAAGAGTATAAAAACTCTGCAATATTATCATTAATTATCTGCTATAAAGACAGGCCATGAGTATAGATTTCATAAACTTCCCCAACCTCATTTCTGATTCCAATATATACTTCATAATTTCTCTGCCTCAAAGAATATGCCCAATCGATGTTTGTAATTTTTTGTATATGTGTAAATAGGAATATTTCATTTACTTTCTTTAACAATTTAAATATTGTAAATCCCAGCAAGCCAACACAGTATTCTCGTTTTTGTAAAAGCAGTCCCCAATAAATCTTTTCATAATCTCTTAATTTTTTAATCATTCAAGCCTCTGCTTCATATGAAACCATATTCCAAACTAAATATTTAACAAGTCATTTTTTAAATCTTTATTATAATAATTTACAAAAATAATTACTATCCCTTGTTAAGAGACCATTTAGCAATACAATTTAAATTTAGTGTATGGCCTTAATCTTCCATAATATATAATCTCAGAACAAAGTCTTAAAAATTTGCATTAGTCAACTCACAATTTAATTATGATAGTAATGCAAATACTATATACAAACAAAAGTAATTTTTGTTAATAGTAGTCCCAACCATCTCTGGTTATTTCATTCCAAATCTTTGTTTGAATATCTAAAATTTAGGGATAGTAATGAATTCTATTTATCTTTTAATCTCTCCTTCTATACATTATATATTACCATTTTAACATATATGCACATAGCTATGCTATAAGTTATTGTAAAATTATGCACATGAAAATTTCAACAAAATTAATTAATACCAAAATAGTATAATGTAATGATGAAAAAATAGTGTCATGATAAATACACAAAATATAACTCATTCATATATGTACATATTCATACCTGTATAAGTATATCTATGAAGGTGTTCATGTGAGACTTATGTTTTGTTTTTCACAGTAAATCAATTATTTTTATTTTATCAAATAGAATTGCATTTGAAAACTTTGCAATCAGTTTAAGCAAAATTTATTTTCAATAAATCATGCAGCAGTACAGAGAGCTATCTGTTACTATAATAGCCATGTGATGGGCTAAGATAGACAATACACTGATGTTAGAGAGGAGAAATGATTCTTGAGAACATTCACCCAACTAGTCACACATAAAACTTAAGAATTCAAATTTATGAATTTCTAATTTTTTTTTCCAAACTACAGATTATTGAAGTAGCACTTCTAAATTCGTAGATTATTATATATATTTACACAAAATTATGATTATAATAAGTCACTATCAGTTATCTAAAAAAAAATTATTATAAAAAATTTATAAACATAATGAATACAGATTAAAATATTCAAAATATATTAATACCAATAAAGAATCTTTAATAATAATTAGTAATTGTCATTTATTTAAGTTAATTTAGTATTATAATTTGAGTGAAATTTTTATCTATTTCTATAAATAAATTAGATAGGGAACAAAGATCTCATCCAACATTTCTCTAGATAGGAACAATGAAGTAACATATATTTATGCTAATTGACTTTACATGGGTTTTTTCCTTGCTTCAACTTCTAATTATAGATGTCCCTTTTTTAAAAATAACTAAGTAGGTAACTGACGTGAAATAAATTCTAAACTGAATGGAAATTTTAAGTTACCCGAAAATTGTAAACTATAGGTAATGGATATGGCAGGTATATAAAATAAACACTATGATGGGCTTGCTTTTATTTTATATATATATAAGATGATTTTATCAAGTAGAAGCAAAAACAATGTTTGTTTTTTGCAGGATTAATCCAGTTTTTCCAATCTCAGGCATTTCTTTTCCATATATCGGCAACTTACATAATTCAACTGTTTATTCCACATATGATCTATTTCTAGTTCCTTTACAATCACTTGGAATCCAGTTTTAGTTTTCAATTGTCAATCTCTTTATTCTTTCCCTGATATCAGTAATATCTGTTTGTTCTCTCATATATGTAATTAGTTTTTGATGCTTCTTTATGCTCCTGACACATATACCTCTTCATATTTTTTAAATAATTTAAAGTCTCCGTATTACTCTTTTGTTAAATGTACATGTCTCACATCCATAAGTACGAACTGATAAAACAACATTTATTAACATCCTTCTTTTTCAAGCATATAGGCAAATTTCTTTTTAATATCAAGTTTTTTTCTATTAAAAGCACTCAATCCAAGTTTAATTCTATGATTAATTGCATCCACTATAAAAATTAACCAATATGTTACCATCAATACTAATAATGTGACCAAGATATTTATAATTAATAATTTCCTCCAATTCATCTTTATTTTCTTCTGAGAAAATCCATTGAACATTACTTTAGTCTTTTTAGCATTTAATTTAGTCCTACTTTATTACATTTATCTGAAAATTCTTGCAGCATTTCCTGAAGTTTTAAAGTACTATTTCCAAAAACAAATCACATCATCTACAAAATCTACATGACTAAATAATCTCCATTTACTTTTACTCCATTAGCTTCCCATTTTAATTCACAAACTACTTTTGGTAAAACTGGTGTAAAAGTTTTGAACATATTCCCTCCTCATAAACAGAGCAAAACTCTCCATACAGTATTGCCACCTCCTCATGTTAATTTTCATAGCATTATTATGTAAATCTAATCATTGCTGTCACATTT
Organism: Epiperipatus broadwayi; assembly: GCA_028023455.1. Lineage (NCBI taxonomy): Eukaryota > Metazoa > Onychophora > Udeonychophora > Euonychophora > Peripatidae > Epiperipatus > Epiperipatus broadwayi. The sequence goes on along the minus strand of JAQFVV010012818.1, from coordinate 339,109 downwards.
TGATAAATATTCTTTAGAATATGACAATATCTTAAGACTATGTCTTGATGTGTTTTAATCACCACAGAAAATCTTATAGAACAATTACCTTTTCATAATCAACAAATTAAAAGCATAATCGTAACTCATATTCACTGGTCCTTTTTACAACTTCTCTCAATACTTAGATACTGTGCTAAAACCACTTTTAAATGCACCTTTTTCTTTTAATTAAAATACAGAATTAATTATAGACAATTTTGTATAGAACTGTGATAAAAGGCTGATAGGTTTGTAATTTCTAAATTTTCTTTATCAACTTCCATAAATACCAACAATCCTACTCTATTCTTTCATTAATCTGGTACATCTTCATAATTTAGACAATTGATATATAATTTTGCCAATAGTTTTTCTATTTTTTCACCTGCTTGATTTAAGATATTGATTATAATTTCATCATTTCACACAGCTTTTTCATAGATTTGATTGCATGTCTAACTTCTATATTTCAAATATTGAGTAAATCAGAAAATGCAGTAACTGTAGAGGATATTTTGTTTTCTTATTATTTATTGCTATATAATTCTTTATAAAACTCTTCCACACATTTCACAATGTCATCTCTCATAATTAGATATTTTCCTTTTTTATTGCAAAATAAATTTCCTATCAATACCAAGATGTTATTTTACACATTTGACTTTTTTATTATCTTCTATAGTTTTGCTTGTTAATTCTCAACTATATTTTTTTATCATTCTTAACTTTCTTTGTACTACTTTACAAAACTTTAAATATTCAATTCTTCTTAATGAGTCATTTTTATATATTTGCAAAATTTTAAATATTCAATTCTTCTTAACGAGTCATTTTTATATATTTTCAAATTCCTTCTTTCCATCATACATTGTCTTCACTGGTAAATTGCTGCTTTTGTATACCAGCTATCTTTGTTGCAGGTCTAAATAATATTATCTTCCAATTGGTTTTATTCAAATCTAAACCATCTATTTTCAAATTCCTTCTTTCCATCATACATTGTCTTTACTGGTAAATTGCTGCTTTTGTATACCAGCTATTTTTGTTGCAGGTCTGAATAATATTATCTTCCAATTGATTTTATTCAAATCTAAACCATCTTCAAAATCTGTTAATATTTTAAAATGATTCGCAAGTTCTAATTTAAATTCAAATAAACTATTCTGAAGATTAGAAATATGAACACTGAATACTGTTTTTTTTTTTTTTTTATAATTCTTGTCTCTCTAGTTTTGCATTAGCACATGTCTTTCATTTCCCTAATTCATAATCATTATTTCCTGTGTTAAATCTAATAAGAAAATTACAATCATGAAATAAATATTTTCTATTAGTCAAAATATAATCCAATTCTGCTGTAGCATAATTTGGATGCTTCTATATCCATTTACACTTTTTTCAAAGAAAAAATTCATAATATAGACTCCTTTTCTGTGAACTCCAAAAGTCTGTATCATTTCATTTCTATCATAATAATGAGTTTCAACTATAGCACAATCTTTTAATGGTTTACCAATTTTAGCATTGAAGAATCCCTGATAATTTTAAAGTTTGTTTGGGGTAATCAAAAGCATTTTGTACATCCATATAAAAGATAATGACATTTCTCAGCTCAGATCTCTCCAAGTTTCATACAGTTTCTCTGATTCATAGTTTCTCTACATCACTCTTGAAAACTTCCTTAGATCATCCACCATGCCGCTTATACTTTCATCCTAGGCCTTTTACAATTTATTGGTATACAATTTAAAATTTCAACCATCCATCTATTGCCATTCCATTTACTTTTTTTCCCAAGTATTTTATTTTTCATCCCTTTTTATTGTTTCAAATGATACATTTATAAATATTTAATTGTCTACATGAAGTCTCCATATTCTTTTGTTAAGCATATTTCAGATCCATATGCAAAAACTGATAAAACATTTATTACAAATCATCCTTTCACACTCATGGGCATATACCTATTTAATACAGTATTAGATTATTTTTATTAAAAGAAATCCATATAATTTATAATTAATTTTATCCATAATGCTCTCATCTATATTAAGAATCAGACCGAAGTATTAATGATTGTTAACTTCTTCTAATTCATGATTTTATTAAACTTTATTGTTTTCTTCTTTAAAAAAACCACTGAAAATTAGGATTTAACATTTACCTTTACTATTATGTTCTTGCTTTCATCTGATAACTCTTGTAATATTTCCTAAAGCTTTGAAGCATTATTTCCAAAAACAACGACATCATCTGCAAAATCTTGATGACTTAAACAGTTTCTATTTATTTTTAATACCCAAGTCTTTTATTTTAATCAACAAACTCTCCCTACAAAAAGTATATAACTACAAATCAAAAAAAAGATGATCTGAATTTTTAAAAGTAAATCAATAAAATTAAATGATAAAACACTTGTTCATATCAGTTTACTAGTGCAATATTTATAGATGCATACATTACTTTTTTTTAAAAAAAAGTTCGTATGATAACACGAATATTATAATGTTAAATTGATGTTAGATGATATGAACGTTATTTGACATCATTTTTTAAAAACACTATTTTTTTTTAAAATATAAATTACTTAGATCTTCAATGAGACATCATTAATGTGATTAGTATTCTAATAAGCAGAAATATAGTTTCAAATTATTCAGAAAATCTATCTCATCTTTGACAAAAATTATTTGCAATTCTTAAATATATATCTAATGACTGAGAGAAAAAATTAAATTAGCATATTGGTTAAAATATAAACAAACCTTTGATTTGTTTTCAAGTATGTTTAAATACATTATAATCAAATGCAAAAATGATATTGTATTGTATGTGCGTGTTTTTATACAAAAATAAAATAAATTTTATAATACTTCATATGAGAAAGTAGATATAAATTGCAATTATGATATTATAATTAGTAAATGAACTTATAAATTTAAAATATCCATAAAATTATATTTAGAAAAAAAAAATTACAATAATCTTACATCTAAGCACGATTAGCATTGCAAGATATTATAAATATTAATCTTTTCTTTTAAGTACAGAAAACCATGTTTTATATTGAATTGTATTAAACAATTGAAAAGACCATCTATTTTATTAAGTGTGTAAACTGTAGTACAACTTCAGATTTTAACCAAGAATAGAATTTTCATTTCAGATATCAATCCATAGGCAATCCTGCTGGCCAAACAATTATTGGTTCTTAAAAGGATATACACTTCTTCTTTGACAAAGTGCCCATCATTCAGGATTTGGTTTGGTTAATTAATATTAATTTGCCTTTTATTGTTTCTCTTTAACAGGATAATGAAGATGCATCTGACATGCAGTAAACTATTTACAGATGCATAAAGAACAAGCATAAAGAACTATTTGCAGATATTTTTTCTCTTTTATTCTTAGTAACAACTAATTTGTATATATTTTTAGACGTGATTATACTGCAATAAAATCAATTCTCTTAACTTTTTAATCATAATATTATAATTCAATTTATTTTGAAATTTAACATTTCAAAATAATTAAGAAGATTGCCAGTTCCTTTGTTACAGAGAAAAAAAAAACCACACACATTTATGCATTGAAAAAAAATCTCTGTTCTGCAGTAGCAATGCCAATCGACTATACATAGAACAAACTCTCACATTAGACAGATCTCAGTATAATAATCAACAATATACAAAAATTAAATCTTTAAAAACATCTGCACTATTATTGCAAAATAATGTGGAAAACATTTTTTATTCTAAGCAACAACAATAACAAAAATCTATATTATCATATATGCTTCAACCTCAAGTTTAAATAGAAACTGACTATCAACTGTATTATTTCCTTGTCGCTCATGTCGCTCATGTCGTCTCAAAATTTTTTTCCAGCAGATTGCAAAAGCAACAATATTTTTCCTTTTTTTCATATCTATCTTTCACATTCACAGCTAAATAATTTAATATCAGTTTTAAAGATATCCCCAATATCAAAGGAACTTATTATTGCAACTGGGTTTTATTGCTACCAGATAATCTTTAAAAAAAATTGAAGCTGTCAACAACTTCTGTCTCTTAACTCTCTATATAATATACTTTTATTTATTTACCCCAAAATGATTTCTCAATTGTTTGATTTAACAAGCTACTTAACATTATACCTGTTATAATGATGATAGAATCCATCTTATTTGTGATTATCCTTTTTTATTTTTGTGACTAATCTTTCTGAGCATTATATATAAAAATAGGATAAATGCAATCATTTTGTTAGTACATTCATTTAATATTACTTTTATCCTTTTCAACATTTAGTTGTAATCACTTCATTTTATCATGATCTCTAACTCTCTTAATAAGTACTTCAAGATCTTTCCAATTTTGATTATAGATTTTGGGTCATCATTAGTATATAAACAATTATGGTTGTTTCTCCAACAATAATACTGAATCCATTGTCATATTTTCAAAATGTGACTTCTTTCATAAAATATTCATTGCACAAACTTTGTCTAATTTTTTTGCTAATGTAATTCATAACCTGTTTGAACTATATATTTTAGATCCATATAAAAGTTTCTTTATAAAAATAATGAAATGTTCTGGTATACTCAATGTTCTTAAGGCAATGGATTCAAAGTTCTACAACCATAATCAATAAAGGCATGCTGATTTCTCTTTTTTAATAATTATCTTTTTCAATAATCTAATTTACACAAATGACTACTGAAAATACATTTTACCAATTAAAGAAGTAAAGTGTTGTGGTTATAGGAAAATAAAATAAATACAAAGATTATAATAATTAGAAATTTTGATTTTAATACTGAGTGTGAATATATAGTATTTGTCTTAGATCATTCATCAACAACAAAAACAGCAGCCAAAAGATTTATGACAAATATCACTGGACAAAAAATGTTATGAAAAGCCTGGAAAACATCCAGAAAAGTAGTGATGTATTTTTAACGATTCAGAATTATTCAATTCATGGTGTTTCTTGAGACTATGAAGAAATAAATAAACAAAAATTGGAATGATTTTAAATTGTAGTGCTGACAAAGATTTTTGTGTATACACAGAAAACAAAAATAATGAACAAGTAGATATATAATCACATTATACCATATTTTTAGTCAAAATACTAATAAAGAGGTTGCCATTATCTTATTTTTATAAATAATGATCAGGAAGAATAGTCATAACAAACAAAAAAAGAATCACAAAAATAAAATGGATTCTATCATCACAATAGCAGGTGCGATGTTAAGTAGCTTACTGGGAAAATGACCATAACATTTACTTAAGAGCAACTAGTAATAATTTTCACATAATAAAATATTAATTTCAAACACAGGATAATAAAAAAAATTCCACATCTAGATAAATGTAAAGTTGAACACTTACAGAATATTTGTTTTATATTTTTTGTTTATGTAAATATTTTGAATATATTATATTGTCTATATATATTAAAAGTCAAATTTATATCTTTAAACTAATTTATAGCATCAAACTTATATACAGTCATAAAATATACAGTGAAACATCTTTGCTGATTTCTGAATAATATTAGAAAAAAAAAAACAGTTTAACTATACAAAAGACTATTTAATAATATTCATTTAATTTTCTCAAATTGTGTTATAATAGTTATCATTTTTTAAAAATAATATAATATGAAACTTGACTGCTAAAGTTTTTTATTACTACTTCTAGAAGAAAAAAAACAATAGCTTACTTGATATAAAATTTTAAACATTTGACTTTTGATTCAATGTAATAAATTATTTAAATTAAACCATTTGATTTATGACAAATTTCAAATCAATTTCTTTAAAATATGAATACTTAATAAATTGAAAGAAAGAAATAATAAAACAAAAACTTGCAGATTTTAATGGATCACTCCAATTTATTAAATATTAATAACCATTTTATTATAAAGTTTAGTGTAGAATTAATGGGTCTAAATATGAATAAAACCTAGTTGAAAATTTTCAAATATGAACTTATCTAGTACTTTTTGACACCTGTGGAAAAGCTTTCACCTCGCAATAAATAAAATAATTTACCACAGTACATTAATTTAAATATTACATAAAGCTCTAAAGATGACATAATAATCAAGTTTTATCAGTTGATCATAATATCTTTTGTATAGAGAACTTATCATATCTATTGTAGTAGAAATCATCAACAGTTTGTCTTGTTTTATAATTAAAACATAAATTCACTTTTGTTCCTCTGTTCTTTGGAAGAATGTAATTTTTGTTATTTAAATAAGGCAAAATAAATATACAGGTGTAGAAGGAGCAATCTAAAACAAACCTTGATGCAAGACAAAGGCCGATCAATAGCAAATTCTCTCACAGAACAATGAACAATAAGATATCTATCATGCTGAAGCAAATGTTTGGGGAAAAAAGTTATTGAGAAGTCTTTTATTCTTGTTTTACTTTCAAAATAAAATACAATTTACTGACCATACTATAAGGTTGGTTGAATTGGCCATGGTTCAATAAAGAAAAATCCTATTTAAATGTAAAAGAAACTTAAAAAATGTTTAATGTATGTTAAATTAAAGTCCAGACAGTAAGCATTGTAGGCATATATACTGTCATTCACTATGAGACTCTTCAGATATATATATATTATATCTTAATTAATTTTATTAACAAAGCAAAATAATATTATCTGGATCAAATATTTTAAAAACACCCATATATATATATATAAAATCTTCTATTATTATAAAAATAAGTTTCTGTCTGAGAAAAAAATTGTTACAAATGAAAAATAGAATTAATAAAAGTTGAAAAGTTTTGCAGCATTTCAAAATGAACTCTGTCAATGGTTTTAAAATAATAGTTAGCCCAGTAGCTTGCAAAATCTTTCAAATCAGTAAATTCTTTTTATTTAATCTTCTTCAATTCATTTTATATTTACCATTTAAAATCAAAATGACAATCTATATATACTTATTGATAAAACAGCAGAAATATTATCAAAATTCTAAATTAAGAAATTGCTACAATTGTAAGAAAACAAAATAATATCAACCATACAATATAGATACAACGAAAAATAAAAGAATGAAATGTCTTTTGGAGAAGATATGTGTGTGAGTGTATGCACAAAACCTCTTATAAGAGTCACAAATTATTACAATATAAAATAAAAAGGCAGATATTTATTTGAATTAGTTTAAAAAAAGTCTAATATATTTGAAATTTTCAAATTACCATTTGCAGAAGCACATATTTATAATTCTTTGCATTAATAAAAAAAAAAAAAGAAGGTTTGCATCTTTTCATGCAATCATGACTGGTCAATTGAAGAACATAATAAAATATATTTCTGATTCATGAATATGAAACTTCATAGATAAAAAATTAAAAAAGAATATCACAATGCATAAATTTATAAAATATGCATGCTCTCACTAAAAAATGCAGCAATAATTTTAAAATGCCATGTATAGTACAATACCACATAGGACTGCTATTAAATCTTGAAAAAAAAAACTACAAAATAATCAGTACTCAGATAAACAAATTAAATTTAAAAAAAATTTCTTTATTAGCTAAAAAAATTTTAAAAAGGTCTTAAATTTGAAAATAAATTTCTAAATGTGAAAATGAAAATAATACGTTATTTTTTTTTGTCCTTTTCTGTTTAAATACTGTTTAGTTTAATTTTTTCTTTAAAGTTAGTAATATAGAGAAATTTAAAAATAAACTTCTGATTAGCTAAGAAGAGTGTATTAAAAAACAATAACAATTTTAAAGATAGATTATGAGATTAAAAAAACTTCTTATCTGCTTTTAACTCATTAAGTGTGTGTTTCTTATTTTTATAAAAAAAAAAAACATCCATAAACTTTTTTTGCTCATTTTGTTTTCACAATTTTTCTTTAGATGTATGTTTTAATAAATAAAAAACTTACTGTAATTCCTGTTTTATGATTAATTAGTTGATAAATTTTATTAAAGCATAATTTCAAAAGATAAAATTAATTTTAAAAACCATATACCAGATTTGCAAAAAGAAAAGAAGCAACAGAAAAAATAAATACAAGAAACAAAATAAAAGATTTCATTTTAGCCTTGAGGTTAAAAAATTTATTAAAATAAATTATAGTCCATGTCATCTATATATTTAAAAAAAATTATTAAAATAAAAATTAAAAAATCAAAACATTTTTTAAAATATCAAAAATCAACTAATAATTACAAAAAAACTTGAACAAACAAATAATAATTAAAAAAATATTAAATAAATGTTTCATGTAAATTTGAGTTAAGTAATTTTAAGCTAAAAGCAATTGTATTCAAATAAAAGCTAAATATAAACATCAAATACCTATAAAGTAACAAATATTTAAAAAAAATTATTTAAAAAAATAACAAAATAAACAATCAGGTGAACATATTTTTCTGCTTTCACAATATAAATAAATGTGTGTGTTGAGCAAACATAGTAATATTCTTTTTTCTTGAACCAATAGAGATCATATTCTTTATCTCTTTTTCCCTTTTCCTAGAGTGACTGATAATTTCTGGCATCTAGATATGTTAATTAAAATTAAAATCTTCATCAATTAAATACATTGTAATGACAAAATAAAACATTTTGTAAAATTAAATTTTGTTTCTCCAAAATTGATCATAACGAATTCCACTACAGTAACCATATTGCTGTGGAGTCCATGCAAAACCTTAAATCATTACAATATAGAAGAATGACTAGCAACATGAATACAATTTATAAATAAAAAAATTCTGCAAATACTGTATTATAAATATCAATTAACAAGTAATTGTAAATAAATTGAAAAAGACAACTTTACTATTGTTAAAAGAATTGGGATATGTTGTACATATAAAGGTATATTATTAACTAAAGAAAGAAAGAAAAAGGAAAATACAAATGATGTTCTGTTAAAAAAATTACATTTAAAAGTGGTCTGAAATGGAACACATAAAATAGGGTCGATGCTGTTAACATGGCCAATTAAATAGTAATACACATATTAACTACAGAATACTTCTAAATGTTAATTTTATTATTCCAACAAAAGATGGATACTCTTATAAAAAAATTAATGTGAATAGTTAGACTAAATTTGAATTTGATAGCACTAGTCCAAAGTTGGGAGACATAGTGCATACAGCTTCATTTTTATAAAATTAGTTAAAAATAGATAAGTATGTATTTTTTTTAAAAAACCATCAGTTACAGTTAGTATTTGTTAGTGGATTGTTATTTATTATTAAATTCAAAATTTGAAATATTTATTTTGTCTTTTATTTAAATATAGGCCAGCGTTATATTATTTAACAAAAGGTAAGCATTACTCAAAACTTTTATTTTATTTGAAAATTATTTGAAATATATTTCTCATATTGTTTCATTTTGAAAGATATTAAACAGGATAAAAATACATTGTTTAAACAAATACTTATAAAATAAGGTGTAAATGTTCATATAACAATCACACTATAAAAATAAATTTCTCTTGATTAAATATGTCAAGTTTTTTTTATAAAATTTAGAGTAACTACACATTAAGGTGCTATGATCAAGAATAATACATGGTTAGTATTGAAGATATTTGCCATTGTTTGCTAGCCTGTAACATAGTTTATTCAGCATTTCAATTGTAGATTTACTTTATAAAGTAATTAAATCATGATCAGCAATACAATAATAAAAGGAAGCAAGTCAGTATAAAATGGGGGGGGGTCATATGTTAATTATTAATGTAGTAGATAACAATTCTTTAACAACTACTAACATGTTGATCAATATATTAATAGTGGTGGAAACATAATGTATAAAATTAATTTTAAAATTAAATTTGGATGGAATGATTTTGGCAGAAATAGCTTAATAATAAAAGAAAATATGTCTATGCAATATAAGGGAAAGTTTTTAATATATGTGTTTTACAAATTTCTCATAATATAGATATAAAATTTGGCAATTTAATAAAAGAGGAATGCAAACACTTGAGATAACACAATGAAGTGAAAAGAGATATGTGGTAGGGCTAACAAAAACAGATTCAAAAGAAAATATGCATATATGAGAATACAAACAGTTAATTACTGAAAAAATAAAGGATGAAATAAAACTGGGATGAAAACATAACTGGATGCACAACAACAGATAGATAAAAAAATCTTAAGTGAGATTCTATGAAAGTAAAAAAGAAGAGACAAATAGGAAATGAATGAGATATGAATGTTTGTCAGAATGCTGAGGAGAAAAAAATGAAACTATAGATTGAATAAATTGGATTAAAGTAGGTTGAAAATGATAAGAAAAATTATGATCAGTTGCTTGGAGGTGTTGTGAATCTTGATCACATACTAATGGGTTGAGAATAACTATTCTTCTCAATTGAATAAACATATTTTTATTTTACTTTCTTTATCTGGGAATCTATTTATAAACCATTAATTTTAGAGTCTGCGTTATGGACTGCACAAGGCAGCAAAAATTAAAAATTAACATTTAATATTAAATTATTCATTTTTCATCAGGTAATAAATTAACTGGATTTTAAAAAAATTATATAACCAAGTTATTATTTTTTTCTTATAAGAAATCGTTCATAACTATCAAACATTTCATTACAAAACAAACAAACATGATAGTTGATATTTATTGAATTTAAAATGTAGTTATAATTGATATATATATAATCAAAGTAACAAAGATCTCAATTCCTCATTCACTGAGAAAAACGTTGTCGATAAATTATGGGAAATTTTTCATTTTTCTAAAATAGAAATGTTTAATAATTATTTAAAAGTAATGAAGCTATGCATAATTTGCTGATTAAATTTGACATAAAGAAATAAACCTTTTTTTTTTTTTTAGTGCAAACTATACATATATACATAGAAAGATAAAAGTATAAAATCGCAAGCTGACTAAGGTCACCATGTGATAATTATTGGATTATCATGGAAATGCTGAATAAACACTAACAAAGCAACTACAAGGTTAATTGCAAGTCAAACAAAATGTGTGAGAAATCAATGTTTTAAGATTGACCCAATTCAGGGAAAGTCAATGCCTTTTAGGAATAAAATATGGTAAAAATAATTACCTTGTACACTATAAGAATGAAATTTAAAAATACAAACTACCAACAACAATGATGTTAAAAAAATCAAATTGCTAATTCTAAAATTTAGATCATTTTAACGTAGGTTAAAAAAAAAAAGATATAGATGTATGATATCTTTTTATCCGTGTATCTAAATATAAATACAAAAAAAAAATAACTATATTGGATCTATTCATTTACTTTTCAAGTTTCCCACTACACTGCTACCACTCATAACAATATATGTATTTACTAAAAAAACTAATCCTATTCATCTGCTATAAAGCAAAATGGTGGATAAAGTAAATGTTAAAAAAAGCCATTAAACTGAAATTAAAGGAATAAACTGTTTTAGTAAACATTTTATTCTAATATCTTTAGGCACACATATAAACACATACATTCATTTATTCGTATAAAAATATTAGGACATTTTGTTATCACAATAATTACATCATTTAAATTAAATTAATATTAAAAAATATTTTAATATAATATTTCTTAAAGCCATCTTTGTTGTAGTAAAAGTTTTCTTAAAACATTTTTTTTGCTAAGTATTTTTGAAAAATTTGGAAGTATAAACTTTTGGAAAATAAGATAAACTAACATTAATATAGCTATATATATATCTGTAGAAAAAGTTTGCTATTAGCTAAAAGGATATCTTAGTTTTAATGAAATTAAGCATATCAAATTCCTAATGTCTATTCTATACATTCTTGTCATTGCACTTGTTATTACTATGAGATTACACATTGCAAATGAACATAAATGGGCTGTTTATCATCACACATTAGCCAGCATAGTAACTTTATAACTCTGAAATTAAGATCAAAACATAATAGTCTTTCTTTTCAGTTACCTGAGTATTCTTAAATAAAATAGAAGTTTGAGTTTTCTTGAAGGTAGTATGAGTGGTCTTATATACATATAAACATTTAAAATCATAACAGACAAAACAAAATTATAGCCTTCATTCTCAGGATAGTATAATGTTGCCCCGAAATCTCCAAATTGCAGACACCAGCTGCAATTCAATGATGATTTTTTATTTTTAGGTGCTTATAACTGCACATCAATTTCAAATGCAAGATTGCAAACAGTGTTTCTGGGCACATGGCTATTGCGTACAAGCATTTGATGAAACCATTTTATAACACATGACATCAAAAATGTTATTGTTTTGTTTCAAAGAAAATGCAGGACTGTATAGAATATCATTTTATTCAGATCACCATGAGTATTGTAGATAATTGTATGACATTTTACAATTTTTATGACTCATTTAATATAGTTTTCAATTTATATTGAGCTATAATTAAATAGTGACTCATATAATAAAATTGGATCTAGCAAAAAAAAAAAGGTTACACTTTAAAGATTTTAAAGAGAATTTTACCTTTTTTAAATCTTTCAAAAGACTTCCCTTTATAAGACCAGATCTGTCCACATGCCATTGAGCAAAGCAATAGTGATAGCAATTGATTAATATTCTTCACAACATGATTTAGAAAATCAGTAGAAATTACAAAAAATAAAAATGTATATATACATTACATAACTGAACATTTTAAACATTGAATAATGGTCATTAAATTGCACAAAAAATTGAAATTGGTTGTTGTGATGGTTCTGTAATATTTTTTATGATTTATATCTTTACAGAGATCATTCCATCTTGTTAAAGGTTTGAGCATAAGTACATTAAGAGCCATTTATTTGTATATATAACTTGTTCAACAATTTTTTTTATCTCTTTGAATATTGTTTTTATTTTGTTAATAAAAGAATATGCATGCATTCTATGATGATCATTATATGCAATGGACCTCTTAGGGGGAAATTAATGGATGTTCTGGCATGAATGTATGGTTGTAACCTTGGCAAATGATTCTAATTGGTTGATAATATTTTTGTTTTATGTGAATATCACTGATAATATTCTTGTTTATGTGAATATCACTGGGATCATCATTCTTGTAAAGATTCTGGAATTTTTTAAAAAAAGTGTGATTGTGTTTCAATGTGTTTGAGATAAAAAGCATACTGAGCACCAGAATTTATTTCAGCTTTTGACTCTGTAAGAAATATGCAAAATAGTTTGTTGAAGATGCTTAATAAGGATTTTCCATAATATTGGAGGTGAAAGGTGGAGGAAGTGCTTAGACCAATGAATGCACTTCCCAGTATTTATATTTATTTTGGGATGGAGAAGAGTGAAGGTTTTGAATAAATAATAGAGATTTTAAAAGTTGTTCCCAATATTTTTAGTTTGGGAATGGTTGGAAAAGTAGGTGTAATTTTAAAGGTAATCTCTAGATTCTGGAGAGTCTTATCACATAATGAGATTGTATTGTGTTTTTTGTATTCTGAATGTGTATATATTGTATAGTATGAGTCCACTGAGAGTGAGTAGATTTTGTAAACATTTAATTGAAATGCCTGCTATATGCTTTCCCCAAAGATGTTTTTTGCATAGTGAATAAATACAGATAATAGAGGCTTTGCAGAGTATTATGGGGGGGGGGGTATAATAAGCAATTCTTATTATTGCTAGTATGTTAAAGAATGATGTTTTTGCATAAAGTGAAAAGTATGATTTCTCACGTGATTTAACAATATTTCCTGTTCTCTTTTTTTCTTTGATTATAATCCGCATTGTGGTATTGTTTTAAAAAAAAAGGGAAAATTCAGAAAACTATTAGGCACCACTTTAAAATGATCATTAAGGCAGACCTCAGTCCATGCTCATAATTTTTCCATATTAAATACAAGTTTGTATTCAGTAGTATATTTTGAAAGTATCTGAAGAAGCTACAGGATTTATTTTTTGTATTGTAAAAATACTGAGACCCTCATAAAAGCTATACAAGAAATGTTGGTATTAAGGCTATGCATATGCATTCTTGGTAGATCTTTTTTGTATAGTTTTAACTAATGGTTTAATATATGTGGTGAATAGGAGTGCATTTAGAGAGAATCTATGAGAAATTCAGCTATGGGAAATAATTAGAGGTGAGGATTTCCTACTTTAGGATTGCATATATTTCCCTGTTTGGCAAATGATGTGTGGATGTGTATAGCAATGATTAGGGAATGGCTGTGTTGGAAAGTAGATTGATTAATATATCAACTGGGATTTTATCAAATGCAGAATTAATATCTAGTTGAATTATAATTGGATTATATTTTTTGTTGTGTTCATTTTATATAAACTATGATTGTTTTAAATTTAAAATTTGCTTCATTAGGTGAGCCTTTTTTTGCAAATTGCATGTTTGAAATTTTTGGCAAAAGATATGGTTCTATTTTATCTTTGATGACTATTTTCTTAGTTGACACATTGTTATTGGTGTAAAAATTATTAGTTCACTGAGTGTTTCTTGTTTTGCTTTTTTAAATGGAACTAGAGATATTGAGAAGAGATCTTGTACTGTATATACTTATTAAGATGCTTGCTAAGTATGAAAGATATTGGAGGTAATGTGGTTTAGATAAACAAATATAAATCTTGGTATTCCATCAATTCCAGGATGACATGAATTTGGTATTTCATTTAGTTTGTGAATTCTTTTGGTGAAAAAATTATCCCTTCTCCTAATGTTTACAGGAGGGGGAGGGTGTCAAAATACTTGTCTATTTGAAACTTATCTCTAAAATAGATAGATTGATTCTAGCACGTACTCACAACAAACTATTTTATTTTGCATTTTAAGGGCATCCAAAACTTGGAGGGAGATGCACCAATGTTCATGTAACATACTGTCTAGATAATTTTTGAAGTTGGCTTAAGAATTTGTTTTGTCTTAGTTGTTAAATATTCCATAAGAAAGTGACATGTGGATTTGCAACATTTTTTAAAACTGATAATTTGGGCTGATCATTATTTCTTGAAGGAATGAGGGTATTTTTTTTTTTTGTGAATTTTTTTCAATGGTCTCATAAGACTTGTAGATGATGGATTTGATTGGGTGATCCAGTTTATTATATAGGATATTATATTTATATATGTAATCCCAATTTGATCAGGGTCCATTATAATGTTTTAGTTTTTACATAAATGTAAGTTCAAGTAAAAGGCTTTGAGATGTATGAGGGGAGAAGAAATCTGATTGTTTTATTTGTCTTTATTATTGCTCTGTCAGTAAAATTAGCATGAAGTGTAGCAATTATAGGGTGAACTTTTAAAGGATATGTTAGTACTAAATCAATAAGAAATATGAATCTACTATTATTAAAGAAAATCACACTTCTTGGCAAGAACCACATTTTTATATGACATATGGTGGCCAATGAAATTTTTAAGCAGGAGTGCTTTATTATAGTATTGCTGACAAAAAGAAAGCAAGGAAAACAAAACAGAGCATTTCTAATTTTGCAATCACACAACCATTTTACTGCTCCACACCAATCATTGTTAAAAGATCCAATGCACATTATATTTTACTTCTGTTAGACAAATAATAATATCTGGAGTAGATTAATCTTTATTTTTTATTTAAATTTTTTCATGTGATGATTAATACAATTTTTTTTTTAATATTTTCAACACAATCAACTATTGTGATAAATATTTATAATAAATATTTTTTAAATTATTTTATTATATTTTTGTTTATTTAAATATTAATTTATAAATAATAATTACAAGAAAAAAAACAGAATATTTTAAATGAAAACAAAAATATATTTACTCTGAAGAGAAATCAGAATAGATAAACATACCGGACTCAAATGACAATTGGTACTGTGGCAGTGTTCATCTTTAACGGCACTAGTTATACACACTGATAAGAGCAAATGATTCTCTAAGAACCTTTTGAAATTCACTGAAAATGAAGTTTCTGACACTGTCCTAATTAGCAATGTCTTTGAATAAAATCTCAAGTGTTGCTTAAAATAATTATTTTTTAAAAATGATTTAATTAGTTGTAATTACACAATAATTATGCAAAATATTAAATTACTTATATTATTGATATTTTCAAGCACAAATTTAATAATATTTTTCTAGGGAATGTTGCAGTGCTTATGGACCAGACACCAGTGATAGTGATGATGCAAAGATGCAATTTAGGATAAAAAATTATAGTCTTTTAATTATCATTGGGCTGGAGGGGAAGACAATGTGTAATATTATTGCTTTGTGATAGAGGATACAGATCAGCATGTATCTGTCTATGTACTGTATTTTGAAAGAGTTGAATGTTTTTTTTTTAATATAAATGATGATACCAATGCCTGAAGATAGCATACATGAGGATTTAGAGAAAATTGCAAAACCTTTAACATTTGAAATACATGATTAATTGTGTAAATTCTTATGTTTATATCATCAGTTTTTTTTTTTAAAAAAAGATTTTTAAATAGAATTTTTAGTTTAACAATTTTTAAAAATTAGAGAAAATAGAATTTATTATTGGTTCAATAAAAAAGGAGTGATGTATGGAAATCAAAAAAAGTATATAATACAGTACATGCATATCGATTTTAAACTTTTATATAAAGGTGAAAATGACAAATAATTTAACTTTTAAACATACAAATAGACATTTTAAATATATACACATATTATTAAG
Organism: Epiperipatus broadwayi; assembly: GCA_028023455.1. NCBI lineage: Eukaryota > Metazoa > Onychophora > Udeonychophora > Euonychophora > Peripatidae > Epiperipatus > Epiperipatus broadwayi. Next base: position 322,391 of record JAQFVV010012818.1, on the reverse strand, counting down.
ATACAGTTTAATTTAAAAATTATACACTTTAAAATATCAACAAAAATAATTAAGGTAAAAACAGAATAATGCAGTTATGGGAAAAAACAGTGGATTAATAAATTAAAGGAAAGAGTGAGAATGTGTGCATTTCCATAGTATGAACTGAATTTGAATCTCAATGAAACTTAGATGATTCTGTTCACCTGACCATTCTCTCTTATTTGAGAAAATTTAAAAAAAAATCTTTTGGATAAATTGCAATAAATTGTTATATTCAACCTGCCTTTCTAGATGCTCAAATATCAAGACCTACTTACTGATCAACTAATGACATGATTATTTTTCTTTGTATTATTACTATATTTGTATAATATTTTATAGTTTACATAATAGTTTTATCCACTAACTTTTTTCACATTTATTTACAATAATTTTAAGTGTATGGATTCTCCAAAATTATAACTAATATCATAGCAACTGTGAATGAAGTTGAAGATGTTGAATATCTATGCTTTTAATTCATTGTACAAATTGAGTAGCTAATTGGAATGATGACATTCTTATGGAGTGATGAAAAAAGAATGACAGATTAATAATGGTTAAATGATATTTTTAAATCATACTTTATTTATATTTTCCAAATATATTTAACAATTGGTAATGGCTAACAGTTAAAAAATTATTAAATATTAAATGCATTTGTAATAGTATAAAAAATGATTTTTTTAAATGTATACATATCAATGTTTTGAACATTTGAAAAAGAAAAGATTATTCAGGATTTGAATCTTTAAAATTTGCTGAGCATACTTTCAACCTCTAAAGCCTGAATCACAGCACTAAAAATATTTTCAATTCACATCAGACATCTAAGTATTAAATTAATAATTGTTTTATTAATCTTGAAAAACATTTAATAGAATGAACTGATTGAAGATAAATATTGTTTGAAAGGTAAACAATAAAGAAATATTGTAGATTAAATACAAACTATTTCAAAAATAAGACTGAGCTGCAGTAGGAAAGTTATCTTCATCTTTTTCCAGTTATATGATAATGCATTGAAATTACAAGAACTAGTCTAACAAAATGTTATATACAAATTTGCAATAAAATGAAATGCTTCTAAATCTAAAGCTCTAGACTTAGATGAAAGTAATAAAATCTAATGAATAAAATTTGGGCAAAGAATTGCAGATCAGGCGAGTGCTTTGGAGTTCTAGAAATAGTTGAATAACAACAAAGAAAATGAGATAAAAATTGCAATATCTAACACATTTTAATTCCTATTGAAGTTGAATTTTTTAAAAAAAATATTTAAATATTTTAATTTTGAATAGCTTTTATATATATATGCAGACTTGAATGATAAAAAAAAATGGGTAAGAAGAAATTACAAGATAAGCAAAATGGATCAGACATATTCTTATAAGTAATGAATTGTGAGTTATACTGGAGCAGGAAGTCTGCAGATTGTGAAAGAAAAATAAAAATAAATGGACTAATAATCTTAAAGAAAAAAAAATGTTAAGGAAGACTTGAAGAAAGTTGATGGTTTCAGTAGAAGGATTTGCTTTTAAGTTTGTAATTAATGAAGACAGAATAAGTTCCAAAAATAATTGCATTCGTACTATTATTTGTTTAATGGATGGATAAACTATATATATTGGTTAATCAATTTAATTTAAAAAGCCTAAGCATTTCAAATATGTACAAAGATAGGTCTATTAGCACATATACACAAACATATTTACATATGATTTTTATTAATCACATATTCGTATTTATATTAATTTCTCTTGAAAGTAATATAAATAAACGTCTTCCACAGCAACTGGTAAATTAACGTGATATTTAGAAAATAAGACTTTTTAATTATTAAAAGTGCAATCTTATTAGGTTCCGTAAAATAAAATAATAATCAGACAGCAAAAATTATACTAATAAATAAAAAATGTTGAAAAAAAAAATCAGAACATATATAAAAGCATTATGTTTATTTTTTTAAAAAAAAATAATTAAATACTTATATTAGATGTAAAATAAATTTAAAAAAATAAGACTAAAACTAGAAATCTGGTATGAAAGTGTGTGTTGGGGAGATCCAAATTCAATTTTATTACAACATTACTGGATGAATTAACTTCATTGAAATCCAAACACAGCTGTATTATTGTAAGCGAGACTTTGGAAGAGATGAAATGTAAAAGCGAATCCTCCAAGGGAAAGGCCAACACAGACAGTTTTATTAAGATTTCAGATCAAAACTTTCATTATTTTCTATGTCAATGGATTAAATATAAATCAGACAAAATGAAATTCAATATGAGCTTTTCAAAACTAGAAGCATTTCATTCATAAAATGAATAGAAAGAACGATGTTGTCATGAGGCAATAAACTTAAGAACTAGATATAATATTAGAAGATCATTTCATTTAAAATACAGCCAGTCAAAAAAGAAAATGAGTAATAAAAGTTATTACAATTCTCATTTTATTTAATTTCAGGCTTTTATTTATTTATTATACAGTTTTTTTTATTACTACACTGAACGTACAGAAATAAAGAATTCAATCTAGGTAATAAAATTTTATCTTATAATGTATATCAGCTGCCACTTGCATGGGCAAAGATTTTAAAAAAATTTGAAAAATCAGTGATCCAAAAAAAAAAAAAAAATATTTATTGAATCTATACCAGACTACACCAAAAATTAAAAGCTTTAAAAATCCTGGAATAATAAATATATATACACACTCATAGACATTAATATAAGAAACAGCTCAAATCCTCACTGTCAGGAAACTGAAAAACCCAGTAAATATCTTCATCACAGTTCCATTATAGAGGACTAGACTTGAATGGTTAGGTGTTGTTGTAAAGTGACAGACTATAGTAGTTAATGTCTAATGCTATGCTGTCACTTTTACAAATCAAATGATAAAGTCATTCACTTATTTGTGGAGGACTATGGGTGAAGCCTATGTCCTATGTCCTGAAGTTGTCCTACAAATAGACCCAAACTATTTTTATTTAGAGAGTAAAACAAAGAACATAAATCCTTATCATTTGGAATTTGACAAGGCTAGTAGCCAAATTTTTTTTCAAATATTTGTTTTAAACAGAAAAGCAAAAAAGTCAACAAAATCAAGAGATGGCTATGGACTCACCATTGTCTCACCTGATTAGCAATATTTACACGGAAGAACTTGAAACAGCCATAAAAAGTACTCCATATCCACCTAAAGTTTGATTTTGCTATGTAAATGATATATTTGTTGTATGGCAACTTGGTGAAGCACTGCTACAAACTTTCTGGAAACACAGTAACAACATATCCCCTTCAATTAAATTCACAATAGAATCAGAACAAGAGCAAAAACTGGCATTCTTATATTTCTTGTGACAAGACTCCCTCATGACAAAATCAAAACTACAGTTTACCAAAAACCCACATATACAGGAAAATACCTAGCCCATACATCCAATCATACCAGAAACGCAAAACATGGAGTTATACTATCATTATAGAACAGAGCAAAAGTAGTTTGTTCAGGAACCAGTGATTTGAAAAAAGAAAAGATCTATATAGAACAAACTCTTATAAGTAAATAAGCATTTATTTTTATATGACGCTATGTGTACAACTGTATTACATTCAAAAATCAGCCTTTCAAGCTAATTGTGCATGCGTCTTTTGAGAGTGTTAAATAATAAATGAATAGTTCTCTCTACAATACAAGATATAGTATTTATGCAGAAAGAAAAGGAATCCTCTTATTCCTATGACTCAAATTCTTTTATATGAGCAAATCTGAAGTACTGTAGAGGAAAGCGTGAGAGCAGAATTCTCACTTTAAATTACTATTTACGATGTTTGAATGAATGATGTCGGTGAAATTGTCTAGAATTTACTAAACGTCACTCTAACTGAAACTTAATTATAAGTAAATAAGCATTTATTTTTATATGTGTCCAATTGTATTACATTCAAAGATCAGCCTTTCAAGCTAATTGTGCATGCATTCATTTATTATTTAACACTCTCAAAAGATGCATGCACAATTAGCTTGAAAGGCTGATCTTTGAATGCAATACAATTGTACACATAGCATCATATAAAAATAAATGCTTATTTACTTATAATTTAGTTTCAGTTAGAGTGACGTTTAGTAAATTCTAGACAATTTCACCGACGTCATTCATTCAAACATCGTAAATAGTAATTTAAAGTGAGAATTCCACTCTCATGCTTTCCTCTACAGTACTTCAGATTTGCTCATATAAAAGAATTTGAGTCATAGGAATAAGAGGATTCCTTTTATTCCTGCATAAATACTATATCTTGTATTGTAGAGAGAAGTATTCATTTATTATTTAACACTCTCAAAAGACACATGCACAATTAGCCTGAAAGGCTGATCTTTGAATGTAATACAATTGTACACATAGCGTCATATAAAAATAAATGCTTATTTATTTACAATTAAGTTTCAGTTAGAGTGACAATTAGTAAATTCTAGACAATTTCACCAACGTCATTCATTCAAACATTGTAAATAATAATTTAAAGTGAGAATTCTACTCTCACGCTTTCCTCTACAGTACTTCAGATTTGCTCATATAAAAGAATTTGAGTCATAGGAATAAGAGGATTCCTTTTATTCCTGCATAAATACTATATCTTGTAGAGAGAAGTATTCATTTATTATTTAACACTCTCAAAAGACACATGCACAATTAGCTTGAAAGGCTGATCTTTGAATGTAACAAACTCTTATGAAAAATGGTTATCCATCAGCTATTACTAAGAAAACATTAAATATACAACAAAAAAAAAAACCATCAAGATAAAAAACAATTATTGGTACTGTAGCGTACCCATACATTCTAAAAATAGCAGACAAATTAAAGAAAATCTGCAATCAGTATAACATGAGAACAGCTTTCCAGAGCCATACCACACTATGAGTAATTCTAACATATACAAAGCCTAAACTTGAAATTCTGAAAAGAAAAAACTGCATCTATGAAATACCAAGTGAATGTGGAAGAATATATATTGGTGAGACCAGTAACCCCACTGAAAAGCACTTGCAAGAACACAAACTGATGATTAGAAGAGAGAAAACAGATATGTCTAAGGTAGCAAACTATGTACATGCCAATGAACATATGTTCAATTGGGAAAATACAAAAATATTGGATAGAGAAGAAAAGGTAAAAAAAAAAGAAAATTTAAAGAAGCTGCTCATGTGATAATGGTAAAAAATCCTACAAGCCAACATAGTGTGACTATTATACAAATGTATGGAAACCCATTAATCAACTTTGCTCTTTGGAAAAAGTGGAGAAATCAGGAGAAACCTCATACATAACTATATGAAATTTCTATGACTGTTGCCCTTTGGAAGGATAGCTCAGTTGGTTAGAGTGTTACTTTAAAATTCAATACTCAAGAATCTCCAAGGGTTCAGGTTCGAATCCAAAGCTAATACTGTCACTGGTTAGGCCAGCAACAACTGAAGAAGAGGGAAGAATAATATTACTCAAAATGTTGTGCATATACTAACCTACTTGATGTGCTATTACTAACAGTTAAATGTATTTGGAATATTTAAATAAAATTAAATTTTTCTAAAGACATTCAATACTCATATTAGATGATGGAAATAGTCCAATATAAAAATACAATACTGCTGTTTTATCTTTATTTTTCCATCCATCCATCCATATATATATATATTGTAACCATATATTTTAGTATAAAATATAATAATTGATGTAACTGGTATAAAAATTTCTCTGTCTTCTTTTGGTGATTTGATTGGCTTGATTTGCACTTTGAACAGATTACTCTCTTATATTCAAAATAATTTATTAGAGAGAATGGGTAATATTTTGCCTTACTTGTTGTCTATATTATTTTAATAAATTTAAATTGCTTCTTTCCATATACTAATTCATATCAAAATGTTTAACTTTTTAAAAATTTTGACAACACATTAAATTTGGTAAAATATTATTAAAAAAAAAATAATTTTTATTTGTTTAAAATGGTCTTAAAAATTATTTCCATTGAATTAAAAAAAAACCATTTGTTCAACTAAATTTAATTATTAAAAATAAATACAGTAATTACGTATGCGTTTCAATGTAAAAAAGAAAGGAGCACGAATTAAAAAAAAAGATCGTCTGATAGCGTTGCTTTTGGGGGGAGAAAGAAAAGAAAATGGTAAAAGGCAAATGGTGTAAATATGATAAGCTTATTTTAAAATAGTTAACAAGTAAACGGATTACCACAAAGTTTTCTATAAACGTAAAAATAACATAGTGGTATTTAATAATAAGATGAATTGCTAAATTTAAAAGTCTGTTCAAGTCGGCTAGCCAGGTGGATCAAATCGCTAATAATAATTTTCCAATATTACATTTGAAATATGTCGGAGCTTTCCAGTTTAAAAGCAGAATTAATTGCAAGATTTTGGTATGTTTTAAAATATTTATTATTCTACAATTTGGAAAAATTAAATAAGTATTTTAATTACAGAAGTTTTATAAATATGAAAATTTGCTTTTTAAAAAAGAAGAAGTTTAAATTAAAGTAAAATGTTAAAGTTATTAACATAGTTTAATATTTCCGTTTATAATTTTAATAAAAAATATAGTATTGATTGATATTTAACTTTGCAATGCCAGTAATATATTTGCTAGTTAATTTGTTTACCATTTGGATAATAAAAACAGTCTTCAAATAATTAATCAAAGCTATTTTCTAATTTTATCGTCAGTTTGGAATGATTAAATTAATTGCTATAATTAGTATTCCTAGATTTAAGCGTGGATAAATAAATATTAGCATGGATGTGATAAACTTGGAACAGTTTTAATAGAGAAATGTAGAAATTAATAACTTATGAAAAAACATTTTCATTTAAACTCTGCGTGTCATGTTTTGGAATTGTTTCATGTTTATGGAGCCACGTAAAATCGTTAATCTAATAGTGCTTATAATAACTAATACAAATGGATAAAATTACATGTATGGAATTCAACTATAATTGTAGCTATTACTTCGTATATTTATTGTTCGACACATCGTACATGGATTTCACGGATCATATTTGTAGTTATAAAATGCTATACAATTTAATTTGTGATACACACACCTGCTAGAATTCATGTATTGAACTATAAAATGCTATACATTTAATTTATATCACACACACACCTGTTAGATTTTATGTATTTGATGAATAATGCATTACTTTAATTTTATCGTTATATGAACTTGCATGTGAAGTTCATAAGTTATATTTTATTAAGTTTAAATTAATAGGGGTTGAATAAAATACTTATTCAAGAGAATAGCGCTTGATCGAAAAAGCTTGAAAAGTACTAAATGAATTTATGAGATGTATCAATTTTTCATGAGGTATTTTGTGAGTCTTTCCAGATTTCTATTCCTATACTAATATTACTTATATTATATTACATATGTTTTATTTTAAGCAAGATAAGTTAGTACATTAGTTGTCCTGATTAGTGTAACATTTTATTATGCAAGAACCCACATTTGCTAAAATGTTAGTGTTTTCTGAATGGTCAGAATAACTGAGGAGGATGATTTTGCACTTTAATGTGAAGTAAATAGTAATGTTGTTTTATAATGTTAAAAGGCATTAATCTGTGCCGGTGGTTAATCCGCAGATTACTTAATTGCCATTTTTTTGTATTTTACACTCATTCCTGCGCTGGTGGTTAATCCGCGGAATTGTGTAATTATATTTATTACTTTATGATGGTGTATAAATCCACAAAGCGTTTAGTGTTATTTAATTCCTATGTGTAGATGAATGCATCCACAGGAATATGGTTTTACTTCATAGATATAAGTTGGGAAAAGTATTTTAGTTATTCTGCTAAATCATCTTCTTCCATTTGTAAGTATAATTTATAAGTTAGATCATCAAATTGTAGCAGGACATTCTATTCAAGTTACCTCATAATAATTAACTGTTGGTTGATTATTATTTACCTGAATGTAAGTTTAAATTTTCACTTTATTTAATGATTGCATTATAGCTAAATCCTACAGATATAATATTATTTATTATATTATTATAAGTTTACAGTATAGATTTATTGAATCTGGAAATGACATTGGATGTTTCATGAGTTGATGCTGAATTTAGTATAATTTCCTCAATACATTCATTATATCAAATTGAAATATAAGGTATGATTAGGTTTTTTAAAACCGTGCCTATGATATGCTATTGAAGAAAGTCGATGGAATTATAATTTATTTATTTTATTTGTTTATTTATGTCTTTAATTATAACATTAGAATTAATTACTTATTATTCATAAATTTGTAAATAAACGTTGATTTATAATTAAACTTACTGTGCCGTTGCTATTTGTCATTCGTAAAATCAGAAATCATAAACCTTGGATAGAGCATACATTGAAGTACATACTATCGTCAACATGATATAAGAGTTTAGTGATATTTTGAGAAAACATTTGGATGCTTTTCGTCTTTGGTAGTTTATGATGTGTAAGGTACAATAAAATCCCATTTACCTTTTCCATCATTTTAGCTTTGCGTAGTTGATTCTAGTATACAATACAAATTGATTATTAAACCTGTAAACAGATTTACCAGATAATGACATGATTGAATATATTTACTTAACGTTTTTAAATTGTCATTTGTCAGTATAATAAGAGTCTCAGTGATATAGTAAACTATAAAAAAAGAACCCAAGTATTTATGTTTATTTATTGCAAAGCTTTACCTGGACTAGCATTTGTATTAAAAATCATATAGATGGTTTAAAATTTCATAATCTTATGTAGTTCCACAAATTATGCCATCTTGTACATGGTCGGCCATCGGGTCTCATACAATGAAAATCGCAAATTAAGGTTTGAAAGATAATAACATTACATACTTATAATTTGTTTAATGTATTTTATCATACTACTATGATAGGTCTTCGCGGTACACCCTGGCTGCGATCAAATTAAATCATAAAAAGTTTATGTTATATCATTAGTTTGGTCTGTGGTAAGTTGCTCCAGATTTTGGTTGTGGTCTTTGGTGCATAATATAGATGGCATGATATGCTTTTGGTTACAGCTCTTAATAGCTGACAATGTGCAGCGGGAATTGATCGGTGATCGAGGTTACAATTCTTAGCGCACTTATGTTTTGGTGATATTATGTAGTTGGGACAACAATCGAACGGTTACAATATATAGTCTTAAAGTTGAATGAAAGAAGTTTTCTTTTGATGAAGAATAAATAACTGCCATACACTAGCTTCTTAATTTCTTTAAGTCTTTCAAATTTATCTTGATTATTTTTAGATGCAATAGATCAATAATTAAAAATATAATAGGAAATAATTATAACATCTTAAAATTTATTAACTCATTTGTTTTTTTTCTTTTGCTAAGTTTCGCACTCTTCATCCATTTAATAAATTGATGGATACTTTTTGTCATGATATTCCACAAGTATTCAATTATAACCATGCATAACTGTAAGGAATGAAAATGAGGGAAGCATCTAACAGATTGTGGGTGTTGTTTGTTTTTAATTTTTCGTATTTTGAAGATCTAATCAAAATCTTTACATTTCAAAGAATGTCAAAAATTATAATAATCATTCCGTAATCATATATATAAAAACATGTGGATCGAATAATTTGAATACCTTAACCTTTTGTAATAAAAAATTATCATTAAATTTATTTCTAGCATATTAGATTTATATAATATTGTTTTCAAAATTTAGATAAATATCTCTCAATGATATATTATAAATATATATTTATAAAATGCATTAAAAAACAACAACAACAAAAAATTATAAAGCTCTTACAATGAAATATCATTTTGGATAGTACTATAGTTAATTTTAAAAACTGTATAAAAATAAAGCTACATTTAAAACAATAATCAACTTCATTTTCTATAAATATAGTTGTGACTTATGACATAACAGCTGGTAAGCATATATCTGGATGTAGCCATCATGTGTAAAAATGAATAACTTCTATCATGATTAAGTCAATTGTTTCTTTTGTAGTTTGTCTGCTAATGCTCTTTTAAAAAGATATTATAAGCTCTTCATATAAAACTTTTCTATGATGAACTGTCCTACTTATAGCCAAAAAATTTTTTTGTTCTAGTAGCATCTTTAATTCTATCTCTTTTTTTTTTTAACAATCCATGAAAAGGTATTTAAGACTCTAAATGCCATTCATTCTTCCAAGATATTTAGATATCTTGGTCTTCTTAACAATTTATTTTGAGAGAAAAGAGCATTCATTACATTATTCTGCCAATTAATGTTCAGTATATGAAAGATAGTGCAAATTGAAATAATTGAGCTGTGCCTCTCATATTGAATATATTGCCTTAATCTTTCAAATCCATACAGTGCATGCTAAATACCTTGAAATGATAATTATGATCTTAGTCTTCAATTTCAAATTCAGATTACTTAATTTTTTTCTTCTACAGATTATTAAATAAAGTTTTTGCTCTTCTGATTCATACATTTATTGTTTATTGAATAACAAATATGCATCTACAGAACGGAATCATTTTAAAATTTGAGCAGGATCATGTCCTTAAAATGAAATATGTTTTAGTTACAATGAATACGTAACTCTCCCAATCTCTGAAAAATGATACATAGTTATATCATTAGAAATTTGTTACAAAAGCTGTAAATAAGATGAAAGTGAATATTAAAATAATGAAGCATCATGTGATTCTTAAGAAATGTTTGAACAGAGAAGGATTTGAACTGATGTGAATTAAAACATCTTATATTTTATAATCCATTAACAATCTGACTCCTCATAAGTGTGTGTATTTTTTTTTTTTTGCTAATTATTCTATTTAACAATTTCAAGTTAATACAGCAATATTTATTCCAGCTAAAACTGGATAAATTAAAAATCAAAGTGTCAAGGACTTTTAGTTGTGAATATATCAAGAATTAAAAACATAATTACAAACAGTCCTATTCTGTCACTTTTCTCATATGAGGATTTGATTATACCTGAACATATGGCAAATAAATATTTTCTTAATGAAATATTACACTGAGAAATTTAGTCCAATAGTGAGTTGACAAATTCAAAAGGTACAGGTTTCTAGATAAATTCTAATCAAAAAAAATATGTCTAATTTTGATCCTTAAAATTCATATAACTTTCTGACAAATAGAAAAAAAAAATTTCTGATCCAGATCTGATCATAAATTATACTTACTTATTAATATTTATCAATGCTTTAACATATTTTTGTTCAATTGTTATTTGAAATATTATATAAAAAAATAAAAGTCACATAATATAATTGGCAAAATTGTATATTTTAGCAAAACATAAAGTGAATTCTATTCACAGATGATCAGAAAAAGTTGAATATCATCAATCTCTTTAACTTGTATAAGTATTACTAATTCATGATCAATTTCATTGACATGTCAGAGAACTCCAAAAACTAAATAAATGTACAATAGTTTATACAAAAGTAGATATTTAATCCTTTATAGCGTATAATGCAAAACATGCATGTGTAGTTGATGGCTTTTGATAAAAAATGTGATTTTTTTTCCAAATCTCATGATAATATCATCAAACAGACATTTTACCAATGCAGTGCAATAACAATAGAAGTGAATAGAAAGTATCTCTATCACTATCAGGCTTCATATTGGACTGATTTTATCTAATGAAAATTTAATGTTCTCCAAATATGGTAGGACTAATGACATAGTTACTTTTATAAATAATTTTCCAATTCATTTTATAAAACAGACAAATACAATTTGTGTAACAGGTTCACTAAGGCTATAAAATACTGATTGGTGACTCTGGAAGGTCTCCAGCCATGCATGCACACACACCGTATTAGCAATATCTAAACAAAACTTATCATAAAAACATGAGAACACAATGATTACAAAAGTGATTAACATTTTGGAAGGAAAAGAACAAAAAAATTAATTAACTAATAAAATAACAATAATTGGTAAATAAATTGACTATTTACAATTTAATTTAAGAATATTATAGTAGAATCCATATATGAGACCCTAATAAAAATTATTTTAATGTGTCAATTTCAATTCCCATGTGAGTTTGTTTTGTTTTGAAACTTTCATATTTATTAAGGAGTCAATAAAAATAATTTAAAATACATTTGTATTTAAGTACAAATAAATTAGTAAAATAAATAATAAAATATCAAAAGAATCACAATCATAAATTAAAATATCCATAATAACTATTTTAAATGTTACTTATTTACACTAGTATGTAGATTTATAAATATTTCTGTGATAAATGGGAATTATTTTACTATAATGAATTGTAATAAATTTTATATAAAAATTATTTAAGATATTTTTAAAAGATATCAAAATAAATATTTATTTAATGCCTGGTAATTCTAAATGGTTATCAAAGTGTTTGTGACTCTCCACACATAAAGAAAAAAAAATAAAACATCAAATGTAAGGTATTCTAAAAATGTCATAATATTGCTGATGTAAGTGCAGATATTCTAGAAAGATATCACTATCGAAAATAAATTTTTACTTACTTCAAAAATAATCTTTTGACAGTTTGGATATCTTGTTTGCCTACAAAGTCAAATTTATTAAGTGGCTGAATTTAAAAAAAAATGTCTGGCTAGAAATCAGTAGAATAGGAGGGGATGTTGCTTAACCCTTTCCTGAAATACTTCCAATACATTCACCAAGACTATATTTGTATTTGGCAAAATAACAGTCATATCAATAATAATTACATCATAATAAAAAAATTCTTTAAGAAAATAAGGTCATTCTATCTATAAAAAATAATAAGATTTTACTACTAGAAGAAATATGGGAATAACTGTTGAAACCTATAAGCATCAATCATGGGTGGATATGCCCAAGAATGGTTTGATTTCCATTCAGCTAAATCAAGAACAAGACTATCTATGTAAGATTAAAAAATCATCTTAATGGAATTTAGCTGCATTTAAAATAATTTTCTGAATTTCTTATCGGCTTTGAGAAAAAAATATTTGCAAAGACTTTAAATATCAAACTCTTTAACTGAACTTTTTTAAATAAAATTTTTTTATTTGTTATTGCATTGCTATTTTTATTTATTTATTTAGAACTCCCAAAGAAAATTATATATACCAGGTAAACTAAAGTAAATATTTTAAAATTTAAATATATATATATGAGTGTGTGTGTGTGAATACACACAAGGTAGTTTGTGGATGAGTAAATTATATAGATATCTGTATATTTTATGAATATTTAAAACATAACTAGATCAAATGTTTATTTCAATTATTTGAGATATTTTAATATCTGAATATTTAAATATGATGAATTTTGTTTGATGTTGCTATGTCAATAGATTTCATCTATATCATTCTTAAGGATAATGTCATTATTTAGATCTTGTTAGCATATGTTTATCTAAAGATAGATTTTTCTTTATTGTACTTAATGTTAAGATATATGTTTATGCTTGGGAATAAATAAAGAATGAGTTCATCTTTGTCTAGTTTAAGATATATGTATATGTTATGAGATATTTATCTTGATTTGTAACTTATAAAAAAATAACTATAGATTAATTTGGATTTGTCTTTCCATAGGAGGCCTTAAATGTACTGATATATAAATAAGTAGATGCAGATGACATTGACATTAGTATTTGATCAAATAATTATGAAACATATATGTAATAATACTTACTCTTCTTCAATGTAATATTTAATATATTTATAGAATTAACAAAGATAAGCCTTGTTTAGTTTAGGAATTTATGAACATGGATTCATCTTGGCATTTAGCTAATTTTCTTTTATGGACATTATAACAACAAAATGTAAATAATACATGATCTATCAAAATTAATAAAGTTACTCTTTGTTAACTTGGAACTTAATTTTAATGTAAATAAAAATATAAATGATTTTATAAAATTTAGTTATTTTAGTCACAATTATGGTCACATATCATACTTATAAATCAATGCAATCTATTTACTCTTGAGATTAAAAAACACATGAATACTTTAAATATATTTTGGAAATTAATAAAATGTCCCTATAATTTCAGAATATATTGCTTAAACCATTTCATATCATACCATTGCCAACTTTTTTATACATTGCAACAATACTATTTTCTCTATCAAAACTACAATATCCAAATATATAATCATACAATTAATCCTGTAAGAATAAAGTTTTGATATAGAAAATAGCATTGTTACAGTGTATAAGAAAGTTGGAAATGGTATAAAATGTAAATACAGAAATTAATACATAAAAAAAGAAAGAAGAAAAAAATTGTATTAAACCATTTCATACCTATGAATATATATTTATGTTGAAGAGTTACATTATTTTAACTTTCATTATGCTAAGCATTATATAGTTTAGCCCTAAATGTAGGAGGTAATTTTAACAGATATTTCCTGTCTTTCCCTTCCACATCCACATATTATGATGATAGTTTGAATACCTAGCTCCCCAGCTCACACTGCTACAGTAATTGATATCTCAATTTGCAAGCATATTGAATAAAAGAAACCTTTCCCCTGTAAACCATTACATAATTTAAGAATATAAATAAAAAGATTATTAAAGGAAGAATTGATTTATTATCAGAATATTGATAAAGATTCTGATGTGATTCAAATATTAATCATAACATAATTAGCTTAGCCATCATTTTATTACTTAAGACTTAATCATGATAAAAATATCTTACCTATGTTTATAACAACAATTCATTTGTAATTAAACAAAAATTATTTAAAAAGAGATAAATATCTAGAGTTATTTATAACTTATACTGTCTTTCAATTTGTCTATTTAAAATATATCTTTTTTGTTTTCTATTAATTCTTGATGCAGATTGTAGACTGGACAATATGCTCACAAACCTTAATAAAAGTAAATAATAAAAATAGATGATGAAAATCTTTTTTGTCTAGCAAAACTTTGCATAAATATGTTAAAGTACAGATTTAAAATAATCTGGAAAATTAAACACCTATGATAATGGTGTTAAAAAATACAAAGAAGATAATCTTCCTGAACTAACTAAGAATAGTTGTCTTAGCCAAATAATATTTTAAAATCAATGTACATCAATAAATATGGCATTATGCATACAAAAGGGTATAGCAATAAATGCCATTCTATAGTTATGTTTATTGACCATTAATTTACATATAACTTTTGGAGGATTTTTAGTACATCCACATTAATTTAATGTATGACAAAGGCATTCAATACAAATCTCATGTGCACAAATGTACTGCACAGTGACAGCTGGTTTCTCTTCTTCTCTTTCAAATTTTTCACAGACTATTAACATCTACAAATGCCCATTTACTTAACTATATATAATGATGTTAACTGTATATGCTCCTTCTACATAGAATGTAATAAATGTAATAAGTGTGCTTATATGCAACTATATAGAAGTGTGTTATTTCTATAAATTAAATACAGCCATAGCACTTTCAAGAACTCATTGGCATTCTCATATGCATAACAAGATGAACTATAATTATAATGGAGAGATGATTGTAATTGTATATATTTGAAGAGATTAAAATTTATTTAAATTCTATGTAAAATATTTAAATTAGAAAAAAACATTTTTTGAAAAGAGAGGAGGATGAGGCTCTGCAGGTAATAGCATTCATGTTATTGGCTCTATAGCAAATTTCCCTCTTTTTTTTTAATCATTTCGTTCAATGTATTGGATGGTTGTGTAGGAGGGAGAAAATTGATATCCTGTCACCTTTTGGTGCTCAAGGAATATAGGGCTATGTTTTGGCTTGTCTGATACTCTTTTGTATAAGTATTGGTGTTGGGAAAGGCATGTAAACAAGTATGCTCAGGATTCTCCATAATAAATTGATTGACATCCAGTTTTAGGACATTTAATTTTGTAAACAGTGACAGGGTTAAGATCAGGTTCAAGCCTATCTTTGTAGTTATTAACTGGTCTTTTAATTTAAGAGGGGGGGGGTATGAAAAACAAATTGATAATTTGAAAAAAATGTTTTATTAAAGGTTTTTGTTAAAGTATGTAAGTATATTCCTTCTAAAGTAGGTGCTTATTTTGTTAAATTTCAAAATCAATGGATTTCAAAAATGATGAAAAATTAAAGGATTTAATATAATCAAAAATAATTAATCTTCAAACTTAAAACAAAATTATCATTAAAAATACAAATAAACAAATGAAAAAAAAAAACAACAAGTTAAAGCAACAATTATTCTATGTTTTATCTTATTTGTAAATGGGTTAGCATATAAGACAATTAAATATATTAGAATCATTATTATTATGATGCATAATTAAATTTCTAAATTTTCTCATTATTATCAATTTAGTCCCAGTATACTGCATTTATATATTGAAACATTATTTTCTTTTTCTCTGTTCATGAGATAAACATATAGTTTTGTAAATAAGTCTCAAAGTAGCATGATTAATGTATTATCCTACCTTAAAGTTCAAATTTAGTCAATCTACATAGTTATTTATATTGTTTAAAATATAGGTGTTTATTAATCAATTAAGCAACCTTGTTTGATTAAGTAATGACTTTATTAGTGAACAGAATAATAGCTTTAAAAGGAAAATATAGCAACATAATTAAGGTTACTATCTTTATATTCATACATTTTAAATGATAAAGCTAAATCCTGCTATTTACTCTATTAAAACCATCTGTAAAGTTATCAAGATTCATATAACACACTTCATATAATGTTAAACTCAAACAATTATAAATCATTATCA
Source organism: Epiperipatus broadwayi (assembly GCA_028023455.1). Taxonomy (NCBI): domain Eukaryota; kingdom Metazoa; phylum Onychophora; class Udeonychophora; order Euonychophora; family Peripatidae; genus Epiperipatus; species Epiperipatus broadwayi. Next base: position 305,532 of record JAQFVV010012818.1, on the reverse strand, counting down.
AACTCCAACTTTATTATCTGATGCTTTAGTTTTTAATTTACCCTAGAATTCAAAAAATTTATTTTAGACAAGTGTTTTCACCAAATATATTATATTCCTCCTCAGATCACTGACATCATTAATCATAACTGAGAATGACTGAATTCAAAATCACTAATGGTGCAACAGACAGATGATGTACAAATTAATATCTTTTAAGTTTATCATTCAATGAATTGTTTCAGAGGGCAAGCATAATTCAAGAATAAAGTGATGCAGCAAAAATAACATCCTACAAAATTATGAAAACAGATTTATAGTTATGGATATTAAGTTATATTCACAAATTTGTATTTTTTAAATATAAGTATTAGTGTTAGACTGTTGATACCTATCATTGCAATTAAGTAATTATATTTAAAATTATTGGCTTTATCTATAGTTTACAGAAATTTCGTAAATTTCAAAATGATTAAACTATTTTTTAATGAACAAAATGGAAACTTTTCATATATGGAAAAATATTTAGCCTCCAATCATTTCCATTCTATTCAGATTTCATTGTATTTAAATTATTATAATCCCAATATTCAAATGAATGTTTACTTCACAGATATTACTGGCAGATCACCGGCTTTAAAGTGCTCTTCTACAGCTATCTGTAGTGATATTTCTATAGGGTTTTTAAAATAAAAAAACTACAAACTATTGAATATTGATTTTTTAAAAAATCTAAAGAAGTCAATATTTCCAATAGTCAGTTGATAAAGATCAAAGTCATGCTTTCACTTGTTTAATGAAATTATTTCTTTGTAATCTAGTTTGGATATCCGATTATTTCAAGGCAATTTTTGGAATAACAAAAAACATTATTACTTACATACTTTATTTATATTTCTGATAATTTTTACACAATAATTGTTTAATAATTATTTAACATCAAAAGAATACAGATATAGACTTTGATTTTATTCATGAGGTTTATTTTTAAAAATAAAAGTTAATAATTTGACATAATGTTAATAAAGAAAATTACAGCCAGTCTGATGACCATGCCTTGTGATATTGATTACTGAAAACTTATTGATAGTGTGATAGAATCTTTCGAGGTATTCTAAAAATTATAAATGCAATTTTAATATGTTTTAACAAAATTTAATAGATTTATTAATGTTTCAGACTTATTTCTTTCCATTCTAAAAATAAATTTGTTCATGAAGGTTTTATTTTTCTTGAATCACATATTTGACTTCTTCCCACCATTCAATGATGAAAATGCACTTTTTCTCATTATAAATTCTTTTGTAAACTTAAATTTCTAAAATAATCATGTCCAATTTATTACATTTTAATACATATTAAAGGTTTTATACTGAAATTAAAGGTTAAACATTGACAAAAACTGTCACCAGGCTTAATAATAGAAAACATCAACCTATAAGAGAAATATTCATGTCTTTATCCATAATATATTCATTGCTGGCATTACAATTTAATGATTAAATTAAATTTAAATTTGTATGTGCTCAGAGATTGTAGATTATAGCAAATAAATGAAAATAGGTACACACACAACTGCATTGGACTTGTTTAACAAGATATAAGATATGTCATGAGTTTTACTTTTAAATAAGTAGGCTAGCCCCATAGTTTGCCTTCAGATATTATTTCAAAATGCTGATTATTATAAAATTTATTCTATTTATTATTTTATTTAGTGTAACCTTTTGTTTTATATATTGGATCATTTATCTACTAAAAAGAATGAAATGAATATTTTTTATGGTTTCTATAGAAACATTAGAGTATTGATAATGTATTTTTGGAATATGAAGTTCTTCAGTTTTTTAGTTAGATGTGGAGCTTTTTAATTTTTGATCCAAAATAAGGTGAAAATAATGACCTAAAAGTAATTTTTATTATTTATCATTACTCACACAAATAAAAATGATGCTTAATTATTTAATAATATGAATATTATTACTATTGTTAATAACTAAAATTAAATACAATTTGTAAAAATAATTTAATATTATTAATATTAGGCGCAATATTATGCTGTTAATCATAGTGATTAGATGAATGGTATTCCACCAAGTCTAAATGAATTGTTAGTACAATATATTTGTTAGAATCTCTTTATTCCATACTGTTTGAAATGATAAACCGATAGATTATGATTAATTTTTGTCCTCATAAAGCAATATAATTGTTGCCCAAATGAGATATTAGTAATTATTCATATAGAGAAAATTATTTAACCAATCTAAAAGAAGATATCAAATCCACATCCATCAGTTTTTATACCTCATTAAATTATCATTAGAATGAAAAAATATAAATTTACAAATCATATTATAAAGATCAAAGAAGGTTTTAAAATTATCACAGAAAGCTTTAAATATTAAAATTGGTAATAAAAAATAAAAAACAAAATTAATATTTAAGTAGAGGGGATTTCAACATAGACTTTCAAGCTCCCTTCAACTATTCATTGCATTTTATATAACTAATACATGACCACATATATGTGAAAAAGATAAATGATTTCCAATATATGTATTTCATGCTGAACTCGCACTTATCAGTTGATCCAGATCATCTTCTCCAACACACACATATAATTAGTGTTCAGTATATATTAAGACAGCAAATCTTCAAATTTTAATGGACAGACTTCAAACTTCTCCATTAAGACATAGCAGATAAATTTTAATCAAATAATAGAAAACAAAATGCCTCAACTCCTTAACTATTTACAAGTCCACAAGTGTTTCTTTCTGTTGCTCTACTCTTCAGTGATTCACAACTACTTTTATCCTTTAGATCATCAACCAATCTATTTTTGTTCAGCTTCCCTTCTACATACTTCTGGAGACCCTTCTAAGATAAACTTCATAATTCATGTGAATTTGGGGAAATGACCATTCCAATTCTTTTTACGCTTCATAATATTTTATTTACAACCCTTCAAAAATACAAATTCTAATTTTCCAGCTTATCTTTACCATTCTTTTATAAATTCATATATATACACATTCATTCACACACATTCTAATAATTTATATTTTCTACCTTGAGAATAATAATGAATATAAATCACTTCAATTACGACAAACTTCCCCCCAAAATAAAAAACTTCAAGTAGAAACTAGTTAAAAATAGCTTTACAAGACTGTGCAAGCACGAGATCGAATAATTAAAAATAAAATGCCATTACTTTCAGGAAAGCATAACATTCTAATAAAGTTGTTAAAGCAAATGACATTATATATCATATCCTCATTACAATCAACAATATTTCAATACACTCGTTTTAACAAAAAGCGGTGTCACTTTTATTAAATAACACAAGTTTAAAAAATGAGATCCCCTTCCATTCTTTTACTGAAAGTTTTTTTAAAAATACAAATTAAAATATTCATTAATCAAACTTAGCAGACATGCTACATATACTGCAATAATAATAGCAAAAAGCTTTAAAAATATCAGCAAATTTTCCAATTGTCTTTCATGGCAGCTTTCAAATTTAAAACTGGAAATTGTACTTACTAACTACACTAATAAAGGCATACGGTAGATCTTAATTAAATTAAAGTTGTATTTGATAGAACTAATTCAGAAATTTTTCAAACCTTATACTAAAATGAGTGGATGCAATTTCTATCACACAATTTCACAATAAATGACAGAATTTGGATTTGTAATGGAAATAAAAGTTATATATTTTGAAATATCAGAATAAAATAATAGGTATAATAATTGAAAATGTCTCTGCATATTTGCTAACATCATCATAGATTTTGTAAATAATTGATGTTTAAAATTAGATTTAAAAAGTTAACTAACACTTATTGAAATAAAAAGTCAATCACACATTTGTAAAAAAAAAAAAAAAATCATTACTCAAAACTTTATAAATCTCATTCCTGTATTTACACGACTATGAAACAATTTATAAAAACTTGCATTGTTTGATGGCAGTTTGTACAAAAATTCAAGTGAAGTATCATAATACGGAATCACTAATTGCAAAGTCAATAAAAAATAAAATCTTGTTTTTATAAAAACCAAACTCTTTAAAATACATTTAAAAAGTAAAATATAAATAAAATTTAACACATAATAATCATTAGTTGTCTTATGAAATATGGAAACCAAATACCAGACTACATATGTAATCTTATCCAAGACTTTTTGATTCTTAATCTATTCTCCAAAAATCAAAGTGATTTTCCTCATTAAAATATTATATCAGTTTTGTTATTTCCTTTTTCTTATCATTATCACATTCCAACATAAGTTTATATCTTTTTAATGTCAAATCCGAATAATTTTCATACTTGCTCAAAATATAATTCTTATTTACTTTTTTCAACTAAACTGCTAATATTCCTTGTTCATTTTTTTTTTTTAAACTTTCTAACAAGGCATGATTTTTGCCCCCCCCCCCCATTTTTTTTTTTTTAATTTTTTAATATCTACACTCTAAATCAACCATATTAATTTTTTTTTCTCAGGCAACATACATATGTTTGCTAGGTTACACATAGGCTGCACCTTAGTACACTATACGTCATAATATGATAATGCAAAAAAAAAAAAAACTAAATGGGACCAATTGTTGAGACAAATGTTTGACTATTTTAGATAAATCAATTTTATAATTGCTACATGCTAATTTTAATACATCCTCAAGATGGGAATCAGTAAACTGATTTCTATATACATTCGTTGCATATTTCATTTTAAAATAGGATAATTCACACAATATATTTTGATTCACACAATGTGAAAAGCATTGGGGCACAATTTTGTACAATCTTCTACTTCTCAGGCTTTATTTTCCAAAATCCATCATACTCCTTTCCCTCTTTTCTTTAAAAATAATATATAGATTCATATTATTTTTGAGCTCAAAGAAATTGTCAAATAGTTTTGAATAATCATATCCCTATGCAGCTAATTGTATAATAATTGCTATTTTTAGGTAGAAGGAATTTTCTACAAGCACAGACAATTCTTAATATTTCTTAAATCCTGCAACCTACTCATAAATTCTTTGATTAAGGTAGCTAAATAACTTGAAATGATCATATAGTTTTCTGGAAAAATGTTAGTACCATCTTGTTTAGCCCTTATTATAGTTGGAGAATTATACACTATTTGGTTTTAAATTTTTTCATAATAGATGCTTAGGCTCTCGTCAGAATAAATACTTTATTCATGATATGTAAAATAATTTTATTTTCAGCCTGAAAATGATGACTCTGCTCACCAAATTTTTCTTGATGTAACACAAAAAGACTAAAGACAATACCATCCATCATTTTTAACTTCACTGTAAACTCATTTATTGCTGTGTTGTAAAAATTAATTAATTTATCATAAATTCCAGAACTTTTCTTCTCATTAGCCATTGCACCAAAGTAAGTAAAAAGTGTTGCTATAATTACTGTTCACCTTACATCTTATTAAAAACCCACAAGAAAAAGAATCCTTATAAGATTTGTGTTACATAGTATAATGATAAACAATGTTATATTTTTTTAATATAACCCTTTCATGACAAATCAAACAAGTTGCTGAGCTGAGTTTATTTTACATAACAAAATATCATTCTTTCCAATTGTCTTGAATGTCTGTTTTGGTTGGATATTTTTCAATGTATTTTTGAGACATTGTTACCACTGTAATTAAATTATAGTTTCACATATAACAAAACAATCACAAGCTTGTTGTCATAATTAACGTTTAAAATTATAAAAAAACAAAACTATCATGTACCAACATAATTATGCAACTAAAAAAAAAAAAACACATTGTGAGTACAGTTTCTTTATCAACCTAAGCAATAAATAGATGCCAAGCATTTCAAAATTTAAAAAAACTAAGATTAATGAGTTTGGATTTTGAATTGTACATAAAATCTCAGCTGGCCTCAGGTTGAATATGACTGTACTAAGCAGTTAGTTATATAATTAAAATTCTAACATTTTAAAATATTTTTACTTATGAAATATATAATATTTTTCAAATAAAAGAAAAAAATATTGTAATATATCAAAACATTAAAACAAAGAAGATTGGTAAAATATTTGATGTACTTTATTTGAAAAATAATTCATTAGATTAAAATCCATTGAATGATTATTGTCCTATAAAATAAATTTAAATAGTGTGGAAAATTTTAATATGAAAAAAGAATGTTACTGGATGATATTAGTTAGCAGCTGTAAATATTTTTGAAAGTAACTGAGAGTACTTTTGAATTTTTATAATTCTTTTAATAAATACTATTAATAATTTTATTTCTTACAATTCCTAATCTACAACAAATGATTTTATTTAGATTAATGTGTGTATATATATATTGCACCAAATAATGTTCTACAACAGACCAGTTACAGATCTAGTCATCAAAGAAAAATTCATTTAGTAAATGTAGCAACAACTCAAAAACATATTGATCTACAATCTAATTATATATGATTGCTGATGCTTCAAATGTAAATTAATAAATCTGCTTAAGTATTATTACTCATTTGAAAAAAAAACAACAAATGTATCAATATATCATTCTAGCAAATGAAACAAATTTAGTAATAGTAGTATAGAAATAATCTAATAGTTTACTGTTTGAGGGTTTTAAAAAAATTGGATTCCATTGTCTGACACTCCACCACTTTACTAATTCTCATAGGGCAGTAATAATAATAAAGCAAGGTAGTCATGATAAAACATTTTTAATTCATGGAAGTTAAATTGATGAAAACATTCATGTATTGGTTATTTCTGAAATCCTTCCCTCTCACATGTCTTCACAAAATAATCACTTTTACTGACTATTTCCAGTATACCATCTTCATGTTGACCATAATACCACAGTTCGTATATTTTTTAGCATTTAATTAAAGTTATCTACATCAAAAGAGTCCTTCAATTAAAAAAATTTTTTTTAAAATCACAATAGTAAATTTTACTTATTTTAGTAGAATGACAAGAATTACTACAATTTGATATTCGATTGTCAAACTTCTTGAATTCAAATCTGTGATATTATACATTTTAGATAAATATGAAAATGATATTACCAATTTTTCATTAGACTAGAGATTGTATATCATTTCTTATTCAGATATTAAACATTAAACTCATATGTTTAATTAATGTTTCATGAATGTATGGTGGAATTGAAGTTGTAAGAAGAACTAATAAGAATACATATTTCTTATTATATAATGATAGTAATAAAATTATAGCATTAGTTATACAGTCATATTACATTATTTCTTATACTGAAGGCCTAAATTGCTCACAAACTTCCAATCAAGATAAAACTTACACAAACTTAAATTAACTCTATGTGATGTAATGTATTATGGCTTTTCCTTAAATGAAGTCAAGAATATCTCAGCAATTATGCCCAGATAAACCTGTTAGCCACTTTATTTTACATTCCCCATTCTAAATTTACCCATAATCTGCTCTATCCCATTTCCACAACATAATCTTTGTCAACTCTATAACCTTTATATCTAATTTATAGCAGCTACAAGCAAAAAACAAATCTGGGGATATTGGATGCATAGGCACTAGATAGGGATTTTATGCACAAACCTTCCTGCATCCACTGACTACTAAGATTTGCACTAGATGTCAATACTATATAGAGAGTTTGCTACTGTTGGGTTAGGAGGATTGTTGAGTGTTATAGTGGTAAGGAATGGGATAAAAGAATAGATTTATTAATAAAGAATAGGGAGTTAGAGAGATGGAGAACTAGTATGGAGAGTAAAAAGAGTTTAAATATATATAGAAATAAACAATATTAGGTGCAAGTTAATATATGATAATAATAAGGAAAGTACTTTATTGTTTAAGGCTCCAACGGGATCTTTAGCAACAAGAGAATATACATGTAAATGGAAAAATATGGGTGATTTAGTCTGTAAATTATGTAAGGAAGGAATAGAAAATATTAGGCATCTGTTAATTGAATGTAAATGCTTGAAAACAGAAAAGGCACATATAATGAAGTTATGGAAGAATAAATATGAAAAAAGTGATTATACAGAAAGTGGATTATTGGTTTTTATGCTGGGTTTGGGAAAATATAAGGGGGATTTAGATATAAAGGCTATAGAGTTGACAAAGATTATGCTGTGGAAATGGGATAGAGCAGAATATGGGAAAACTTAGACTGGGGAATGTAAAATAAAGTAGCTAACAGGTTTCTCTGGGCATACTTGCTGAGATTCTTGACTTTCGTTTAAGGAGAAGCTACAATACATCACATCACATCACATCACATTACTGTTATTAACACCTTGTGTAAGCATAGGAAATGGTGATAATGAAATGTTTTGGTGGTTTTATAAACTCAAACTATATCAATTTTTCTAATAAAGCATATATAATGAAAAAACATAACTTTTGAAAATAAAATCAATATTAATATTTATTCCTTTTTAACTTGTAAGAGGCTGTTTGAGTTTTTATAAACTTCAAGATAAAAAGTTTAACAAGAATCCTTTTTCTAGTTTCACAAAGTGTTTCATCAGTTATTAAAAAAGATATAACAATTTGCTTTGACATTTGAAAAAAGAAAAAAAAACTAAAAACTAATAGCTTTTCTACCTATGAATCCCAACAGGTGTCTGTTCTGATTAAGTTGCAACAACTCTGTGAGAAAGAAAACATTCTGACTAGCTGGGAATTCTCAGCAAGATTTGTCCAAACTTCCAGTAGCCAATTAACAGCATATTTGCACTATAGCGGGCATTGTTATCCTCAATGATAGCTCAGTAGGACAAATATTTGATAAAGTAACTTGATTAGGTTTAGTGATGAAATCTTGTAGAAAAAAAATTGAAAAAGTTAAGAAATGTCAAAAACAGTTCTGTCAAATGACATATCTCATGGCTAATTGTGATTAAACAATTCTAATTAGTCAAGGTAAATTAAAACAGACTCTAAGACCCTTAAGAAATATAATGAGAACTGGCCTTATGGATATTTATGTACATAAGTAATAATAATGACAAAAATCAATTGTTTTTTTTCAAGAGGAACTAGCAAGAGAAATGTGTGAAGTGTTTATCAAGTTAAATCTTTACTAGAATCAATTACTTTTGCATCTTAAAAATATTTTTTCAAACAATGCATTCAAGTAAGGGAACATTTCCTGAATTAAAAAAAAAATAAAATAAGTTTGAAATAAAATTAGAAAAATCTACTATAGTAGAGTGAATACGTAATGAAATTATTAACAGGTATTTATTTAGTGCATTTTTGAGGCCAGCTGACCACATATAAACATTATAAAAAATAATCAAAGATATATACCACTATATGTATAAATTATACAGGCATTAATTATATAGCTTATGGTTTATATTTGTCCATAATTAAGTCAGAGGTTGTTAAATATTATTTCTGAAGCAGATAATCAGTATGATAAAGAGTGACTAAGAATTTATTGATGAGATTGGAAAAATCAAAGACTTTATTTATTGTTAATCTAGAAAAATAATTTTATTTGGAGTCCAATAAAAACTCCATTTTTAATACCATAATTTTTCAGTTGTGTGAAAAGTTTCTTGAATGAACGTTCAGAATGGAGATGTTGATAATAAAAGTGTAAAATAAATCTACTTATATGGAAATTTATTCAAATAGTTCAGAAATGTTTAGAAAATAAGTTCACAACTAGTCAGTAACCATCTAGATACTATTAGCAAAAGATATAAAACTGTCTAATTTTAAATTTATTTATCTTGTACTTTTTCATAAAGCATACCATAAGGTCAAGAAGATGAACAGAAATTTGCAATAATAAAGATAGTTACTTCAAAATATTTAAAAAAATATTAAAAGCCAAATACACATCACATCATAAAACAGGCCAATATTTTTTTAGTAATTGGTAAAATGTTGGATAGAAGACATGGAACAACATTTTAGATTTCTTCATTTTTTATAAAGAATATTTATTTATCATGCAGCCAAGATATTCAAACACAAAGTTTAAAATTTGGCACAATGGTTTCGTTTTATAATATACTTTATTTTATTAAGAGAAATTTATTATGCGATACAAGCCTACATTTTGCTATTACATGCTATTACAAGTATGACATAAATTGTGTATTTTGTTACATTATGGTTCCAATTGTAAATCATTCAGCTTTAATGTATTTACTTCTATGTATGTAGTTGCTTCTCCAGCAGTTCAATTCTGTAAATTAAGCAACTATCTTTTTTATCTAAAGTTTCTCCAAGTGGCGTTTACCAAATAATCTGGAGTTTTTAGAATATCTCTTTGTTTGATTTTTTCTTTGATTTTCTTTAGTTCTATTCCCTGTGGATCTTCCAATTTCCTAATAGTGATTTTACATCATATGGACCATAATGCAAAGTAAATGAAGATTGTAAGCCTTATTTCTGCATAAACAACTTGTTTGATACATCGTTGAATGAGTATAACTTGCCCAGATGGGTTGTTTGTCCATCTTGTGAGGAGTTTTCTATGGTAATTTAATTTATTACATCTTATAGATATGTGATCGATGGACTCCTCTTCCTTGCTGCACATAGAGTCTATCTTATATGTGATTATGAAGTCTTGGTACTTTGGTTCAATGAACCAATAATGAGATTTATATATCAGTTGTTGATTGGTGATGTCCAATTTTTCATCGATTATGCATTTTTGTCCATTTAGTAATTTATGTGCTGTCCAGTATTTGTGATTGAGTTTTCTTTTATCTCAATTATCTTTTGAATATTTGTATATAAAGAATGAATCCACTTGTTATTGGCTGATGGGGGCCAATCCATAAGGGTGATGTCTTCTTTGAGTGATTGGATATTTTGTTTATTATATTAAATAGTGAGTTATAGTTATTTTGTACAATTAATGTTTTAATAGAATGGAGCAAAAGACCACTGAGTCTTCTTGGTGTTTGTAATGTTCAGAGACTGGTGACCTTTCATCCCCAAAACAGTTTAGTACAAAATGTATTTACTTTTTGAGCAAATTTTCTGGATGGGCATATCCCAGCCAGAAAATAGGTCATTTTTGGGAATACTAGCAAGTTGAGTAGTGTGACCTTACCTTGTAATGAGATATTTAGTTCAGTAAAGTGATTGTCCATTGTATTGAGTTTAGTAGTGATTCTTCAATTTGATGCCTCATCAATCCATTTGATTTGTAAAAGTCAAAAACTAGAAATTTTTGCAGATTTGCCTTGAAATTTGATTTTATTCTCTTTCTGTTCAGCAATTTTCATGTGGCTGATTTGGTCATGTTAAATTTCAATTTGAAATTGTTGGTATAATTGGATAAAATTTCTTCTAATTTGGGTATATACTTTCTGGAAAGGAGACAGAAGTATATCATCCATATAACTGATGTGCCTTATCTCCCATCCTATGGCAGGCACATATATACTCCCAAAAGTGACCTAGATCTCTCTCAGCAGTGGATTGATATATGCTATAAATAATAGTGCACTGAGCGAAAGATCCCTGAGGATCGAGATGAAAGGATCAAACCCAGGAGCAACTTTGCCATTCATTGAGATAAATATGAATTTATTTGTTAGTAGGTTGGCAATCATTTTAAGGTAGACCCTTGGTATCTTACATTCTTGGAGGATGTCTATCAGGATGTTTGGTCTAACAGAGTCAAACACTGCTTCAATATCAAGTTAGATGGTGATTGGCTTGGACATTCTTTTGACACTAATATAATCTAGAAGGAGCTTCATTTAGCTGATGGCATTAATCAATGACTCCCCCCTTTTTCTCTCTCTGTGTGTGTGTTACCTTAGTTTAAATCTTTTTAAAACCTCCTTGAGATTAACATTCTCATTATTGGATTAATGTCATCAAGGCAAAATGTATTCACCAAAAAGAATATGTCATAAACTTATGAAAAATGACCAAGACTGAAATATTATATGTATTACCAAATACATCATTGCCTAAAACATATATTGAGTAGAAATCATGAAACATAAAGGCTAACTATGTAGACATATAATATGTATGTATAAATATACATATCATTATAATTTTCAGTCATAATAGTGCAATATAAAGATATTTTTCATTCTAATGCAGTTTTTTTTTCTTACATACTTCCCTTTTTTCTTATTATTGGAGCAAACTTCTTCATTTTATCCATCCTCTTCATATATAGTTTCTTTCTAAGCCTTGTACAATATCTTCAAATTTTGAATTAGAACGTCAGTTATCCATCTATCCATTGCTATTTCAGCCTTTAAATTATTTTTAAAATATCATCAAGATTTATTTGTTCTCCTTCATGTATTTTTACTTTCATCCTTCCATGTTAATTCCTGTTTTCAACAGTTAATATTTTATTGTGAAATCTATAGTCTTATTGTTAGACTCACTTAAGCATCTAAGTTCCAGATTCACAAATAAAAATGGGTGAAATATATTTGTTAAAAATCTTACTTTTCAAGAACACGTTATTTCTATAAAAACATCTCATGCCAGTTTAATTCCATAATTAATTTAATGTGTACTTCCATCTGTATTAATAATCTATACTCATTACTATCAGCCTTTATTTTTCTTCATTTTTTGAAAAATCATTGAACTTCACTTTAATCTTCTCAATAGTTATCTAAAACTTGTAATATTTGTGAAATATCACTTCATCTGCAAAATCTGAATGACATAAATATATTAGGTACTTATGTAATAGACTGGCTGTGACATTTCACATACTTATCAATTCACTGATAACTTTTATATCTTGCAACCTCTACAAATAACATGTATATAATAACTTTTGACAAAAATTAAGTGATAATTTTTTAAAAATGAACCCTGTATACAAGTTATTTTGATGACATTTTTGCAAAATTAGAAAGTTATTGGCATATAATATATATGTGAAATGACAGCAGGTCTAATCCATAACATTAATACATAAATGTGAAAAAGTACATTTTTAATAATATGAAAAGTATATATTTGTACACAAAATCAATAAACACATTATGATTCTAAATAAAAGCAAGTAGTTGTGTTTTTAATATAGCATTCTGTCATTGTAACACCCCTCTCATCATAAAAGGTATGGCTTTTTGCCATCACAAACACAGGCAGCAAAAAATACTACATATACTAACTCTGGGAAGAAATTACAAATGGACACTAAAACAAAATTAACAACACCAAAAAATATTACATAAACAAAAAAAATACTACTAAACCTATTTACTCATTTAAAATCAAAACAGTCTTACTCTGTATATATAAGAGGAATTGTCATGATAATGCAATAACGTCTCTGCAGAAGTCCACCAAACATTACTATTTCATTTTAGCTACATCCTCCTCTGTAACAGGCAGAAATTATCAAATTTTAATCACAATACTTACAAATTCAAAATAATGTCTACTAAGTACAAAATAGATAGTAAAGCAAATAAAAAATACTATATTTATTAACTATGACAGAAAATTATAAAATGGTCAGATTAAAAAAAACTTCTATGTCTATGGCAGAAGACATAAAATGGAGAGATAAACTACGTGTTTATGTGATATAATGCCTGTATGTGAACTTGATATTAACTACAAAAAGAACAATAAAGCAAAGAAAAAAACTATACTAACTATGGCAGAAATTTACAAAATGGACAGATTAAAAACAAATTCATATCTGTGGCAGGAATCACAAAATGGAGCAATTAATCCACGTGTATATGTGATACATTATCTGAACAGTATCTTGACTAAGAAATGTGCCCAACTAAATTTATTTTGTTAAAAAAAATAGTAAACTTTTATTAAAACAGAATCATTGTGGTGGTCTAATTTTTTTGATATCATCCAGAATGCAAAGAAAAGCATCATCTTCTTTGTGCAATCTCCAAAAATATTCATATCTGGCAGATCATAATTCTTCAATTTTATACACTTTAAAGCAATCTGAATAAATTGTCGAGCTTCTTCCAGATTTTATTTAAACAATTCCATCACAGTTGCTGCTGTTCTATCTTCAATTGGCACAATGATGGACTTCCTCTGGAAGCCCTCCGATGTCTACTATTTCAGAAGTATTTGTCTGGTTTGATTTTTTTCATTTTCTGAATAGGCTCTCATCAATTTCAATGACTTTTTTAGGGCCTCCAACAAAATCTGGACAATAAATGACATGTACAATAAGCAGAAAATAATCAAAATATGATGATTATAAATTTAACATTTAAATTTATCACAAATTCCTAGTATATATTATTTGACAGGATCGGAAGTTTAGAAATTTAGTGTCAAAATGACATGTATGTAAAATGTCACAGCAAGTCTAATACATAAGTACCATATATTTACTTATATTTTTATTCACTAAGCTTTTTGTTTTAATTCACAAAACATTTCCCATGAAATTCAACAATGTTAAATTTCAAAAGGATCATGTATTCTAATTTCTATTGTTGCATTTTGATACATATTTTTTTTTTAAAAAAATATGGTACATGTATATTAGTATATAGGAATTAGTAATTCATTTTATTTCTCTACTTTAGTTATCCATTGTAGTTTTGAAGAACCAACCTAAATAGTTTTAATATATCTACATTCCCATTCTCATTTCTTGCTAATGAAGTTGAAAATGGTTTTCATTGGAGAGCCAAATTCTGTTTATTATATAAAAAATACTCCAATATATTCGAAAAGGGTGCAATATTAATTGTTAGAATAAAATATAATGAATATCTAAAATTAGGCAAGTGCTGAAGTCTTTCAGAAAAAAGTTTTCTGTAGAAAAAGTTAAAAGATAGCAACCCTAGATATATCAATTATTAAAAATCACTTTGTGATATATATGTGGATGTATTTGTTTTTCATTGGGTTATTTAATTTTTTACTTTGTGATTTTAATTTTTTTTCTTTTCAAGTTATTAATGGACATACTCCTTTATAAATGGCTTCTTCTGAATGATAATTTGTGTGAGTGACATGTGTATGTGCATGTGTATATATATATATTTTTAATACAACTGATATATATATATATATATATAATTTAAATAAATAGACGTATCAAATTATTTATAGAATTTTCCAATTAAGCAGATTGTTTGGAAAAAATATACATCTGATACAAGTTTTTATTTCGCAGGAAAATGAAATCTCATTGAAGGTATGCTTAAAGTTAGATAAAAATATAATGCTACATAAAAAATAATTATAAATACTATTATCCACTCATACAAAAATTTTATATACAAAAATTTTCTAAAGAGATCATCATTAATTTGTATTCAGTAATCATATAAACAAGCAAATATTCACTAAAGCAATCTTCAAAAAATATCAATTTTTAAAAATGGTAGCTATTTTTAATACAACTGTCATAATATGACGCTGATATGTCTTTCCTGTAAAATAAAATGAATAGATTCATACTATGGTTTTAAAAAAAAAAGAAAAGTTTGATTCATGATTTATTTTTAAAAATAACTTTTCTAATACATAGTAATAAAGAACAGTCAAATGCATTTGAAAACATGGGTATTAATTAAAATGTCACTTACTTCTCTAATTTCTATTTATTGAAATTGCCACCCTTTCATCATAAATGTAAATAATATAGTCAATAAATAAATAAATAGAAATTTTAGTCCTTAGATAATTTTTAAAAATCTTTGCCTACTTAAAATAATAAAATACATTAAAAATAAATTGAAAAATATGCAATAAATAAAATACAATTTATGTACCTAATTTTTATTTAATTTGCAATAAAAAAAATTGTTGATTTATCCAGATGTCTTTCCTTCTAATTGTAAACAAACATGGCAAATTTTTTTTACTTACTTTTATTATTAAAAAAGACTCTGATAGCATATAGTATTCAACAGGATTAAAAAAAAATTATTCTCTATATTAGAGTTATTAATCATTTTTATTCAATTGGACCACATCTTTGAAATAAATAAAACAAAACCATATTATATAAAATTTGATGTGTCAGTTTAAAAAAAAAAAATGTTTTATTTATTAGATAATTACAAAAAATGATTACAAAATACAGAAAGTGCATTAAAAATAAATTTAAAATGTATTATTTTAACTTAAATTTTTTTCTTTAAAAACAAATTCTGATTTAATGAAATATTAACATTGTCAATATGCTTTCAAAATGTATCTGTAGTCATAAAATTATCACTAAAAGTACATATAGCAACTGTGTTGAGCTTATTAAGCATATCTAAATACAAACCATAAATCTTCATGTGACATGGTGGTAGTTATATATAATATGATCATATTCATGATGGTATTTCAATATTCTAAATACTAATATTTGTGTTGGAATTTTACATTGAACAGCCCCAGTCAAATGATAATGAATCCATAGTTTACTCAATAAATGTCAAGAGCTATTCAAGATATAAGAAAACTCTAAAAGTACAGAAGTAATTTTGCTCAAAATGATAATGCTTGTTTACTAATGTAAAGGAAAATAAAAGTATGTTTACGTTATTTTTAAAAGTGATTTTTTTGTTTGAACATTATTTTCATTATTTTTAGAATTGTTTTTAATATTAAGTATAAATTATATTTTATTTTGTAATGATATCACATTTTAAATCTAAAATTATTTTTGATAATAATAATGCTAAAAATGCAACAAATTATATTCAAACTGAAAGATAAATATATAAAAAATTAATCACACATTTTAAAACTCAACTTTTTATGCTTTATTATATAAAAAAAAAATTACTAAACAATTTATTTCAATATTTAGAACTATATGTTTTTATTGTTATTATTTAGTATACTTAATAATAATTTATTTGTTCATTAATTATCGGCTTTTATTTTTCAGTTTTAAATCTTTTTTAGTTGAATATTCAAAGACTGGAGCATATTTTGAATCTACAATAACGAATTTAAACTTTTATCACAAAGAACCATTATAATTTGTATTTATATATTGGACTACTTCCATCATCTACTATTAAGTATTAAAAATATTTCATCACAAACCTTCAAAAAAAAACTATTATAAATGTTTATTTTTATATGAGATTATTAATTTAGAATTAATTTGAGGGAACCAATTCCCTTCATTAAGTTAAGTGACATTGGAGCACCAATGTGATAGAATACATCCAACAATTCTATTCACTCAACCAAATTGAAATATTTATTTTTATTTTCCTCAGCTGTGAACTGCTTCAGGAACCTTCAGTTGTCACTATGCCACTGGTCTAAATTATACAAAGTATAAACCCTAACTTTTTTTTAAAAAAGGAAAATTAGCTATAAATAGCAAGAGCATCTATGTATCTTATTATGTAATTTATTATTATTTATTGATATTTCTTTTTAAAATATATATATACCACAAAGAATATTCAATTCTTGAAAACTTCAAAGGAATGCAATAATATCCTGGCAACAGCAGCTGTTTTAATTTTAACATGAAAATTCCTCACACTTGAAATCTTGAATATATTTTTATACAATAATTTTGGCAACAGGAAATTGTTGTCTTAAATGTTACATGTAAATTAAAAATAAATGAATTTGTCTTAATTTTTCTAACATAAACAATTCCAACCATACCATCTGTTTTCCCAAAGGCTATTTAGTCTTTTTTCCAGAATGTCGCCATATAAATTTCAGTGTGTATTTGAGTAATTAGAAATCTATCTGATTGTTCATAATGCTTTATGTCATGTACAGAACTTCAAATCAGTGAATCTGTTTGTTACATAATTAAAACTGTCAATCAGATTCAATTCAGAGAAAATAAATTATCATAAATGTATGACATAGTTCACATAAATATTTAAAAAAAATGCACATAATTTAAATAAAAATTTCAAAAAATGTTTTTAAAAAAAGTCAAATTCATACTCATAAAAAAAAAATTAAAAAATTAAAAATTGAAAGTGAAATGACTATATATATATATATACCACAATCATTATTGTTAATTAACTGCAGAAGAAATTAACTTTAAGTAATTTCAAGAATTATACTCTATAATCTTTCTTATAATAATTAATAAATATAAATGAAATAATTACCAATTTTTACAAAGCAATTTGTAAATATTTCCCTAACTATTCCCCATACAAAAAAATATTAAGAAGAGAACCTTACAAGGTTTGCCAACTGCTGACAGATATGGTTAAGAGTAGTTTTCCAACTCTTTATTTACTTTCTAGAGAAAATATAATAAATAGTTAGTTTAACTGGCTTTATGAAATAAAAACATCATAACCTAATGGTAATATAAAAAATTGTTCTCAATATGCAAATTCAAACAGTGGCCATCAGCCCAGCAGGTGAATGTGTTACTAATTGCAACGTGAAATATATATATATATGTGTGTGTGTGTGCATGTGCTCGTACATGTGTATAAATACACACCTAGCTGGAATAAATGAGTAAATAAAAAAATATAATAATAAAAGTTTTAAATAACTCATTGCAGCCAAAAGGGTTTCAGCAGATTCCATCAAACAGAAATAATAAAAATACTTAATACTAATCAGACTAGTCAACAATTATGTGATGAAAATTTTTGTTTTCACTGATTAAAAATTGGCAGGTTAGCTAGATTCATTATTAACCATATACCTAAAAAAATCCTAAATAGAAATAGAAAACTGATTTTTCTATTCAGCTATTTGATTTGTCTTTAAAATATTGCATGCATTTTGATCATCAAATAATCTTAATATATAAATTAGAAATGATAATTCTTCCATTCCATTTATGAAGATCATCATAGTAATGTTGCTGTTCTCCAATTGCTTTCATCATGCAAATCGTCTGAAGCATTAATTTTTTCATTTGATTTTTGTAGTTATGAATTCACTCATACAAAACGAATATATTTTAAGTACAGTTTTGGTCAACAAATAGAGCCATTTATATTTTTAAAAAAAAGAACCTTGTACAGTTAGCAAAAAAAAATATGTGCAATGGATGTCATTTATATGTATGAAGCAAAAAATGTAAATAAATTTGTTTTTATTATTTAAAATTTAACAACAATAATATCTATATTTAAACTGTTTTTTAATATGCTAAACATACAATCATAATGTTTTTTCTTCAGATATAGCTATAAACTTTTTAAGCAATAATATATACACATTTTAGAAATAAAACTGTAATAATATTTATCACTTTTTTATTAAAATTATTTTGTATTATTCTTGAAGGTAGATACATATGTGAATTACTAAAAGATTTAGTTTCTTTATACTCAACTTTAAATTTTTTCAGATTTTATGATCTAAGTTCAAACTACATTTTAACTATAGTTACATATCTTTTTGCAGTCTACATTATTCTATGATTCACATAACACTCCATGAATATTGTATACATTATATTAAATAAGCATGTGTAGAAATTATTCAAAAATCACTAAATTGCATTTAAAATTTAAAAATATTTCAAAAGTGTTTTTAATTTATAAATACTTTATAAATTTAATAAAACAAATATTAAAAATTCTCCCCTATCCAATTGTATAAGAGATAACTAGATGAAAATATAATTGTACAAACTTAATTTTTTTTTTTTTTAAATAAAAGTTATCATACTTTATGAGATAAATATAATTTTAATCATTTAAGAAATTCAAATATTATTATAATAAAATAACAATAGAAATTAATGACTACTACTTACAATTAAATAAATCTAATACTGATTGTGCAATTTAATTTCCTACTTTATTACTTTAATTAAAATATATAAATGTAATAAAATATTATTTCTGCCAATTTAAATATTTAATAATTTTTTATAATCCTTTTAATATATGGTTATTGTATTAAAATAATAACTATCTGAAATAATATGTAATTCTTGGAAAGGCTGGAAATTGAACAAATATGACAACAATTAGCAACAATAAAGATGAAATCCACACACTATATAAAATGTGATAACGAAAATCGCATAGCACCAAATAGATGTTAATCATTATGGAGAAATTTCATTTATATGATAGAAAAATTATATAGTATTATTAAATAAGTTTCATTATTTCATAAAAAGATTTAATTTAATATTTTTTACACACATATTATTAAAGGGAGACAATTGTTTTTGAAATGTTTGATACATTTTTAGCTGTTCAATAAACACATGAATTTTTATTTTATTTTGTTATTTTTATAATATGAAAAACAACAATAAGAGTGAACCAAGTAAATCTTGTATATTATTATTTTTTTGTGTAATGGCATCAGCATGGGTAAAACCATATCAGATATTTATTCATCTATCTTTCCATATTATTTTTCAGTTCAGTTTTCTTTTTGACTTAATAAAAGATTATTACTTTTATAAAAATACAGACAACTTTCATAATGCTGAAATTGGTATTCAATTTATTGTATAAATTTATAGTAATTATTTTCCAAAAGCTAAAAAAAAAAGAAACATATTTTTATAACAAAGTAAGAAAAACTCAATATAAAAAAAAAAAAATATTTGAGTAAACATCAATGAAATATCAACAGGAATTAGGACCTGAAAGTAAATAAAAATGTACTTTTTATTAAAACTATCAAAAACTAAGTTTTAGATTTTGGATTTTTGAAAAAGAAAATTTTCTTAGTTCATTTTTACTCAATATAATTTTTATCAGAAAGTTTACTTGCGATGTAAAAAAGATTTTTAATTATCTCTGATTAGTTTTCATTTTTTATGTTTTATTTTTACATTTGTTATAATAAAAACTTTTTAAAGTGTTAAATATTTTTAAAAAATCCATTTTTATTATCTATGAGCAAATATTTTTTTAAAGTGGCTTCAATAGTTTAAAGTGTTTTCATTTTTTATTAAATTTAGAAATCTTTCATTAAACTAATTCTGTAGTTATTATAAATTCTATTTTAATTTTTAAACTTAGACAAGAGATTCTTAAAATTGGCATCAACAACTTCCAAACTTTTGTTTGATAATAATTTAATGAAATTAATTACGCTAAAGTGAAATTTAGTTTAACTTCAATTTTACAACATTTTAAATATCTACGAGATAAAGCAGCAAAAAAGCCAAATGATAGTTCAGTTAGAGCAAATACTAAGGAATTAATGATGCATACCAACAAAATATGTATGAGAAAAATATTACATGAAAAGACTGAGTATGCTAATTTTGGAAAAAAATAAAACAGGAAAAAAGTATTACTTTATAAAATCTAATGCTCTTTTTTTTTTAATTTTAAAATTTTGTTTAACTGATCCTTTGCTGAAATCAAATTAAGTAGGTTTAATTACATGAAAATATTAAACTATATTAGATTAAATACAATATACAAAAAAAGATACATGTACCATAAAAAATTATTTTGCATAAAATGCAGCAAATATTATGATTTATATGTATTACCAAAAGAAAAGTAAAAAAAGATGACTTTCATCATAATTTGAGAATGATCTTTAAGTATGATAAGAAATTATCCCAATTTCAAAAACCAAGGGATTCATTTGAAAAAATTGGACAATAAAAAAAAAATAAAATAAAAGAATTTCTTGAGATTATCCTATGCATTTTAACTCAATGGTAAATTGATGGACTTAAGACCTAAATGTATTTGAATTAAACTCAATCTTTCATTTACATCACATGATTCCTCAAAAAAATAATATATTCATTTTCCTGTTCATAAACTCAAGAGCTAAAGGTTCATGGATCAAAGGCTCAGTCACATACAATATTTGAATGTCAAATGACTTTCCAATCAATTATATTTCTTAAGATCTTATTTCTATTTCTAATTATTTATATCTTATTATATATGATATATCTTAAAATATATATATATATTTCTAAATTAAATCCACACTAAAAATCTTGGAATTTTGAAAGTTATTTGATATTTTTATTCTTATTTTTTAAAAAGTCATTATTAAAATTTATTTTAGTTTGTTAAAAAAAATCAGCTATAATAAATATATATATATATGCTTTAGGACAAAAAAGACGAAATATTTGTCCATATTTAAAATTTACCTTGGTTATCTCATAAAATTTTCATAATACTGACAAATATTCCAAATTATAAAATGATTCAAACATTTTCTAAAAAGTGTAAGAACATAAAATTGGCAATAAATTTGAAGGCAAAAAAAGTGAATACGAATAACTGTGAATGGTTTAACAAATATGTCAATACGCAAGCATTCTGCCTTATATAGCTGTATATAAAATAAATACAAGTAGTTGTACACATTATAAACTCAAATGTAAACATATTAACAATGCTTTAGTTATCATGATGAAAACCAAGACAATGCCCTTTAATTGTTGATTATTAAATTAAAGGATGGTAATAAATAAAGGATCTTTAATTTAACCCATTAAATATTAATTAATTGATAAAATTATTCAGCATTATACAAGGTATTTTTTTGTCATTCCTGTATTTTATATACATTCAAAGAAGTATAAAGCTATACATTATATAGACCTTTTTAAAATTTTCATATAGGTTTAAAAATTCTATGTATTGCAATAATAGTAATATAGTAAAAAAAAATATGAGAATATACTTTTGTTGTAAATATATTTTTAAAACATAAAATTTCAATATTAGTAGTAATGTATATTAAACTAACAAGTATATGTAAAAAAAATCACATTACAAGAATTATTAAATTAAGGATAAATTGATGCCCTGAAGAAAATAAACCTGCCACTTCAGCCAATAATTCAAATCACACAAATCACCCCTGAAAAGCACTCCCTGAAGTAATGTGACAACTGAATTACTAGTAAGAATATTTTCCTTTTCCTAATGTCTGTCTTTCCAGTAAATTTATTCAATAAGCAGCTTTCTCTTTCAGGATGAATAAACATATATCTTAGAAATGAGATAGATTTTAGAATTAGATCTTATTTTTAAAAAAAAGATAAACTGAAAATTATAAGATATAATGAAGCATACACACACACACACACACAAATTTGTGTAGATTTAAATTTTTGTTTCAAAATTTGACAAACACAAACGCAAATCAATATATATTATTAAAAATATAGTTATGAAAAATTATATTGAGAACAAAAGCTTATTATATTCTGTAATGGTCAACTTATTAATTTAGGTGCCACCTGATATTATCATCAGGAAATATCATTAATATGTAATATTTATAAGGGACCAATACTTTAATCACTATGAATATACCATGTCAAATCATGCAAATCATGGATGAAATGAACCATGAACTAAATATACAGACCAGACAATTTTATATATAAAATGTTGAGCATTATTACTGTTTCAACAAACAATAAATAAATAACAAACTGTTAGTAATATAATTGTCATAAATTACATTATTTTTTTCTACAAAAGAAACTTTCTTTACCAATTGTAATACCTGAAATTATTTTTTCTAATTCAACTGCCCTTTATGATTATATACAATTATGACTTAAATTAGCAGAATTTGATTAGCCAGTGATAACACTTATCTAATAGTTACTTCTATTTTATTGTTTAATTTATGTTTCACAATCAAGTGTGGAAATACTTTTGAGCACAGCTTATCCTGTAAATATAACTTTATGATTGAGAGTGCATTTGCCATTAAATCAATTCCCAGGTCTTCAAATAATCTGTTGTGTTGCCAACCATCATAAATATAATTCATTCGTTCAGTTATCTTCAGCTTCATAGTTAATATATGTCAAGAATAAAATCTGATTCTAAATCTTGATAAATCTATACACTTAAAATTATGTACTCTTTACAATAATATTAATTCTAATGGTTGGCCTCTATGGATCTGACTCCCTTATAATAATAATAATTGAAACTAACTTTTCTGAGGTGATCCTGTGGATCCAATCCCAAATATACAAATTCATTAATAAATATATCCTTTCATAGATATAATAGATATTTAACAATACAAATTAATGGTCTAAATAACTGAATTTATACTATTACAAGTTCAAACACATAAAAGTACATTTCATGGTAATTAACGCAAGGGTCAAATCATGTACGAGATTATCTAAATTAAAATCACAATTATTAAAATGTTGATTTTTTTTCTTTCTTTTTGATATCAGTTATTTATTCTGATACTTAGACATTTTGCATCATCATCATCATCAACCATTATCAATCCATTGCAGGATGAAGGTCTCTCCAAGTTCAATTCATCTTTTCCTATCTTTAGCTTCTCTTCTCCACATCACCCCTGCACACTTTCTTATTTCATCCATCCATCTCTTTTGGGTCTTTTACAATCTCTTGGAATCCAGTTTAAAATTTCAATTGTCCATCTATATCAAAACATTTTACATGTGTGCATACCCAGTGTTTTATGGGTTAGTTTTAAAATGTTATATGACAATCTCATATTATAAAAACTTTTTTTTCTACTTTTTGAATAAGACTTTTAATAGTTTGTATATAGATTAGAGGAGAGATTTTTCTTTTAAATAAACATATTAAATCAACAAAAATTTAATTAATTCTACAAAAAAAGACAAGCAAATTTTATTTTCACCATTCTTTAAACATAACTACTAAAGACCTAATGCACTTTTGTAATTTAAATGGCCATCTCTGCCACTATAATCTTAACACTTATATATATACATATATAAAACAGTAGTAAAATATTCCCCAAGTCAGAGTGATTTATACAATTCATTCTTTTATCACCATAGAAATTTTGTTTTAGAATGATAACTCTGCAATATAAAGATTTCTGCATTTTCTCCTTTTTGAGACCAATTGTAAGAGAATAGGAATTGAGAATTCTATACATATTTTGAAAATGACAAAATCTAAGCATAAAATTATCAGTAATGTAAACAATAAAATCATAACTAAAAAAAAAAACCAACAACAAACAATTACCCCATGTCAGATAATGAAAAAGAAAAAGGCATGAGCTTAACAAAACTTCTACAGAAATAAACATACTAATGTAAGAGTTAAATTTATCCCAGAAGAATTATTAATTTGCACAATGAGTTATCCTAGAAATGATTGTGTTCTCTTGAAGTCTTATGGTGATGAAATAATCAACATAGAAAAAATATTGTCTTATAGATATATAAGACTAATATAAAAATGTCTAGATATCTTAAAAAATGCAATAAATGTACAAGTACAATGCACAATTTATTCTAGAATCAAAAATATTTAGAACTGCACCACAAACATTAATGATTTCTAATGTTTAGCATTCACCATTTATTTATTTTAAAAACCATTCACCAATTAATTATTCCAATTTCCTATCTTTCTAATACAATTTCTTTATCCGCATTAATAAAAGAGTTTAATTGAAATTTAATTCATTATCCCTTCTTAATTTGGTTTTTTATTAAAAACTGACAGTTATATGCTGTCATAATAATTATTGAATAATTAATCTAATTCAAATATTTGCAAAAATGGATAATAGAATATTGATCTATGTCTTTGATAGAACCTTTTGGAATTCATAATGGAGTGGTTTTTTTAAGGACCATTATTTTTATTAACTTTGTCATCACTTTCTATCTTTAAAATTATCTCAGTTACATCTGTCATTAGTCTGATTTCTTTAAGTGTTGGGATGTCATCTCCAGACAACACAAACTGTAATATACTTTTATATATATTTTCTGTGTTAAAACTCTTATAATTAAAAACATATACAAAATCATTTGGCTTTAAAAAATAAATTCAATTTTATTTATGCATTTTAAGATCTTGAAAAATAAAAACACCCTTTAATTAATACCACAACCTAGATTTAAATCTGATTAAATAAATCTTGAAACTTGTTTTTTAAGACTCCAATGTGGACTATTATTCTTATTTTAGGTAAATGACTCATAGGGAACTCAACCAGCTAATCAGAAAATCTTCAGCTATTATTAAATGGTTAATCATATGAATTTTGATGTATCTTCTAAACAAACAAACAAACAAAAAAAGAACAGCAACAGTAATATAAAGAAACATTCACCATTTTCGGGAGATATGTCATGCCTATTGATACTGAATATCATTTATCTTTAATTAAATTAAGTCCTTTAAATATTATAAAAAATCAAAACCTGAATGTAAAAAAATCTTTGCACAAACATTAATATATCTAGTCAATCTCAACAGTTCAATATTTTTTAAAGATATTTAATAAAAAATAAATTTTACATTATATTATTTTAATTATATTTTGATGATATAGAATTAGTACAGTGGTTCATGTCCAAATAATGAGAAAAGTTATAGAAAGAACCAACGAATATGAGTTGTCATTGTGCTTTGAATTAATAGATTATGAAAAGACATTTGATTCTATGAGCATTTCTTCAGTCATTAAGGCTTGGATCATCAAGCTTTAGACCTGGGATATTGTCATATTCCTGAAGAATATTTATAAAAATGCAACAGCAACAAAGGGTTTATGACAAGGTGATTTCATATTTCCAAATTTATTTACAGCAATTTTGCAGGAAATATTTTGTGCATTAAAATGAAAACCTAAGAGAGTATAAGTAAATGGAGATTATTTAATGCATCTAGATTTTGCAGATGATGTAATCGTTTTTTGCAAATAATGTTTTAGAGCTTCCGAAAGGATTGCAAGAGTTATCAGATGAAATAAGAAAATAGGATTAAAGGTAAGTATTAAAAAGACTAATGTTTAATGGATTTTCTCAAAAGAAAATAAATATCAATAATGATGCATTAAAAGAGATTAACAACCACAAATACCTTGAACAAACTATTACTACAGATAGGAACATAGTAGATTAAATTAATCATAGAATTAAACACAGTTGGAGTACTTTTGATAGAAATAACTTAATATTAAGAGGAAATATGTCTATGTATTTGAAAAAGTTTTTAATTAATAAATACCAGTTCTTATTTATGGATCTAAGATTTAGACACATAACAGAAGAGCAATATATGGAGAGATGCATGTTATGATTAACAAGAGATCAAAAATGAAATACATGGATGAAAGAACAAACAGGTGTTACTGACACCATTGAAAAAATTAAGAGACTTAATTAGAATTGAGCTGAATATATTGCTAGAGGTGATGATAATAGATGGGCAGTCATTCCAAAATATAGTAAAAGATTTTAAAAAACACTAAATGTGAGATGGATGGATGAAATAAGAAATGTGCTGGGGTAATGTGAAAAAGAAAGATTAGAATTCAGAAAAGATGAATTGAACTTGGAGAGACCATACTGTAGTGAATCAATAATGATTGAAAATGAAAAGATTTTAAAATTACAAAACACTCTTTAAATATTCTCTTTAATGCCACTCTTTATCAAAAAAAGATAGAGAGATACATATATAATATTGGCAAATAGAAATGGATATATTCAGCAAATGACATTCACCAAACTTAAATTATATTCAGTTCTTTAATTAATTAAATCATTTTAATACTCTTTAAAACGAACAAAAACAATTGCAGAAAAATATATAGTTGAATTTGTTTTATTTTAGGAATATATTTTATTTTTCAAAAAATATAAATAATAAGAATTTTAAAATAAAAGCAATCTTTTAAAAATAATAATGCATGAACATTCGCATTATTGCAGGGCAAAATATGCATTCTTATATAAAAACAAACATATGCTATGTACTCGGTGGGTATGCATGTATAATGTATTTTCTTTTTTTAAAACTGTATAAAGTATTTTCTTTTAAGATTATAAATGTCAGCACTATTTTTTTTAATGCAAATATTAACGCCAATAGAATATAGAAATATATATATACGGATACATTTGAATTAACTTTAAAATTTTACTTCCGTAAAAGCTTAGCGTTAATAAACTTTCACAAAAAAAAAAATCAATTTAAAAATTAGTACTTTTAGATAAATTACTAAATATTATGAAATAATGTGACTACTATCATTTTGTTCTTAAAATACCAATTACCAAATACAAATATTCAAAAAAAAAAAAGAAGAAGCTTAAAACATTTAATTAAAATTCTTTTTTATTTTTTGAAATTTAATTAATGTTTTTTTAAGTAAAAAATATTTGCTCCATTAAAATAAAGCATTACAATTTAATCTGAAATTGCCAATCATTCTCGACGATGAAAACATCATCCGTAGATAAATACCTAAATGATTATTACTAATCATATTTTAACTTTGATATACACTTTGAACGTTAATTAAAAATTAATATATCTATTACTGAACATGACCATATGAAATTATTAATTGAACTCTAATCAAATTGTTTTGTTTGTATATCTTAAAATATACTTAAATATTCTATTATATTGTAATCATAAGAATAAAATAAAGTAAATGACCTTTCTTCTTATTTACATATTTATCTGAGAAGAATAATATTATAATTAAAATGCAGACAATTTAGCACCTTTAGATTGAATTGTAATAATTAAATATTGATAAATAATGTAACACATGCATGAGGTTGCAACACGAACTAACTGTAGACTGATGATTCAGCATGAAATAAATCATGGGAGTCATTTACCTTTTTTATAAGTCTTTATTTATATAACTAAAGTATATATGATAAATTTGAAGTTATTTATTTAAAAAATAAAATATTAATGTTTTTGTTATAGTTTAACTTACATACAACTAATGGACTAGAGCATATTCCATCTTATTTCAATCAGAATGAGCATTAATCATCACAAACCAACAGATGTATGGATAGATAATATAGACCAATAGAATTAGCAGGGTGATAATATTAAGTGCATCCAATTGTTTCATTATGGAAGATCTGGCTATAAATATTCAGTCCAGCTGGCAGCAGAGACAACAACAATTTACTATCAAACCTGAACAGCAATATGCATATTGTTCACAATATGATTAAAGCAGTGTGTCAAGTTATGTTAGATCTGGAAGTTGTTACAATCTAAATCACATAAGAGGCTATCAAAGTACAGCCAAAAGTGTCACCATACTACTCCTGAGGCAAGTTGTCATACAACAACTGGAAGTGATAAATCTAGAAGGTATCTCAAATCTCTTACATTAATAATTGCACATCAACTAAACACTATATGAAGCCAACAGTACTAGGTGAAGATAGAATAGTGTATATATTGTAAATATGGATTTATATATTTGTTTTAATTAATAAATATTTAATTGTATTTATATGAGTTTGTATTTATTATAAACATACATAAACACATCCGTTTTAAAATAAATTTTATTACTTTCCTGCAAAACATTTTACATTAAAATCACAATATTGAAAGTCATTCCAACTAAAATGTCGAAAAAGCTGTATTTTATATTACTCTAAAATCTTTTGCTCAGAATTAAGGTTCTGCAAATATCATCTATTTTGCTCATTTGAACAGCATTTTTTAAAATTAAATATCAAATTAATACATTCCATACAACATTTCTGGGTAGATGACTGAATATAAATCGAATTTATTCCATTCTTTATTACTATTTGTTTATATTATTTCACTTTTTGTTTGCACCTTGTGTGAAATAAATAAAAAATTAGGATTTTTAAATTCCAATTATGAATCATTAGCACATATAAATTAGTAATTATAATTTATTCTGTATAAGTTGATGAATAAATTTTCTTTCCAATTCATCTTTTTTGGAAACATCCTGCATCCATATAATTTATAACAACTTAGTGAAACATGTTCAAACAAATGCCAACTATCTTCTCACTATAGAATACACTATCAATTATATTTCTGTCCAGCAGATCCTATTCATTTTACAATATATAGTCTTTGATTTTTTAAATCCTATCCATAGCTTATATATGTGATCTTATGTTCAATATTTTTAATTTCAAAAGCATTAGTAATATTGCAAAATGGAATATACAAGACCCTTGATCTCATCTAATTCAGTATTACCAACATTGATGTTTTCCCCCCTCTTTACCTAAGCATTATTGATTTTGTTTTAGCCACGCTTATATATAATCCATTGCTTCTTTATTTAACATTTTTAATAATGCTTTCAATCTTTCTTCAGTGAAATTATGCCATCTGCATTTCTTAAACTTATTCTCATTCCATGCATTGATGTTCTTGTATCCACTTGTTTGATTTAATCACACTTTTGATAGATATGCAATGAATATGCTTTCAAGATTGAATCTCCTTCATTTATTGTAAAATATCAAATAAACAGGAAAATGGACTAGCATAATCTATATGAAGATGCATTTGTGATTCATAAATTGCTTTGTACATTTATAGCAAAACTCATTCCTATAGCAGTTTTTTTTTTTTTGGAGTTACATGGTCATACTTATTTATAGGTGGACTTTATTATTACTCTCTATGACATGAAAAAGACAAATGTATGATGTGATATACATGTTATAGGCACCACCAATTGTTTCACTATGCTAGAATGTGGCATTTTATTATTATGATTAAGAGTTTACATGGGTAAGATAAGTAAAGGAAAAATAGCTCTTAAATAGCTAACTGTTGTCAAAAGATTTCTTTAACAGCTTCTCTTAGAGAAATAATGATGGAGGATTGCCAATTCCGAATGATGATGATTTGAGAAGTTTTCCATTCTTGTTTTACCCTATAGCTTTAAAAATATCAAAATGCGTATTTTATTAACCAATAATTGATAGTAGTCCAAATTGACAATGAGTTGAGTATTTGATAAAAACATCTTAATTAAGCTGATTAAAAAAAAAAGTATACTTGATCTAGATTTGAACGCAAATTATAAACATGGCAAAAAATGTGCTGATGTTCAACCATAAACATATTCACAACTTTTGGAATATATAAATACATAATACATGCACTTATGTAAGCATGTGAATTCATTCTTGTATATTTAAGCAATTTAACTATGGTATGAGTAGGTAAAAGAAAAAATAAGCCTGTTGAAAAAAATTAGTTTACTTGGCGTCTACTTGAACCCCGATTATAAATATAGCAAATAAATGTGATAATGTACTATCACAATCTGTATATATGCAATACATATATTCATATAATGCAGGCAAATGGCAAATAATACATTAAATACATATTATACACAGATCATATTTATATCATATATAAAATATATAGGATGGAAATTTATTCATGTGCACGCAAATACATTCATATATTAATACACTCCTCAATACACATGCACACGTTACGCACTTATACATAAACTCCTATTTATATAAATATTCACGAGAAAAATTATTTCCTTTTTTTTTAATTCATAAAAAAATTATTAACATTTTCCCTTAAATTTATAAAATATTTTTATGGAGAATTAATTCTCTGATTATGTATTATTTATACAACAAATTAGTTTTAATTGAAGCTGAATTATAAAGTAGTTGCAAAAGAACAATAAATGTTTTGTTAGCAGTAAGTTGTTCATGGTTTATAGCATAATTATTCAAACACCAAGACAAATTTAAACATAGATTTGTCTTAAAGACTTATTTCTTAAATAATCTAAACATAGTCATAAACATTTCGAATTCAATTAAACAGAGTGTCAAAGGTTTTTTTTTTTTTGGCACAATTCAAAAATACAGCAAAACTAAAGCTGTTTCCAATTAGCTTTTAAATGAAGAATTCTGATTAGGTGAAGAGAAAAAAAAATCTAAAACTTTACATTAATTATTAAACATATTAGGCTATTTATTTTTAAAAGTTAATAGATGCGAAAAGGAGAGAAAACTTCCTGAGAAGTGCCAAAGCAATTCTAAATTAAACAACATCTGTTTTCAAACAACTGTTAAAAGAGTTGTTAAAATGAAGACACGTATTTACACATACTCAAAAAATAAAATAAAAAAATTTGAAACTCAATTTTTTTTTATTAAAAAAAAGTTATAAAATTAATGTGTTAATGCAATTGTTCTAAAACTATTTACCTTGAAATTTAGCAATATATCATCAACTAATGATTATCAATCTCATTCTATTTATCAATAGACTATTTAACAGTCTGATTCCTCTTTATACATTTTCTATCTCTTTACTATACATTAATTGTATGTATGTATATAATGTATGGATAATATTGTCAAAGATATATTGAGATATCTAGGCTATGGAATTAAGTCAAAATCCCAAAAAATAATGCTTGGTTATAGTCTATGGTATATTAATGCTTGACCCCCCTTCCACTAAATTTTAATAAATTCATACCATCATTATTTCTCTCATTACTATAATAAATAATATCTCAATCACATAAACTATCATATAGATAAATAGAAAAATATTTGTTTTGCTTCTTTAAAGAGAAAAAATATACAGACCAAAAATAAATATAAATCAACAAATAACTTAAAAATATAGACCTGTACCCTTAAACTGAAGTACGATTTTCAATAATGTTGTATAATGCCTCAATCATTTCTTATGCAGTTCTTAAAAAATAACCACAGAACATATCAATAATAATAATAACAACAAACTTCCAGATAATTTTTTTATTTGGACTGCTAAAAAACTCTATTAATTAGATTTAATTATAATTGGAAAAAGTGAAGATATATTTTAATTATTGCTGAAAAATAAATTAGCGGTGATTAACTTCAATTGAGTTATAATGCACCATCAAATAAATATTTGTTAGATTGTCTAAAATTTTCTATTTAATTTCCTTAGATTTAAGTAATTTATATTATTTCTCAATTTGATTACAAAACACAATTCAAGGCAAGATAAAGCTTTCATTTTAGTTACCTTCCTTACATCTTTCACATATCACATATATGTTTATTTTCTAGGTCTTTTAAAATCACTTGGAGACAATTAGACTTCAATGATTCATATAATAACATCTTTTCTAGAAACATGCCCAGTTAGTGTGACTTTCAACCTCCTAATTCTTTCAGTAATGTTAATAATAATTGTTCTCATTCATATATTCTGCTTCTGGATGATATATTTGTGTGATCTCAAATCTATATTCTATTAAGCATTCTAATTCTCAGATCCACATGTAAAAATGGTAAAGCATATACCTACATTTGCAAATATATTTCCATTTAATATTAAGTTATTTCTACAAAAGTAAAATCCATCCAGCTATAGTTATATGATTAATTTTATCCATTATATTTCCATCTAAATTACTTTAATCATTTTAGCTCTTATCTTCAATCCCACAATTCTTGTAACACTTTCTGAAGTATTATTTGCAAAAACAGCTACATTATTTACAAAATATACATAAATAATTTTCATGTGTTTTTATTCCCTTAGTTTTCTATTTTAAACCACAAAATATTTTCTTTAAAATTGCTGTATGGAATCATCATTCTTGTACATCTTTATGAATCTTATTCTTTGTAATGTCACCTTATAATCTAATAGCTGTTGTTGTACTTTGATAAATGTTTTCAGATTCAACAATATTTTAAGTTCATATCTTTGTGTTTCAAAGTTCTTCCCAATCCACATAGTCTAATTTTTATGGCAACTCATATTAATTTGTCTACTCTACAATTTCTTTTAATACTTGGATAATATTTGTGCTGAAATCACTTTTGGAATAAGTTTATTTATTTACTTTTTGGTTGGTTTGAATGCAAAGTTCTCTTTGGATGAATTGTAATGACCTCATTAAAGATCTTGTATAGAATTGATAGAAGATTAATGATAGGCTTGTAACTTCTATTATATTACTTTTTTAATCTTCAATGCATGTTTAAATCTAATTTAAACAAAATCATCATAATGATAATAATAATCAAATCATAATATCAATATACAAACTGACTACTAAGTATTCACTAACAGCATAAAGAAATTTGTGCTGTCCAGTCTAAAAATAGACTGACTGTTTAGCATCATTTATGTTCATTTTTGTGACTATGGAAAATGATTGGTTAGGTTTTGTATTTGGCCAAAACTATATAAGTCAGAAACTATTAAATTCCCTTTTTGAAACAGATAAGCATATAATCATAGATGATTCTAAATCTGATGGTAAAACTCCAGAAATATCTAGAAATACCTCACTGAAATTCATTAATGGATTTAAAATGTAAATTTTTGGAAGTCTTCACATCATAATTCTTCTATTGGTTAAAAATATACAGAAAATATTTTGATTTAAAACATGTTTTTGTTAGTGAAACGATGTATCATAAATTAAAAGTATGATTAACTTAATAACTTTTATATATTTTCAATGTATATTCTGATATGCAATGCAGGTTGTAAGCATCATGAGGGTGCCAAGACATGTAAGATAATTAATAAAATTTATATGAAAATGTTTACACTTTTGAATCACTTCATTGTTAGAAATATGTTATGGGTGGAAATATTTTTTATTTAAATATGAGAGGAATACTTAAAATTATTTTGACAATTGTCTGAGCCTCAAAATATACTACATATATACTATAACTGTCCGAATTACACAATCCACATGAAAATCATCCGAGGTCAATACCCATGTGCATTCCACATTCTGATGTTACAGAATACCAAATTTTTCTTTTAAAGCTCACTAATGTCAGGGAGAAAACAAGAGACTCTTAACTAATTACCTAAATTGTTGATTGCAAATAAAGTTAAAAAATGCCAAAATTAATGAGACAAACACAATTTATTATGCATATATAAAATAAAACATACACTAGTGTAACTTTAATCCATTGACTTATAAATTAACTTAAGATAAATAAACCTTTCCAAGTTTTATTAATATTAATTCTATTTTAATTATGCACAGTTATAATATACAGTGATGTAATGATTAAAACAATTGATATTATTTTAGAATACTGTTAATGTTAATTGTTTGAATGAATTCCAATCTACTGCATAGACATCTAACTGATCTCAACTCTCATATGCACTGTTCTAATGCTAACTGATACAAGATTATAAATTAATGTGACATGACTGTTGTGATCAATAACAGGTTATGTTGTTAATACCCAATAGTTATATAAAAATGCATACATGGAGATATTATATGTGGATGGTAGAAATTAAACTTCTACAGCTTATATAGTATATATAGATCAGCAATTGCATATGTATCACTATCCGACATGTATGAAAGAAAATTGGATGGCATGTGGTAGGAAATGATCATCTATTGCACATCACACTTTAACTAGTAAAATAATTGTAAGGAATCAGCAGTCACAAAACATATTACAATCATTTAATACTAACACATTATATAGGAATGAGAATCAGATGTAATCATAATTTGAATTGATGGATACCAATCATACATTCTTATCAAAAATAACTTAAATATGAAACTCATTAGCTAAAACTTACATCTACTTAATACAAACCCAATTCTAGCTTATCTATGCAGCTTGACTGAATTCCATCCATAATTTAATAAATTTACTGCTTTAACATAGTATTTTAAATAAGACTGATATAACAATTTAACTAATATACACCTTTTAATAACATGGCAAGAGAGTGTGATTACAAACTAATTGCCTTTTTATAAACTAATTTATTACCATTAGTTCCAACTAAATTGTGGTGTGATATTTAAATAGAACAAATTACAATCTCTTGCCATGCCTGCTTGTAAAGAGATTAATTGCACAACTATTCATTAACATATTTCATTAAATTGGAGATAATAATTAACTAAGTATTAGTTTAAAGTTACACTTATTATTTCAGCTTAACAGTTCATGTTCAGTCTTTAAGTATTTGCAGAGTTGATTCTTTAAAATCATAGTTATGGTGGATGAATTTGTTTTGGATGCTTATATATAAATTAGATCTTGTTTTTGTGGCTGGTTCTTACTGTGGCACTGGACATCAAACTTTTTCTTTTCTAAGGTGGATACATAGCGGACACGAGTTCAGATGTTTCTTCATATGCAGATGGCTTTTCTTTTGGGACTCAGTGATGGTTTTCTAGCCTGCCTTCTGTCAGCTTGACAGAGCAACAACAATAAAAGACTTTTGTATTCTTGAATGGTAGACTTGCTGAAACTAGCAAAAATTATTGTAGAATAATGACAAAACAGATAAAATACCAATGATAGATTAATCTTAATAACAAATGCAGAATAAAAAGGAATAGTAGAAAGATAACCTTGAACATAATTTCCAGCAGCATTATATGATTTGGAATTATCTTATCTGTAAAATTTGGATCCAACTCTTGTCATTTGGAACCTTTGATCTATGAGATATAGATAACTCTATCACTTTCGCTGAGATCCAAGTTTATTTGTCCAAAACCCTATTAGAAGCTCTTATTTTTGAGTGGGAATAAGAATCTTTTTAATTAAATTATTTTAAACATTTACCTCCTAAATTTTAATGTAGTATTCTGTTTACAAGCATTTTAATTACTTTTCCTAGAGAATCATTTCCATTTCTATAGTTAAAAGAAGAACACCTTATTCTTTCAAAGTACTTTTAAGTTAAATTTAGAGTCTATTATCTTTTTTAAATTTAAAAAAAATATTTTATATTTAACACAAAATAACTTTATAATTAATTATGCCATATATTACCTGTGCATTTATAATATCTATATTTAATTTTTATTTATTAAATTTATTAAACTTTTCAACTTAAATTTTGTTCGTAACTTTTTTTTTATATGCAAACATGAAGTATATATATATGTGCGCATATATATAGCTCCAATACTCTTATTATTGTGCTAAAACCGAACAGACCAATGACAATTTGGCACAGTAATTAATAAAACTTACATGTACATGTTTAGATTGCCAAATCACTTTATAGCTAGAAACCTATTCAGATTGTAGATATTTTTTATTCAAAAAATAAATACA
Source organism: Epiperipatus broadwayi (assembly GCA_028023455.1). Classification (NCBI taxonomy): domain Eukaryota; kingdom Metazoa; phylum Onychophora; class Udeonychophora; order Euonychophora; family Peripatidae; genus Epiperipatus; species Epiperipatus broadwayi. The sequence goes on along the minus strand of JAQFVV010012818.1, from coordinate 268,733 downwards.
TATAACACACATACTATGGGAAACTTGTTTTATAGTTTAACAGCATACTGTGCTAAGCATGCTTCTGTCTAACTGATAGTCATATTCATAGCTATAATTATCCAAGAAAATTGTGAAATTTATAGGAAAATCACAAAAATGGTGATTTACATAAAATTTGATTGTAAGATAGAAATGACTTAATTTAAATTGGCCACTTATTTTATTAGACAGAAGAATGCATATTTTCTTCTTGTTGATTACAAGTATGTTGACAATGTGCCAAGTCTGTTTAACTTTGCATTTAACATTGTTTCTTTCAAAGCAGAATATTGGCAGTTATGGGTTCAAAGCTATGACCATGTTTAGATTCATGTTTGGGAAAAATAGATTTAATATTAGTATTATTCTTAACTTGATATGTGATTCTTGTAGAGAAATTAGCACGAGACTCTATAATAAACTGTGTTGCAGTTTGTGTTGTTGCAAACAATTTTATACTAAGTTATTAAAATATTTAAACAAGCTTTTCTTAGTATACATGTCCAATGGCTGCATGATCCATTATTATAAGTTAGAACTTCATTTAGACATTTATTTTCATATTTTTCAAACATCAAATGTTCATTTTTTAAATTACAATCACTTGAAAACTTAAGACTATAAAATATTTTTTTAATATATAAGATATAGGAAAAAAAGTTTAATTGTAAAAATAAAATATTGCAATATGGAGAAACACTTTAACAGAACATTTGCAAGATTCTAATCAAAGCATAATAAGCAGTGAGTTCCATCAAACTATTTGAAGTTTATGCATGGATGATTTTGAATAGATTTTCAAACAAATAAGAATTATTTTAACTATTTTTAACTAATTATTGACATGTCAGTTAAAGTTGATTTAAATATTAATAAAAAAAATCTAAGAGTTATGCAATTTAAAAAGAATAATGGAGATGCAATGTGAGACATAACTCAGGGGTGAAGCATTCCATAGAATCATATTCCGGCTGTAGATAACATTTTTAATAAACAGTTAAGAAAACTAAAAATATAATTACTTATAGAATATCAAAACTGGCCCATGAAGGAAAGAAGGATGGTGCAATATTTTCATGGGTGGGTGTAATAGTGGTGATGGGGAGTTCTCATAAATATGATAAAAGCACTTAAATATTTTTAAAATTATTTTATTTGCAGATACTTCCTATCCATTAGCAATTCTACAGGATTGTCCAAAAATAATATGAAAACTTTTAAAAGAATAAATTTAAAATTTATTAAATGAATATTTTTGTTTTAAAGTACTTATTTAACTATTGTTTCAAAAAAAAACATTTTTTAAAAAATATTAATTTGTTTTATTTTAGCTCCGGATTTATTTTATAGACATAAATGAATAAAACACTTAATACATTTACCAAACCTGTTAAATGACTAAAGCCATATTTTCAAGTTTTTCTTGTGAAAGAACTAGAAAAAAAATGTTTTTTAATTTACAAATTTAATTTCATGGAATGGGGGGGGGGAGATAAAATTTACCTTGCACAAAAACTCCTTTAACCCAAGCTGTGGCACCACTGATGGATGAATACACGAAAGAGTGGGAAAACACCACAAATAAATGGATGTGATGGTGTCAATATTCACTTAATAAATATCAGTTTTAACAAACAAATATGAATGTTAAGATTTCTGCAGGAAGGCAGATAAAATAACAAGGAAATACTCATTAGTTTTCAAGTTTTAGTCAATCCATATTTGAATCCACATCAGATGCATTATCTCTATAATACAAGTTCCCCATTTTTCTTAAAAATAAAAAAAAAAAACTTATTTTTTTATTCTTCTACATATACTTTCATGCAAAAAAAAGGTACACACAAACATGATTATGTGATTTTTATGTTACTAAGTGTAAACACATAATCACACACACAAATTAATTAAAAAAATCAGAATAATCACTTGAATTCACTACAGCAGGAAATCTTTTTAAATATAAAAAGAAGTAAGATTCATTATCAATTTGGACAATCTCTTGACATAATCGAACAATTTCAGAACACCATGCTACTCAATACAAAATCTTTCTAAAACAGGAGACTAAAATTTTCAAAAAGATTATAAAAGATTACATTTCAATTCCATCTCTGAAAAATCAGCGAATGCTCTGTCAAATTATGATCTGGCACCCTTTTCCATAGTACAGATTTCACGATCTCTCCCAAAATTTAAAACAAAAAAATTAGTTTACTGCAAATCGTTTGTAATTATTTTCATTTCCGATATGAATTGTTAATCGTAAATAAAATAAGTTCATTTACAAGGCTGTATAGAAACAGTGAAGTGTCATATTGTAAATCAAAATATATAATAAAAATTTATACTGAATTAATTAATAGGGATTAATAAAAAAGATTAGAATGAAAAGATCTATTTTATGCACAAATTAAAAATGAAATTCAATAAAAACGGCAACAAAAACATTATGATCTCACTACTATTTTATTATGTACATAGCAATGAGATTACATAAGAAATCAATTCCTAGAGTAACCAATTGTTATTCAGATTCAAAAAAATGAAAAGCAACCTAGAAATATCCCCGTATAAGGCAAGAATATGAAAACTGAAAATATAAAGGATTTTGTTGCAATAGAAAGGCTCTATACATATATATATATCATATGCAATGACTTGATAAATAAAATGAAATTGTGTTCAACAAATGATTAGTTGAATATCACATGACTTCCCAAACAATAATTTATGTTAATAAACTGATAATTTTAATTTTACAGATGGGCTATGCATATTTTGAATTATACAAATTTTGAAATCTACTTTCCAACTCTTTTAAATCAGCCAACATGGTGTAAAAATATGCACAAGGGAAATAATTACTCTAGCACATACATCAATGAAAGAATTGAATTGTTAAAAAATGAGGTCAAAATGTGTATATCCATATCCTATATAATTAATTGTAATACACACTGCTTCTCAACTGTCCATAGCATATGAAATCACAAAATTTACTATGCTAAAAGTTCATTTTAAAAATAATTGAGAATAAAAATATATATATTAGTAGCTTCTAATATCAGGACATTATAGTATCAGCCTAGATGAGAAAGTGAAAACATATAAAAAAAGAGTGTGATACATAATGCATTTTATGAAAAAATTTAAATTATCTGTAAACTGTATGAACAACATTTATTGATTCACAACTGCATAGGATATCCAAAATATAAAAAAATTGCAATTCTATATCAAAAGTTCATTTTCAAAAAAAATGAAAATAAAAACTATATCTTGACAGCTTATCAGAATAGATAAGAATGCAAAACATGTAGTTAAATAAGAAGTATTGGTAACACAGTCACTTAAAACAAAATTTATATTTTACATATAGATGCTGATTCCTATTGTATATACTATTTGAAATATATAAAAAATTGCAATCCTACACTAAAAATTTATATTCAAAACAGATAATAAAAAATATGGGAACAGATTCAAATATGCAAATATACTTACATTACCAATTTGTTGCTTCAAAAACATGTATTTATAATGCTCTCAAATGTGTATGAAACAACTTCACAATTCTGTGCTAAAAGTTTAACCATAAAAGTTAAAAAAAAACAAAACACAACAACATTGTCAATCAATAATATATTGATTAGATCACAACTTCCGATATAATGTCCACAAAAATAATTTTTTTTATCATTTCTGATCACTTATACAATGCAAAGTTTCTTCATTAACAAATAAGTATAAGTAAAAAATATTTTCCCCCTTAATTTATTTCTTAAAGCAATATTCATTAAAATATTATATTAATAACTGTACATTACTTTCAATTTATTAATAAATGGATCTCAAAGAGTGCATTCATGGCAGAGACATTCCTATTATAAGGTTATCTGTTTTTCTTACCTACTCAATCTGGTTTGTCAGGTGTGGCAAATTATATACCTTACCCCAACCAGAAGAAGATCATCTATCTCTTCCTCAATGTGATTAGGAAAATAAAAGAAAGAGACAAAACCTTGGCCACAAAATTCCTCTATGAGGAGACATGGGAGCTTTTTAATATACCACCTGAATAGACTAGAGCAAACTGTCTTATATGCATCTTCATAGGAAAGTAGACTGTTCAAAACTAGATAATAAATTTACATTTTACTCAAAGATATAATGAATTCAATATAGATATGTACTGATTGCTTTTGCATTGAGGAATTTATTTTAGAAACCTTTTGATACATTACATGGAATAGACTAGATCAAATGGATTTGTATACATCTTCATAAGAAAAATAGTCTCTGTGTAAGGACTAGATGACTAATTTACTATTTATTCAATATAATCATGTATCAATTGTTTTGCATTAATAAATTTGTTTTAGAATAAATGTTTCAAGTTAATTTTTTTTGAAGTAATAATTTTTTAAAACAACAATTGGAGAAATATTAGTATTTATTTTTTTATAGTCATTGGCATGGGTCACAATGTATAAAATAATATAGCAAAAATGGTATAACTTTTATTATCATGGTGAATTTCTGCCACAAAGCAATGCAAAATTTCTTTATATTTAAATAAATATAAAAAATGAATTTAAATTTATTTATTATTTAATTAATGCTTTTAAACAATACTTGCTAATAAGTTACATTGAAATTATGATAATTCATATCTTTAATTTTCAAATACTTTCTTTTTTACTGCTTTAATTACAGATAGTATTGGAATCACTTTTCACATTTCTGTACATGTTCTATATCCATAAAATACTGAGATTCAAATATACATATTCATGGACTATAAATTATGCGAATTAAATCTCGTTTTGAATAATTACATGAATATATAAGATTACTCCTGAGCTGAAATATAGATTGAACTCTGGGTAATATATTATGAATATAACACTTGATCTTCAATGGGCATGATTTGTTACTTCACAATATAAAGAGCCTTTAATTCAATAAATTGAATTACAAAATAATAAGCAAAGAAGTAAAGTTTATCGAATTAAAGACCATTTAAATTAAAATAAAAAATATACAATTAATTGTATATCATATGATAATAAAAATTCAATTAAAACTTAACTGTTCTTTTGTTTTAAAAGCTTTGGTAACATTATAGATATTTATATATATTCATAAAATCAGATAATGGAGGAGTCAAAACATCTTTGTCCAGCAAAATGTTAGAAGACAAACAATTCTATGTCAATTTTTTTAAAAATGACATTATAATCTTTTTTTTTTTTTTTTTGCAATTAAGAATACAAAGTGAAATTTTGCTCGATATCTAGCTGATAACTATAAGATTACTCAATAGTTTAATAATATTGATAATGATAATGGGAAAAGAAATAAAATATTACTAGAGTTGTAAGTGGAGAAAGTAATAATAATTAAAAATATAGAAAAAAAAATGTAAGGAATATAAGAACATTACTAAATTTATCACTGTCATTTGTAAACATAATCACACTGCTATAGCATAAAGGTTTCTGCAAATTTCATTCAGTTCATTCATAATTTCATTTTTTCAATGTCACTTCAAAAATTTTCTTTATATTATATATTTAGTATCCAATTTAGAATTTTAGTGATCCATCTATAGTTACCCTTTTTTTAAAAATCAAACTTAGTTTCATTGCAGCTTCATAAATCTTTCAAAAATATTGGTGATGCTTGTTTGCTATCTCATCCATATATATTGCTTCCAATCCTTCCTGATTAATCCCAACATAAATATCTCCATACTTTGCTGTGTGATCTACAATCTAAGTTTTTTTTTCAAGTAGCTATATTTCAATTTGATACTACCAAAAACATTCTACTTAAGCTTAATGGATAATTAATTTCATCCATTATGTTTATATTTCAATCAATTATTTGACAAAAAATATTTACAACTGTTATCTTCTAATTTCTTACTATCTCTATTTTCTTCCATTTTTTTTTTGAAAAATCAACAATAAAAAAAATAATATTTTTTTTTAAATATATATTTATAATCTTATTTTATTGCTTTTATTTCTTAACTTAGTAATTTTTCCTAATGAAGTAAAGTATTTATGAAAACAATAACATTCTCTATAATATCTAAATGACTTTCATCAGCTGTGTTTACTTTTATTCTCTTTGTTTCCTGAATTGAAATTGCTGTAATGGTTTTGGAAATATTGAATCATCCTGATATATATATATATCCTTATATAATTATTCAAAACAATACAATAATTAATACAGTAACAATATTTTAAACAAATATATACCAATTTAATAGAAGTACTTTCAACTATCTATGTAGTCGTTGTCAACTAGAGTCAAATTGTATTAGAAAAAACCGTTACAAATGTAAACAAAAGCAATACGTCATACATCAATTTTCCCACAATTCATTAATTTTTATATCCTTATATATATATATCCTTAATTATAATACTGTGTCTTTATGCAGGTTGATCATAGTTGTTGCAGTGAGAAAAATATTTTTCAGAATATGCCAATACTATGAATTAATCCACAATATTCCAAAACTTTAACACATCAGGAATATTTTTATCAAGTCAGATACTATTTCACATTCTGCAAATCCCATATAAAATGGCAATTCATGATTTTTAAAAATAGAATGTGATCTTTAGGATATCTAAGTTTAAATAAATATTTTTTTTAGTCCAAAAATTCTATGTTAAGGGAATGTAGTGATCTTAGTAAATATTTAAATATAGAACTAGTAAATTTATATATTTTTAATATTTTCTTTTTAAATATATCAATTTCATTATCTGGGAAATCATTATCATTTAAATATTTGATGTATAACAACTTCTTTATTTCTTACTTGCATCTTTTACAATATTTGTAATGATTCCATTATTTCCTAGAGTTTTTTCCCACTTCGTAGATTTAATTGCACATCTCACTTCTTTATTTAAAATACTTGATATTTCAAAAGGTTTTGACAATGAAATTGTAATGGTTTCTTTGCTTTCTGCAGAATTTTTCCACATATTTTGTTATATAATTATTCTTTTTAGTAATAGTACGGCATTTATGCTTTATTGCTAAAATAAATTTCATCCCAAATCATAATGCTGTTTTAAATCTTTGAATTTTCTATTGTTTTCGAAATATTCGCTATTTCATAGTTAAATTTCTTTATATCATCATTAACACTTTTCTATATGATTAAATAAAATAGCAAATATTTAGTTCTTATAAATAAATTATTTTAAAATAATTTCATATTCTATTTTTGCTGCATATATTTCTTCATTTCTATTGATAATTTATTGGTAAATTGCTACTTTTTAAATCATATTATTTGTATAGCTATTTGTAATACAGAATCTATTATACTATTAATGATCTCATTTAAATCTAAGATATTTTCAAAGATATTTCATATTTTAAAATATTTTTTTAATTTTTAGATTAAATCATTAGAGTACTTATGAATTATAATTTATCCAAACCACTTGGAACACTTTTTAGCAAAACTCTTTATTTGTACATATATATACACCTACATTTTGACTATATATATATATATATATATACATATATATACACCTACATTTTGACTGTCCTGCAGTCTTCTTCAGAGCCAGTTCACTTTAATCTGAAGAAGACTGCAGGACAGTCTATGTACAAATAGAGTTTTGCTAAAAAGTGTTTGAAGTGGTTTGGATAAATTGTATTTATAGAATATTACAGCAAAATAAATAAGTGTGGTTTTGGTAATATTTATGAATTAGATATATCTACCATGGATACTGTCTTTATTAGTAGCTTTTGTTTTATAGCATTGCATTAACATGTAACTTAATCTTACTGATTAATGACCAGTATGTGTTCAATTTATTAAGCATGCTACAATATTAAAATACATATGTTTTGTTAATCAATATATAATCCAAATCTAATGTCTTTGTTTGTAAACTTTCACATCTCTTTCTCTTTGAATTTTTTTTTTTAAAAAAAAACAACAACCCCATATAATGCATATTTTTTTGTTCCTAACATTTTCACACAAGTTTATATACTTTTTTATTTCTATCTCCATATTCAAATGTCTGCATAACAATAGATTTAAAACCTATCACATTGTTAACATTTTGCCTTGTTGGGGCATATGCATAATTATGCATTCCCATAAAATTCTTTAACTTTTCTGTAAGAATGAAAACTTGCTGGGATATACTTGGATTATTTACATTTGAAATCTTTCATTAAATTGACTAACTAATTTTGATACTCTGTCTGATATCATCAATCTCCATAATGCTGTTTTCTATCTTTCATTTACAATAAATAACACTGATTTCTATATTGGGTAATTCCCACTATCTAACATTAAATATTGAATGTCTTTAGAAAAAAAATTTAAACTTTATTTAAATTTCCCAATTACATTCAACTGTTAGCAATAGCACACAGATTAGGATATAGACAATATTTTGAGTAGTATTATTGTCTTCACTTCATCAGATGTTGCTGACCTGACCATTTATAATATTAACATGGAAGTGAATATGAACCTTTAGATTTTTGAATATTAAATTTTATAGGAATACTTTAACCAACAGATCTAGGACATTGCCTTAACATTTAATATTCAAAAATATAAAGATTCAGGTTTAATTCCTTCATTGTTCAGGTCAGAGAATGGGAGGAGAATAATACAACTTGACACATTGTGGATATATTAACTACCTGTATTCTATTATGAACAGTTGAATGTAATTGGAAAAATTTTTAAAAGTTAAAAAAAATTTCTAATGATATTCAATATGTAATATTAGATCATGAAAATAATGTAACATACAATTATAATTAAAATATCATCATCACAAACCTTCATGCAAATACTCCCTTTCTGATTTTAATATTTATGCTTTTAGAGTAAAATGCATGGCATCCCATCAAATTAATTAACTCATCTTTTATTCTAGTATCATAAAGTCCGACAATACCCATTTAATATTAAATAGCTTTTTCAATTTATGCAAACAATCATCATTTGAAATATTTGAACAAATAAAGGTTATTACTAAATAGCAGTCCAGGTTCGTAACCTAATGATTCTCATCATTTTTTGCCTTCTATTGCCAATCACTATAGCTGAAAACTATAAAAATAGGAAGATTATAGGGATTATGATTTATTTTCTCTACTAAAAAAAAAAAAACAAAACACCCCTAAACACACACATACATAAAAAAATTTTAACCAATATTTTAATTTAAAAATATTAGGCATGTGAATAGTGAGTAAACTAAAAAAAAATTACTTCAGTCAATTGAATGTAACTATTCTTAATCATATACTAGAAAACTCAGAAGTCATAAGACTTTCAGAGCTACAGGTTATATTTTTATTTAGCTAATTTTATAAATAATTAAAAAAATAATAATAAAGAAAATGTTTGTTTTGCTACTCCATTTGAATTTTATAAATGTTTTGCTTTTTAGTAATTAATAATATTGTTTTGTATTCATTGATCAGAAATTAAATTTGAAAAAGCATTTATAACATATTTGTAATTTGCATGTGAAAAAAAAATTAAAAATGCAGAACTTGTTACTTATTATTTTTTTATATTGTAACTAAAATAATAAATTCTGCTTTATATTTAATTGTTTATCAAATAAATATTTTTCGTAAATATACAAATATTACATAAATATCTAAAATGTGTATATTTAAAACAAATATATATATAATGAGGTTATAGAAATCATGTAATATATAATTATTTTTTTGTAACACACACACGTGTAAAACTATAGACAAAATAATTAATAAGAGCCAAAAATGTTTTACCTGATAAACACTGATATCATTAAACAAAAACCGATTTCTTATAACAAAGATTATTAGATGTGGATACAGTGGAAGTCAAGTTAATTGTGACAAAGACTGGCCATAAGAAAATAATAGATATAAAATCAAAAAAATGCATTAAAAACGAATAGTTCCGTTTTAAAAATAGTGATTTTTTTTTTTGTTTTAATTTCAACAGACAACTTGTTGGAAAAGCTATTATTTAGTCTACTATTGAATAGAAAAATCAAGAGACAGAAACAATTCATGAATGAAATTGATAATCCAGTTCCATCGCATGATGAATGATAAGATCAATAAAAAATTCATTTATCATTTTTCATATCAGAAAACACTAAAATCATAAGCTGCACTTCATTTGACCATGTTAATGAATTTTGAGGTTTTTCTTATTGCTAAAATCATATTATTTAAACAGTGGTTTTATTTGAAAAAAAGAATTAAAATTTTTTGCCTCATCAAACATAATATTTCAAGGATATCCACAAACAAAATTAAAACTAAATTTCACATTTCATTTAACAAAGGATTTCCAGTATACTAGATAATAATTTAAAAGCTTATCTGAATAATAATAAATGGAACAGAGTTATATTTGAAAAATATGATCGAATAAAAACTAATAAAAATGACAGCGAGCAATAAATAAACCAACAAATACTACAGAAGAAACCAATAATTTTTAAATTTTCATTAAATAATTTAATACTAATAAATTTGCATATCAAAACACATGTTCCCTTCAACAACTACAAATATTGTGTCTGTGTATATATGCACATATTGTATACAATTGTCAACTTTTACTAATGTGAAAAATATTTTCTTTGAAATCAATAAATTGTTACTTATTCTTCACAGAAATTATTTTAATAAAAAAAAAAATATTAAGACATTCAAATCAATGAATAGTTAAAAACTTTTCTGTCCAAAGATGAACAGAAGTAATTGGGCAATAGAATACTATGATCAAGCAATAATTCTGAAAATCAATTATGTAGATGGCTTATACCTTCTATCTTTCTTATAAAATAAAATTAAAAGAAAAATAAAAGTATACAGTTATATTTTCAACAATAACATACAATTTTAATAATTTCAAATTTCTGCATGTATGAATATACAGATAATTGAATGTATTCATTCAATTGTTTATCAATTATGTTATATTGCAGATGTGGTTTAATAATATTAACACTGTAATAAGTATATGATAAGCCAAATCAGAATAAAATCATTTAGAACAAACGTCTAGAAATATTTATTTATGAATTTCAAATCTAAATTTAAATGTACTAAATAGATTTGTAAGTATTGAAATGTTTGTGATACTTAAATTATTGTGAAATAAATTATTAATAACAGAAACGGCAAGTTGAATTTCAAAAAGCTATTCAATCTTAAATTAATTTCACATTTAATGCTCTCAATTTTATTACAAGTTCTTTGAAGCTACAATTATTAAATGTCTTAATTTAATTTTAATGTTTGCATTCAAAGTAAAAAACTTCTGATAGAATTTTTATCATGTCTATTAAATTCTTATTTTTTTACTTTAGCAACTCTAAATAAAGTTGTTAATTTTAGAAATAGAATACATTAGAAACATACATTTAGTAATCACTTTTGTCAAACAATTATACATAAGTATCCTTCCATAGAGGAGATTTTAATAATATTAACAAACTCATAAAAAAAATTTTATCGTAATGTACAATTTTCTAAATATGTTTGCTCAAAAATAATTGATAATTTTAAATAAAATATTTACAATCTCTTTTTAATTGAATTTCTATCTTCTTGATACTAGATGATGAAAGTAGAATGCTAAATTAAAAATTTGGATATTGGCTACTATTCTCATAAAAAGAAATAAACCCTTTTTTTTCATATGTCAAAGTATTGATTGGGAAGTGAACTCGGGCCAGCTGCTTGGAAAGCAGCTATGCTAACTACTAGGCCACCAACGCTTATGAAAAAAAAAAACCCCTTTTACTGACACATTCTTGCAAAAATCACATTAGTCAACACAGAAATAGTTTTTAAAATAAATTAAATTGCATGTGTCTTTGGAAAAAGCAAGATTTTAAAAAACAAAATGAAGTCAAATACAAATCAGCATGCTGATATACATACTATATAAACATAATAATGTAAATATGTTTTGAATGAGTTTCACATTTGAATTTAAATACTTAAAAACTAATCCATGTCATGTTTTTATTATATATAGATAAAGTTAATATGTTTGATAAAGATTTCATTTTCAAGTTTTATTGATACAATGCAAGTTGAAAGTCTTTCCAAGTTAAATCGGTTTTCCTGACCCACAGCCTCTCTTTTCCATATCTATCCAGAAAAACTCCTTATTTTATCCAACCATATCAGGATGGTCTCTCTCTCTAGATTTTTTATAACTTCTTGGGATTAAATTTAAATAAGTAAATGATTTGAAAATTATAATTAAGAAATTAAAGATTATTGCAGTTAAAAAAATGAATTCTACTTTGTCTGATAATTATGTGAAGATTGTCATATTGGTATTTAGCAGTCCGGTATGGTCTGCTTTATATATACCCTGCCATTTAAAACCAAAAATATATCACATTATAAAAAAATCATTGTTTTAACATGAAGTATATAGGATTTTTTTTAAATTGCTAAAATGTCTTAAGCTGAAATGGTAAAATATTTTATCACAAAAATATTTTTTCTTTTATAAAAAATAAATTGAAAGGTTTATTGATTAAAAGATCATAAAAAGTAGTGCAGTGATAGTGAAGAGTTAAGTTATAATATAGCATGGACATTGAATTCCAAAGTCTACTATTGTATCACTATCCCAAACTATACAGGAAAAAAAAAAAATCTATTGCTCAGGAGTTCATAAGATGTTTGAGCACTGAAAATGAATCTGGGCCACAATCTTAAATCTATGAGCTATAGAATCTATTATTCAACTAAATATGGGGCAAAATATAATCAATTTATTGCTTGAGATTAAGATAAGTTTGAAAACATGAAGTTATAGCACTGTATCCTAATCTACACACACTGACCTCTAAAGTATGTCCTGAATTTTATTGCATTAAATTTAATTAAAAAATTATTTTGCCAGAGCACAAATAAAAATTCTAATTAAATCTTCCCAAATCTAAAATAAATAAAAAAAAGATAGTTGAAAATAACATAAAAATAGATAATTATAAATATGCGACTTTTTTTTCGCATTAAATAGTGAAGCTATAATTTTACTCTAATTTATAATAGATTTGCTTAGCGCTTTCGAGATTTCATGTTTGAATCTCATACTCATAGCTTTGTAAATAATGATTGTTATGATTTATGCAAATGCGTTTGAATTTTTAATTAGTCCATTGTTTAGAGAGAGCAAAACATGCCTCTCTTCTATTAATGGCATTGAGGTCATTTGCTATAGAAAAAGCTTCTTTAACTTTTCTTTTGGCATCATTTTTTTCTGTGCAAATTATTTGGGCAGAACTATATTCAAATACATAGCCTGTAGCTGCTTGGTGGTCCCAGAATACTGAAGATCCTTCATTTTTATTTTTAACCCTATTGTAGACATAGCTATGTTGGTAAATTCTTGTGTTCAGGTTAGCCTGAGTCTCACCATAATATGATGCATGGCAGCCTAATTGAGGGCATGCCATTTTATAGACCACATGAGGGGATTGATCTTTTTCTGTTTTATCTTTAGAATTATTTATCAGTCAGTTAGTATTGGGAGGTGTTCTGATGCTAAATTAATATAAATATGCTGTTTAAAAAATCAATGAGAAGAAATAATATAAATAAAAGAAAAATATCCTATGATGTGCATAAAATCAGCCCTGAAAACACGATTAATGCAAAGGTCTTTAAAAGTAATATGTTCTATGTAGATCTATCATTGGCCTAGTCAAAAAACAGGATGAGCATTCCATAATAATTAAATTGATTTTGTTTAATATTTTCAAAATTCACCTTCATCATTTCCTTCTTGGCATGATCATTTATATAGACAGAACACTGCAGGGGAATTCAAGATATATAAAAATAGTATGAAAGGAAGCATGTTAATAGATAAATAAAATATAATCTGCACACATCTGACAAAAAATACTATCAAAAGCAAATGTATGAATATCCAAATATAATTAATTAAATCTTCAAAGATGACTCATGAAGAATTTTCTGAAATTTATTTGAATAAATGTAAGGAAATCTCTAAAATTTAAAAAAAAAAGAAACACAATAGAACAAATTTGCAAAGAATTATTTGGGATGGACCATTTCTTACATTAAGTATCAGGTAGTTGATTATATATTGATTAACTCTAACATAAAATTCTAAGTTTTGATAAAAAAAATAACAAAAATAGGGACAAGTAATTTCTAGTAAATTCTAGTGAAAATCATAATATTGTTGGTGACAAATTGTAAAAAATATGTAAACATTAAAAAAATAAAGAATTATAATGTATAATTTTAAAATCTAGTAAAAATCAGTATGCTCTGAATGTTAAGGCAAAATGCTAAAATCTTGCTTTATCATTGTTTCACAATATACAAAATCTGTTTACATCATGTTCAGAGCAAAATTCAGTTAATCTATAAATTACAAATTAGTATTAAACAGATTGCAAATGAAATCAAGTAAATATTCTGTTTTGCAGACTTTCATTAACAGAATATTCCAACTTAAACTATCTATTGCTTGCCTGAAAGTTTGTGATGAAAAATTAAAATTTTATTTAAATTTCAACTCTTACTGATGGCACACATTTTAATATATAACACAATATTTCAGATGGTATTACTATTCATTCTTCTTAAAGTGTTGTTAGCCTCAAACTGAATCATTTAGATTAGTAAATATTAAATTGAAACTAAAGCTCTAACCAACTAAGCAATCTATGAAAGGCATCATCCTAAAAATTTTGTATACTTATCTATAAGAATTTTTTTTATTTCTCCACTTCTTTCTACAGGCAAGCTCAATGAATGATTTCCAAAGATTATGAATTATCATACTAGATTTGTCTTCTGGTGTTAATTGCTATTATCATATAAGCATCTTTGAATTTTCTTGTTTCTTTTTATCCTCTCTGATCAGTATTTTTGTTTTTTCCAATTAAAAAATATGTTCATTGTTACATTTGAAGTCTGCTACTTTAATTAGATCTGGGTTTTCTTCTGATCACTGGTTTATGATTTTTTAATGACTTTTCAATGAAGTAATTGGGTTTCATCAATAATCATTTTCCCTGCTGGTAATGGTAATGCTACAGTTGTAATGAATACGTAGCAGATCAATACAAAAATGGTAAAAAATATTGATACCAACTACAGAAACAAAGTTATAAGCAGATCACTGATTCAGAAAAAAATATTAACGTCACATTTCAGCAAAATTCCTCATCTTTATAGTCTTCTTAATATTCAAAAACTCCTAAAAAAAGTCATATTAATTATTACACATATACGAAACAAACTGTAAATGATTTTGACTTTTAAGTAATTTTGAACAAGTTTTAAAAATTAATTTTTTTTTTTTTAAGAATGAAGCCATTAATCAAAAAATAGTTATTTAAATATACACAAAACAAACAGTAAATGATTATAATTTTGAATTAATTTTGATAAAAATACATTAACTATATTTCTACAGCACTTACCATGTAATATATATCACACAAAATGGAGATCTGCGGAAAAAAATTTCGCTCCAAAATTGAAACCATTTAGTTGCAAAGTATGCTGGGATTTTTATAAAACTGCTATATTTTTCTTTATAAAGAAATTAATCCAAAAATTACAAAATAATAGACATATTACTTAATACACTTTTAATAAACTAAAGATCAGCCTTTCAAGCTTGAAATGCTGATCTTGAGTTTATTACAATTCATAAACATTGTGCTATATAAAATAAATATCTCATTTAATACACTTTTATTATATTTTTATTTATTCAGCCAGAAACATTTCTTTCATGTCTTTCAGTATTGCTAAGAATACAACTGAAAAATGTCCAATATGATGTCAACTGTTATGTCACCATTGTATGACTATTTCTTTCAATATGACATCATCGTGACATGACACATTAACTATGGGTGTGAAAAAACCCTATCTCCTCTATTCCCTCTATGTTGCAGGTTTAGTACTCAAGTACCCTTAATTGTTAAATGTCTTTTAAACAATTCAAACTTTATTTAAACTTGTAAAATATTTTCAATTGTAAGCAATAGTTCTCAGATAGTATATAATACAATGTTTTGAGTGATATTATTCTCTTTTTTTTTTTTCAGATGTTGCTTACTAGTGTCAGCACTAACATGGAAAGGTAATCTGAACTTTTACATTCAGGAAATTTCATAAATTTGCCTATGAGGATCCTCCTGATTCCTTCATCTTTTTTCTAAGAGCAATGTTATTGAGTAGTTTTCAAACATTATGAATGATGACACTATGTAATTATTTGCCTTTACCATGTGAACACTTCTCTGAATTTTTTTCTTAGTACTTTTTCTCTCTGTCCAGTATTTTTGTTTTTTCCTTATCAACCATACATTCATTACTATATAGTCTGCTATTTTAGATACATCTGTATTTTCTTTTTTATTCATCACTTTGGGATCTTATAGTCATGTTTTCAATGGGGCATCTGGTATAATCAGTATATATCTTACATTCTTGTATTTTGTAGATGCAGTTTTTATTTTTTAGGATTGTTGGTTTTTAGCATTTTAAGTATAGGTTTGTAAAGATTAGAATTCACCATAATATTACTATGACCTTGGAAAACTGTTTTGATTTTAAATTGATTGCTGATTTTTTTAGTTCATTTCCTGTCTCTGTTATATGTGGATAGACTGTATTACCAATAACTGTGTTCTCTTTTGATATTGTTTTTTTTTTTTGCTGTCTATTTAAGGTTTTGTGAATGATAGATGTTCTATGTAGATGTTTTTTTTTCCAAATTGTTGTTTTCTGAATACATTTTTTTTTTGCTATCTTCTTTATTGATAATATAACTCCATGTTTTGTGTTTGTCACAACTAAATGTATAGGTTAAGCATTTGTGTGTGTGTGTATGGATTTCGGTACACTGCAGTTTTGATTTTACCATGAGGGAATCTTGTGACAAGAACATCTAAGAATGTCAATTTTTATTCTTGTTCTAATTTTACTGTGAATTTAATTGAAGAGAATATAATTGAAATGTGTCCAGATTGTTTCTAAGAATGCTTCATCATGAGGCCTAGCAATGCCATGATATGGAATAATATTGATGATTGTGATTTCAGTAATGACTTTATTGAGAGAATTCCATATTATATTGAAAGTATATTCTTATTCTTCAAAATGTTATTGGTTCCATTATATTATCAGTAGGAAGAGTTGTTCTGGTTTGTAAGTTATTATCATCATTTAATCTTTTTCTTACAATCAGCTCTGCTTCATAACAATACATTAGTGAATAAACTTTTTACATCAAGCTTGCCAATGTGTTAGTTCTTTCAATTTTCATGCTCTTGATTGATTAATTCTATAAAGTTCTTAGAATCTCAACAAAAATCTGTGTTAACATGTCAAAGGATTAAAAACCTTGAAGAAAAAATTCTTAACAAGTTTTGTAGCTTCAAATTATGATATTATTGATTTTATACTTTAAAATAATTTGAGAGAGGGCAGCATCTTATAATACTTTTTAAGCTTCAAAAAAAGTGTAAAAACACTATGGTATTGTAAAAACTAATGGATTTAGAACAGGTTAAAGCTATCAATGAGTTTACTTGCAGAAGTCAGTAAAACAGTTAACCTTTTCCATAACTTCTCTGGTCATAAATGATCACAGCTTAAAGTCACTCCAATTCTTCATTTTTAATGCTGCAGTAAAGAATTTATGATCATTTTAAAGCTTAAAAAAAGTATCGTAATTATGCTGCCTTCTCTGGAATTATTTTACAAGTAAAAAATCAATAACATTCAAATTTTAGTTTTAACAATGAAAGGAGGCAGTCCTTTTTTTGGCGCTGATTGGTTGTTGCCCATATAGGTCTAAGAAGACCTATCAATGTTTTTCACCACTCCAACTTCTTTGTTTCATTTTGAAAATAATAAACGAATGTTTTAGACCATTTTAAAATTATTCTTGGACATATTATAAATTATTTTGATAAAATATGCTAAAAATAAAATTATTTTAGAAAAATAGTTAAGATTTTAGTAAAAATTATTTATTTCTACACAATCTAAAATTGAGAAAGAAATCATTGACATCAGCAACACCTTTCATTTTGTTATGAACATTTTTTTAAAATTCTTTTTAAATTTATTTTTGAAAAAACTTGCATTCACTTTCATAACCTGACAAATTATTATATACTTTTTACAAATGAAACTATAATGAATATAATATTAAAAGATGAATATATTTTTACTGCTGATTCTGTAATTGACCAATCAAAAGTTTAGAGTTTTATCTCACTCAGACAAACAAAATTTTTGTCCTTGAAAAGTTTAAACTATATTACATTTTATAATGTATTTTTAAATCATTTATTGTTTGTTTGGTGTATCTTTTTTCACTTATTTTTAGTTCTGCAACATGGAACATGTATTAGACCTATAGTGGCTGTTGACATTCGTATCAACCTCCCAATAATTTTGTAATTGTTGAAAAAACATTTGTGTACATGTTTTGTTTTTTTTGCCAAAGAAAGATCCGGGTACATGTTATTTTGGTCACATCACAAGCAGTGGATTGATATGAATGAGAACAGACACATAAAGGTCTAATATATGATCCATGTTGCAGGATTAGTGCAAATAATCCAATATATAATTACTGATATTACACACATTTATACTTTGCTTAATAAAATGACAATTTTATCTAAATCAAATAAAAGCAGGTTTATAAATATCACCATTAGGTCAAACAACCATTAAAATACTATACAACAAAATCCTTAATTGAACACAAATTTGATTCTAAAACTGAAATTAAAAATTAAATAAAATTGACAACAATGTCAATAAGATAAATTCTAAATTTATAAATCTCAAGTACAAATGTGCTAGCATTACCTGCAACTTGCTGTCAACTTATTGGCTAATAAATAAATATCAATCTATTTTGTAGTTGAATAATAAAGATCCCAGATTAATCTGATGTGTGTGTGGGTGCTAAGCAAAAAGCAGAAATACAAATGTATTATGAAACATCTTACATCATTATTCAGTGGTATGTCATATTCCTCTTGGTACTGAATTCGTAGTTTACCATTACTAAGCATTTTATATGTCATAAAACTTAAATTTAACAATGGTACGAACATACACACGCAGTCACAAACATATATATATATGTTTTAAATAAATATTAATTGTAATAAATTTATTTAATTGAAAGAAAGTTTGTGTGCAAATTGTTTATACATAAAACACTAGTGATAGAAATAACAGTTATGGGGTTAGTTTATTATAATGACAATGATAAATATATATATATAGTAGTAATAAAAACTAACTCCAATATTTATCAATGCTAGTATCAAATATTAAATAATCAATGAACACAATTTACTCTTTTTTTAAAAAAAAAAAAAAATGTTTTTGAGACAAATTTAGATGATTAAGCGAAAAGAAATTATGTTGCCTTAAAATATAAATAACATTTGATTCAAAAGCAAGATTATGAACACATATTTTAGTATTGTATTTAGAGCCACATCCGTAAATAATAAAACTCTTATCGTCATTAAAATGCATTAATATAAGGGACTTCATTAATTATATATACACTATTTCAACAAAAGAAATCCTGATAATAAATAACCATTAACGTATTTTATAAGGCGCTAATGTCAAATACGTAATCACTTTTAGAGACAACTAAAAGAATACTAAAACAATATATTAAAGAAAAAAACTTTAGAGTGTAACTTATCACTTTTATAGTGACAGCAGGGTTTTTTTTTTTTTTAGTAAATGATGCGTTTGTCTTTATAGCTGTTACTAAAAAAAAAGAGCTTAATATTTCTGAGGTCGGAGAGAAAATAACTGGACAATTGGTACGAAATGTTGGCAGATATTTTATGTGAACAATTAGTTGATCCAATTATGCTGTTACAGGTGCAGAAACGTCTTTCTTTTTTTTAACCTCATATAATAAAAAAGATGTTCAATTATTTTCTGCCAAAGGCCTCAGCAATGGAAAACAGATGACAAATTACTTAACCCTTTATCGATATATCTCAATTCATTTCGATTTCAATTTGTTACTAACATATTTAATAATTAATTATAATTTGGAAAAAAAAATCTAAACGACAGATATTATTGAATAAGAACCCGGAATTATTTATTTATGCCACAAAGGCATAAAATATTACCCCCCCCCCAATCTCTGCCGTAATATGAGATTGGCGCAGTCAGAACGGGAATAATTATAAAAGGAACCGTAACCCATTTTCCCCTTGCCAACATTCATTTTTAAAACATTAAAATGTTTATATCTAAATGCAAAAATAAATGAAAACCAGCCAAACAGTGTAAATATAATTTTAAAGTATAAAATCTAGTTATCCAAATTTTATTAACATAATAAAACAATACTTTTTCCCTTTTCATACTCATATAAATCTAATGACTCAAACCATATTCTTGTACTGCAAATATTGATAGAAGTTCTAACAATGAATCCTCATAGTATCATTGCAGTTTTATTCTAATAATATCAATATTCCCCCTTTTTTTTTTCAGTTACATCTCTTTTGCTAAATTTCTAACATTACAATCGTTATGAGTAAATAGAAAGAAATATTTAGGAGAAAATGAGAAGATATAGTTATAGTACTATGAATTGTGCAATAGAAAACTTAGATAAATTGCAGTTTGAAGCACACTTTATCTAATCATCATCAGTTTCGATTATTATCAATCTATTGCAAAATTGAGGTTCCTTTAAATTTAATTCAGTTCCTTCAATCAGTAGCCTCTCTTCTCCACATAATAATAACATATTTCCTTATGTTATCATCTACCCAACATGCGGTTCCTTTCTATAGCTTTTACAATATCTTGAAATTCAATTTATGACTTCAACTATCTCTTCTAGCTATATTCCCAGGTTCATTTCAATTTCTTTCAATGATGTCAGTGATAATTGTTTTCTCACTCATGTATTTCATTTTTCATTCTTATTACTCCTAATACACATCTCTCTATATTATTGAATGGTCTAAAGTCTCTGTATTGTTATTCTATTAAGTATCCAAGGTTGAGGTGGAACAATACATCTATTAAAAAAAAACCTTTTTAAATACAAAGGCATATTTCCTTTTAGTATTCAGTTATTTTTATCAAAAGCATACCACCCAAATTTAATACTATGATTAATTTTTTCTATTATATTTCTATGAATATTAATAATCTGTCCAAAAGATTTGTAATTATTCTTATAATTCATGAATATCAATATTTGTTTTCTTAATTTATTTTTTATTAAAAATATTATATGCTATTCAGCAGTAGCTGTAGAATTAGTCTTCTTAGACAATTTTCTTACAGGTACCTATTACAACATAATATAATCTATCACATAATATTGGATTTATTTTCATTGATTTATGTATTTATTGAATTTCAATTTATTGATAATAATATATATATAAACTATGAAACTTTAACACTCCATTTTGTTCAATAATCTTAAACAATTGTATAGCTTGTATGTATAGAAATTTAAAAAAAAAAAACTGTTCTAAAAATAATATGAAACCATAAATATTGAATTCCTCTACTTATTAAACTATATCTCCTTATTCATCTATTTCTTCCAGTCCATATAAGTTAAAATCTAAGACATTCACAAATATGTGACACAAAACAATTATAATAAAACTGAATGTATTAATCACCATGATAGTTATAATTCTCTGAATAAAAGATAGGTGAATCCAATCTGGTTTCTTTATTTTTTAAATGATATTTGCCTATTGCCTAAATGAAGATCAAATCACAGCAAGAACAAAGATATAAATATCTTCCATTGTTTTAACCATAAGTTCAATTATTTATTAATTGATTATTAATTACAATTATACCACTGTTAGTATTTCATGCTACTCAAATGTACATTTATTATCATGATGTTGTAATCTAGCCTCTTCTTTAAAAGTGCATAATGTTAGTAATGAAAGATTACCATTTCTTAGCATCATACACTTTTCTAATAAATTAGATCTTGTGATGTGATTAAAATAATGCATTTTCAATCTGTCTTTATTCATGGTTTGGCCAAAAATTAAGATATAATTTGGATAAAATAAATATCCATTTGTTCATTTTCTTTTCTGATGAAAATAAATTCAGAAAACTTCAATAACATCACATTTAAAAAGCACAACAATTTTCCTATTCTTTTTTATTATTTGACATTTATTTCAACAGACAATTGGCAAAGAATTATTATTACATCTAGAAATCTTTTCAGGTTTTTCACTGCAATTTTTTTGGAAGTTTAATTTTCAAAAAAAAAATTTTGACTACTGGATCCTATGTTGTTAATGAATGATCCAAAAAGTCAAATATTATAAAATATGTCTATGCCTTTACTATCAATCTTCATAAGAGTAGTTGATCTCATCATTATAATACTTGGCTTTAATTTCATCATTTCTATCAATTCTTTAATTACCTTAATGAGATTCTTGGAACACTTTTTTTCAGCTATAAATGTAATGTCACCAGTATACCTAAAGTATTGTTTTTCTTTCACTAAATCTTGAAACCACTTTTATCTGCATACAATCAGGTTTCTTCATTACATATCCAGTATCCAAGATAAAACAGATAGGATGACAAGCTGCAATCCTATCTAACTCTGACAATATAAAGCTAGTCTAGTTATCATAGATATTTTTTAACTGTAACTTCAACTCTCACATAGAGATTCCTCATAAAAACAATGAAAGTATGTTTCTAATAACATTCATAATTAAACATGATCAATAGCATCAAAAACCTTATGGTAATCAATAAATTATATGGAAACAGTTATATTAGAAAATATATATGTGTGAAATAATTATTACCAATAATATATAATATTCAGCATTATTCAAATCTTTTAATTTTTTTTTTATTTAAAGATTCGGCAACAGTTATAAACTGGTAAATTGCATTAACAAGTAATCTTGCATAAAAAATGTAAATCAATATATAATTTTAGGCCAATAAACATCACATGATTACCATTTCTTATGCTTGCTTATAACTGCTATGAAAACAGGCAAAACTCACTATATGTATTGCCACCTACCAATGACACCAAAATGTATGGGTACTGAACTGAATTCATATCTAAATGACTATATAAGCTAATGAGCTTGGATTGAGAATATTAAAGTGTTTTCAATTTAAGACTTATAGTTTTGTAGTTAAGTAGAGATAAAGGGTGGCTGCTGGAGAGTTGCATTAGAGCCTAAAATGTAGGTGCAGTGCTCTCAGATCCAAGGCTTCTCAAAAGCCAGAAACTAGTCTGAGTATATTGGATGAGTAGTCTTTGGATGGGGTCATTATGCACAAGCCTTCTTGCATCCATTGATTACAGCTTGCAATGAGTGGCAATATGTATAGTGAGTTTTGCCTGTTTTAATATATAATTTTATTCCAAAATTGCAAATTTTTTTTGTTTTAAAAAGGAACAACTATAAATTATAAAAAAATTGTGATAATTTCTATTAATTTTTCGAATACTTAAAGTGTCAATTAGCAAATTTTCAACAAGATACTGTAAAAATGATCAATGCATTATATTTGTAAAGATAATCATTTTAAATTTTACTGCAATTTTAATAATACAAGAAGCATTCATTTGTTCTATCCTAATCAAATGACTATTAACATTAGAATTTCTTACATATATATAAAATAACATTGTACTAAAACCCAGAAATTTAATATTCCTTAATGCATATAATAAAAAAAGTTGTGCTTTATGAAATCATTAAAATATTACATTATTGAAGTGAGAGAATTGAATTGCAATCTATGGATTTTTAGATCTCAAGCCTGCCATTCTTCATTACACATGAGGGCATACTCTCAATGATAATTTCTGATTTGCATAGTGTATCAAAAAAATCAACAACACATAAAAACCAGACAAGATAACTCATAGGATGGTCAGAAAACAGCCAAATGGAAAAAAATATATTGTTTAAATATTTCATCAACCAGTCACAATAAAAGTTCAATACTCACATGTAATTAAGTATATAGTTTAAATAAAGAGTCCATATGACAAGCTTCTTGTAATATTAAAAACACATGGAGGGAGTCTCATGAAAAATTAATCATTTTATAGAAGGCCATAAAATTTTAAATTATATGTAATATTATCCATCTTCCTTTTTAAATTTTTTTTATAAGTATATAACTTTATTTCAAATTTCATTTAAATAAATCTTGTTATTATTTACATAGACCCAATAGCTTAATGTTATAATAAAAAAACAAAAAATAATGAAAAAAAACACTAACACAGATAAGCATTTATATTTTTATTTGCAATGTAACACAGATAAGCAAGTTTATATATACTAATGAAATTTAAATAGCTTAATACAAATAAACTGTTTGAGGAAAGTCAAGTGGCCTAGAGAAAGCAGATTCTCCAAGTGTGATATGAATAATACATTGCCACTTTCAATAATTATTGGTCTTAAGTTTGACGTAAATAATAAGATGACACCTTAAATAATTATTGGTCGAACATGTTTAACAATGTATATTTTTTGTAATTATTAAATTTTGCTTCTTTTCTTTGTCTATATAATTCTATGAGTAATTTTAATACACTTCCCAAGAAAATATTAAATTTTATTTGTCACTGGACAATACTTTTGACCCAGGGGGTCATAATCTTATTGCTCAATCATATAGGCTAAACTGGTGTTAACACTAATTTACCTGATAAATTTGAGTACTATGATTACAAATAAAATTTAATCTTTTCCTGGAAAGCATATTAATGTTACTTCTAAAATTGTATTTTTTTTATATATAAATTGTGATATTATAAAATTGGATTGAGAATAAATTTACAGATGAATATTAATAGCCCATTTTAAAACTATTGTAGCATAGATATATAGATAATCAATGATTAAAAATGGAGAAAATGATTAGATATTTTAGAGCTTTGTGAAACAAGGTGAAAAAATAATGGGTAAATAAATAAAAATGGATATATGTGTTAACTGTGAATATAATATCATGAGTATTCCACCATAAGAGTAGGCTAATCCTGCATTAAATATATTAACTTCATTTCTATTTAAATGCCATTGATATTAGTATTATAAATTTATATATCACTAAGTGATATTATGAAGAAAAAAATTGGAAAAATAATTATAAGAAATATTAAGAACAATTGTGATGTTGCAATATGTAAAGGAGAAAATATATTAAATTATGGATTAAATATACAAAATGGGTGGAAAAAATAATAAAATTTTGGTTAATGGAAAAAAAATTTTTTTTTAATTCTGATTTAAAATATATATTATAAAGTATAAAAACACTAGCAGCTATGAATTGTTAATAAAATGACTAATAAAATAATGAAAACAGAAAAACACCTTGAATGCTTTGGCGCAGTGGAGAAGTAGCAAATTCTAGGAACTCAAGGTTCATGGATTGCACTATATCAATTCCATTGCTAAAACTTCTTAAGAACTTCCCAAAAATAAGCCATTCAATTATATGTATTTATTTTTAGAAAAAGAATGAAAAAATTGAAAATATGTACAGAAAAAGTTTAATAAAAATGAAAAAGCTTAACAAAATGGCTGGTAAATAAAAAGACAATCAAACAAAGAAAACAAGTAAAACAGATTTATGAAGATAAAATAAACCTATTATCTGGGAAAAGAAAGATCACAAAAATGAATCAATTAATAAATCACTAGTTAGAAATAATAGCCAGAAAGACTATATAAACTATGGTTGAGATTTAAAATGGGAAATACAGAGAAATGATATCATTCCTGTTGATTTGCTAAAATCTACATTATATATATATAGTAAAGAAAAATGCTAATATTAGGCATAATATTGAAAATTCAGGAAAATATTAATAGATTTTCAATTGATTACTATGATTCTATTGAAGAAAATTACTTATTGCTGTAAAATATACAGATTTTAGAATAATAATTTAAAATTTATCACAACTAAATTGTTACAATGAACACAGCTTTTTTTTTTTGAATATATGATTTTGTATAAGAAATATTATGAACTTAAAAAAAGCTGAAGATAAAAGGTTACAACTGAGGTTTTGTGGAATATAGGAGATCATTCTTTTTTAAAAAAAAAAAAAAAGATTAATAGGTAAACTCAATTATTTGATTGGTTATTTTCAAAACCAAAATTCTGATAGAAGTAATAAAAACAAAACCATGAAAAAATATATTTATTATAAAAAGCATGCTTATAGAGAACATAGATATGGATAAAGTTATAAAATATGAGTTGCAGTTTGTCTTTGATTTTAATTATTATTTATGTAGATAAGATGTTGATGAATATTACTTTGACAAGAAAAAAAGCACTATTGATCTATTCTGTTGAT
Source organism: Epiperipatus broadwayi (assembly GCA_028023455.1). NCBI lineage: Eukaryota > Metazoa > Onychophora > Udeonychophora > Euonychophora > Peripatidae > Epiperipatus > Epiperipatus broadwayi. The sequence goes on along the minus strand of JAQFVV010012818.1, from coordinate 242,200 downwards.
ATTATTGTGGTAGATTATGAAAATCACTACTGTGAGTGATAAGAGGACTATTAATATTTATATATAAAAAAAAAGGTATATAAATAACAATTAAACTAAAGTTATAGAGATAAATAGAATGATACATTTGAAAATGACAAACTGACCAATAAGTCACAGACATGTTTAGTTACCATCTATAAAACTAACTAAATAGAATTTTTAATAAAGAAAATAGATTATATAACATAAAAAATAATGATAAAATGGAAATATTATAGATATGTAATACCTTTGTAAAATGAATTAATGTAACATACATTGGATACATGCAGAACATTTATAAAAGACATCTGAAAAGTGTTATATTATAGGAAAACCAGTTTTATATATAAAAAAAAATCATCTTAGAAAATATTTTTCCAGTGACAGTAACAGTGGGTTTGAAAATGTAACATATTAACCCATGGTTCTCACACTTTCAAACCTATGGTTGCAGACACTGGAAAATTAATATGGATTTTGATTGAACTAGTTTCTGCATATCATTACACCTTCTAAACATTATTATTGTTATATATCTACCCAGTGCATATTACATTAATTTGCCTTACATGCATAAGATTTTTAGCATAACCCCACTTCTATAATTATTTTTATATTTAATAAAATATTTTCTTTATGATTTGCGATAAACTGCATGGATTAGTGCAATAAGTTGGGTGGTAGATTCTGGGGTTGAAGGTCCATGGATCATGGCTCTATTTCTGTTATTTCTTGAGCACAAACTTCTTATAACTCTCAAAAAATAAATCATGTAGTTATTTTATTTTATGAATTATAGTTTAAAATGTTATAAAGAAGCAGGTTTTTAATATGAAAAGATACTGTTAATAATTGAAAGTTAATAATATATTAAGATAATAAATAATAAAAGACTAATTACTAAAGTACATTTTATAAGGCAGGAATTTGTTATAAAGAATTATTAAAAGATATAGGAAAGAAAACTGCAAAATAAAATGTAAAAACATAGAAATCAAAATAGATAAATAATATTAAGATAAAATATTAAGCCTATTTAAAGAATAGACAATAAAAAATATGAAGGTAGTTAAAATAACATGTGACTTGCTTGTTGATAATTAATTAATGATGATAACATAAATTAAGAGGTATTTGTTTTATTTTTTATGATGAGATTCACCAAATATATAATATATGTATGTGTGTATATATTTAAGCAAATGCCATTAAATATGATAAAATTCTAAAACACCTGACATTTCTATACAATTGATCACAAATATTACCCTCCTTTTTCTCATTTTATTCTCAAAATTAATTTGGGTAACAGTCACATTTTTAGACTGCTGACAGACTAATGTTACTTCCTTGGTATTTTTCTACTTTTTCATGTTCAAATGAACTAAGTTTAATTGTAAATGTCATATTTGTGCATGTCGAATAAATATACTTGCATGTTAAAAACATTTGATTTGTTAAAGATTTTCTTATTTTAGATATGGATATTTAAATCGATATTTCAGTTATACCAGATAGAAATAAAAATAACTACTTTAAAAGAATAGGATATTGATTTTTTTTTACTTGTTTAAAAAATAGTACTATTAATTTTAATTATTAAAATAAAATAAAAAAGTTTAATGAAATAAACGTACTTTTGCAGACAAATAAAAAGTAACAAAAATAGATTTTTTAAAATTATAATTTAATTCACACTTTTATCCCCTTCTCTACATCTAAATCTTCCAAGATATCAATATAAAAAGTAAAATAATTTTACAACGATTAAATAATAATAATAATAAAAACAACAACAACATGAAATCCCAAAATTGGTCCTTGCACATCACAGTCAGTTCACTACCCAATACTTGGGTAAACTTGCAAATCACCTATCACAGAAGCTACATGATAGACAGGGTTTATACCCAATTGCAATAGCCCCCTTCAACAAGAAACAGTCCCAATATCAACACTCCCTAACCTCTACCCCTTCTCAATGAGACCACACTATTAAAATAATTGAAAAAGTGCTCAAAGATAGCCTAGAGACATACATTCTACCATTAATTTCACACAGCCAGTTTGCAAGGAAGCAATCATCTACTGCACAAGCTGCTATAATATTCAAAGCAGTCTTGAACTCAGTTTGAAAACAGAAATATGCACCAGTTGCAGTTCAACTTGATATAGAAGCAGCTTTTGACTCAATTGGCATTAATACATTAATTAACATGCTAGCTGATACCACAATCCCATGAACTCATCTCTACCTGCTCACAAACCTACTATATAGATGAGAAATCTATATCATGCTCAATGGTAAAAAAAAAAAAACTCCATTATTCATCCCCATACAATCCATATCCCAAGGTTGCCCACTTGGTTTGACTGCTATTTACTTTTTACAAAAACCCATTCATACTCAAAATCCAACAAAGTATCAAAGGCATCCAGATATTAGGCACATCATAACATATAGCTTACATTGCATATATGGATGACATCAGTCATCCTACCATCTAGAAAGCAAATATTAATACTACAAAAAATATTTCAAGACTTACAATCAATGCACTTGTTGCCTGGTCATTATTCACCAGTAAGCCATGCATACAAATTTTTGAAGGCAAACCATCTGCTTTCCTCAACTTTCCCTTCTACATGGGAACAAATGCAATGAAGCAAAAAATCCAGAAAAGGTTAAAAGACAAAGCTGAACAGAACACTGCTTCTCTATCAAAAGCATACCTGTCAATATATGCTAAGGTGCAATTGTTCAATCAGCTGGTGATCACCAAGATTATCCATTATCCTCCCATAATTCAATTCTCCAAAGCTATTGCATCAAAAAATCTCTTCATATTGCAGTAAACTTCCATGGAATAGAAAGACAGTGTCAATATCTGCAAAATGCCTTAGTTTCCCAACAATACACAATTGTTTGGGGCTATACAACATACCTTATAATAGCCATCCTCAGACATTTCCCAGAACATCAATGGCTAATCCAAATAATACCTATAGACAAACCTCCATCTTCACATTGCTACCTCTCGTCAGTTATGAACCACTCATACTCAAATATCACTGCAACCAACAACAAAATATTCATATTGGCAGATCTATGCACTGGTATACATGGGACATTCGCAGATATTTTCACCCAGATGCTCAGAATAAACAACCCAACAGCTGCTTAAAAAATTTAAAAAAATGGTCCATGTGAGCCCAAATTTTTTTTTATTTCCTCATTAGACTAAATCTATATGCCTTACCAAGCTCATACTTCCTAAAATACAGATGCTGGTATACAGAAATAGACTTCTCCTGCACACTATGTTATCAAAGAGAAGAAACTCAACATCATCTGTTTTACAACTGCTTGACATTAAACAATATTCTGCATGAAATAACTAGCACATACAGACAACCAAACATCTCACTATAAGATATCATCAGACATTCCGTAGAACATTCAACCCTACAGTCTATGTAGCAACTTTCATGCTCAATGTATTTTGCTGCATGTGATACACATTCACTTTTGGCAATAATACAAGACAATGTACACCAACATATAACAAATTAGCACAATTAAAAAATATACACAATAAAATAGCAAACCCAAACATTTTTGTGGCCACTTGATCACTCATAAATTAATGCTTAAATCTCATGATTGCCATTTCTTAAATCACTTAATTAATATATACACAAAAAAAAAAAAAGAATGCAAAAAAAAAAAAAAATGGACATCACAAAATCCCAAAATTGATATATGATAATAAAACATACAAAAATATTGCCAGTAGAAACATATGCCAGCTTAAAAAACCAATATCTAAAGACTAACAAACTGTTACAAACATATATATAAAAGACATATTTTGCGGGTTCATCCGTGTTAAAATATTTTAAATATAGATATACTGACATTTCGACTTGGTAAAACGAGTCATCCACTGAGTAATAAAAAGTAGAAAGATGATTGTAGAGCGCTACAATCACTGATTTGAAAAAACGTCAAAGTTCCACCAATAGCAAAAATGTTAAATTAAAAATGTTTTTTAAAAAAATCTTTCCAAATAGGAGGAAGTTTGCTTGTATCATCTCGCTTATTGATACAATCTGGCCTTTTAAGTATCTCAATGGCTTCTCTAATTTTGCACTGGTATAGATTATCACATCTGGATATGATCCTGATACTAGAAAAATTAATTTTATGACCTGAATCCATAGTATGTAGTGAGAGTGCTGCTGATGATGAATGTTGTTTAACTGCATTAGCATGCTCATCTCTCCTATCACTGATGCAACGATTTTAAAAACCTTACAATTTTCACGAGATTTGATAAACGCCATGAGATTCAAGAGAGATTGAATCCTTAGGCTTGGTTATTATATTGCTGATCTTTTGATGAGTAGAAAATGCTGTATTTATATTATAGCATTTTAATATACATCCAATACTGTCTGTAGTTCCTTGTACATATGGAGCACAAATCCTAATAGCTGATTTATCATCTTTTTGTTTCCTATTTTGTCCATTTTGGGTTTGAAATAAGGCTTTTTTAATAAATTTATAATTGTAACTATTTGCTAATAAAACACTATTAATATGATTTATTTCTTCTTTCAGATGTGACTTATCTGAAAGGTTAATTGCTCTATTTAAAAAAAATTTGGCTACAGAAACGATCTGAGTTGGGTGATGATGAGAATGGAAATGTAAATAACTGTCCGTGTGTGTATTCTTTCAATAAATTGAAAAAGATAAACTATTTAGTGTTCTGGTGACTAAAACATCAAGAAAAGGGAGTTTTCCATCAGACTCTGTCTCAATTGTAAATTTAATATTAAGATGCATATTATTTAAATAAAAGAAAAAATCATCTAGTTTATTTTTTCCATGTTGCCATATGACAAAAGTGTCATCTATGTATCTGAGCCAAATGAGAGGTTTTAAAGATGATGATTCTAAAGCATGAGTTTCTATATTTTCCATGAATAAATCAGCTATTGCTCCTGAGATAAGTGAGTCCATAGGGGTACCAAAAACTTGTCTGTAATGCTGTCCATTGTATACAAAATATGTATTCAAGAGACAATGTTTAATCAAAGCAATAATATGGTCTGGAAAATTGCAACGTTGTGAGATTATATTTAAAGTTTCATCAATTGGAATGTTTGTATGCATATATATATCAGGAATGAAGCTTCCATGTATTAAATGGAATGAGTGCTTCTGTACAAAAATTCACTAAAACTTTCAAAAGCTTTAATTAAAATTCACTAAAATATGTACATATTTAACCTCACAAAATAAATCCAACAAATAGCACATATAATAGTGTAGTAAGAACAATAAGTATATTAATGTATATAAGATATTTTGGAAAACATAAGAAAAAAAAAATCAACTATTTTGCCAAACATAAAAAAACAATGAACTATTCAAACTTTTTTTTTTTTATTTGTATGAAATTTCTGTTGACTTTCAACTTTTTTACCAACAGATGAATTGTTTTTATATAAAGCCAGGAATGAATTTGACCAACTCATTATTGGTTGATTATAAGAAGTTCACATAATGGTAAAATCTAATTTACAATTAAAATTTAAGAATATTAAAAGCATTTGCAAGATAAAAATATATTGATAATGTATTATCTATATTTAAACTAATCACTGTCTGATTAACATAAAAAAAATGAATAATTCAAACTAATTATTTTTTGAATGGAATTTCTGTTTACTTTTGATTTTTTTTAACAACAGTTGAATTGTTTTATATATGGCAAGGAATGAGTTTGGTCAATGCATTATATGTTGATTATAAGAAGTTCACATAATGCTAAAATCTAATTTACAATTAAAACTTTTATCTATATTATAACATTCAGATGTCAGATTTGTACATTCGTGTAACAAAATCCAGAGTCCAATACACTAAAGCCAATCAAAATGGGTGGTAAAATCCAGATTGAACCAAGCCTCCATCTCATTATGAGTGATGAGATTACATATGGGCCTTAATTTTAATCAGTAATCAGTTCTAAACAAAGAAAAACATGAGACCCTATGGTAACCACACACACAAGCATAAAATTGAACTAAACATCTATTAATGGCTAAGCTAATATAATATTGATATTTTGTATAATAATATCTGGTAATATAATTAATAAGTAAGTGGATTATATTGGGATATAATAAAAGAATAATGAAGACAGGATAAATTTAAATACATTTATTAAAATTTATTAGTAATGAAAAACAAAATAAATTAAATTACACTATTTAGGGATCATATTGAGATCAAATAGACACTTGCAGGCATTATACAATGGAATGTAATCAGTTCGGCTAATACAGTGTTCAGATTCATTTAAATGTATTAGATAACTTTCATGTTCAGCAAATAATCTACGCATATAAGAATTTAATATGCCAACATAATATTCATTTAATATCATGGTTTGCCAAATGATAAATAACAATGCTAGCCAGAAATATAATTTAATTACTACAGCGATATATTATGACTGTTTACTAAGTTTCTCTAATATTCAAGCCTAATAATATAGCTCAATAATGAAGCAAATCGTCATCCATCAAACTAAAGATTATCTTAGTTTCGGATAAATCCTGAATAACATATATTATAGAGAGAACTGGTCAAACTAGCCATACATACATTCACTATAAGCACTTAGAACATAAATATATTAATACCCTCTTTTAACAAACAATTAATTCACATCTCAAACAAATTGAAGGGAAAGCATATTTAAGAGGATGGAATTAATGAATTATTATTTAAATAAAACTATGCTTAAAATCATAATTTATCAGTATAACAAAGCAAACCATAACAATTATATATGAAATCGAATTCAGAGTTGAATTAAATTACTTCAATGATTGTAAGGCGATCAGTTAGTTATTAATAAATTTTAATTTTGAAACAGCAATTTGGATGTAATATAACTAAATGTTATATCATAATTGTTAAACTGAAAAAAAAAAAAAATTATTCGTAATATATTTGGCGTAACATCACATAACTAAATGAAATATTAAGAACTTAAATATATAAAAGAGCATAGATTTCACCGCAAATACGAGAGTAAAACAGAATTTAATTAACAAAATAATTATTAAGTTTATCTCTTTAACAGGTTTGAGATAATAGATTTTACAGAACTATTTTATAGTAAATCAAGTGAGTATTTATTATTGGTTTTACATGTTGAATTTAAAAAAGATTTGAACTATTAGGCTTTAAACTTGCTATAAATTTATTATAGCTATAGTTTCATCTGAGAGCTCTTGCGATAGTTGTGAAGGTTATTACCTACCTCCTGGGCAGCAGCTTGTCTCTAGGCTTTGTTCTCTGGATATGTAGTAGCTCTCTACTTGAAATACTATTGCAGTAGGTTTCTATCAGGAAGGTTATCCATCACTATGTTGGCATGTACCATTTCGGCAATAGGATGGAGACGAAGATCACCGTTCCTGGGGCATGAGGAACAACAGCACAATCTGCATAACTACTCAGAAATCCTAAAATTCAAAGTTTAGATTTGGCTTACAAACCTTTCTAAAATTTAACTGAGTGTATATGTAGCAAAAAACAGCCTATTTGCATTTGCTCATGATGAAATTACATTTTTAATAAACAAAATTTCCCCAATAAAGTTAGCAATTAGCACCATTAAAATTTGATATTTTTAAAGACCAAAATAACTTTTAGCTTTTGTTTTAATCCACAAGTAGGATGTTTTCTTATAGTTAGCCATTGACTTTTCCACAAGATTTTAGTAATCGGCACAGTTGGTAAATCTTGTTTACAATTTAAAAGATATTTCAACAAACATTTATCGTCTTTAATATAATTTTGATTTCATCATCTTGCAATACTAAACGCAGGTGTGGTGTGATATAAATTTTGCTGATTATTTTAATATAATTTAAAAAATAGCAAACAACTAAATAACAAGACGCTCTCTCTATATATATAACGGTGATAAGTGGAATATAACATATATGCGAACTAAGTAAAATAAAGTATAAAATTGATTTATAATTTAAACTAAATCGCATTTTAAATTATGCACGATTTTTAAATATGTGAAAATTTTTGTGGCAAGTAAAATAAAAAAACATTATTAAAAAAAGATGTAGTGTGCTTCCGTTCCTAAAAAAGTCATGCTTTGTCACTGAAATATATATATATATGTATTGTATAGCTGTATCTTAATTATCGAAATGTAAATAAGATAACTTTGAGAAACAATTTAAAGAAAAACAGTGAAATTAAAAACATTAACAGAAGACATATAAATTTAATATTATAACCTATAACAGACAATCCATCGCTCATCCAGTTTATATCTCTAAAGACTTGTAAAGAACTTAGATAGACACAATATACATAATCTTCATGAACATCAATGTAAATGCATATATAAGGAAAGTATTAATGTAACCTGCTCTTCTAGTCTGAATAAAGTTCCTTTTTGAAACATAAAGAAACATAAAAAAACATCATCATCATCATCATCATCATCATCATCATCATCATCATAATAATAATAATAATAATAATAATAATAATAATAATAATCATTTAACAAATTTTACATCCAAACAAAAATGCACAGCTAATCTAGTTCACAAAATATTTGTAGAGTTTTTGTACAATAGTCCTAAATGTTCTATTATTTGTTTCAAATATATTAACAGCACTAAAGTATTTATTATACAATCTAAGTAATCTTTCTAAAATATAATAATAATAGAAATAGTAAAAGGTAATAGTAATAGCAATAATAATAACAACAACCTGAACATTGCTATGGTTTGCAGTATCAACTTTACAAAATGCAAAAGATGAAAAGTCAGAAATGAAGCTAGAAAATATGAACATGATATCTAATAAATTTCATCAGATGTTGGAACCTATATTTAAAAGCAACGATATAAATTGTTCAAACTGTGGCATTTAACAAAACAAGACTTTCTGTGGATTATGTTGGATATTAAAATAAAATACTGATCTTTTTGTAGGTGAAGACTTTTGAGAATTCGGTGAAAAGGAAAGGCAAAGGTAACAATAAAATGGATACTAAATCAGATTATACCCAAATTCTTGAAGTTCACATGATTAGGTTGAAGTTATGTTTTCATTCACTCATTCATTAGCCATTTTTCTAAAAAATAAAAAAGAAAAAAAAAGAAAGAGAAAAACAAAAAATAAAAAGTCAAAAAACAGAGAAAGAAAAGGTTGGAATCATAATTATTTTGCATGTAATTAATGAATGGAAATATGGTTGCACAAATGCATAATTCCAATGGCATGAGAGATTCATGATGACTGGTCCTTCCAATATAAAAAAATTTTAAATGATAAGATATAACAAAATGTAGAGAGAGTGATTTAATTTAAATTATAATATTAGTAGGAATTATTAATGGATCATGAGATAATCTAATTTATTATAAAAAATGGTAAAAAATAAAAAAAAATAATCTTCTCTTAATCACAATGACAAAAGTGTCTTCTTGCATTGGTGGTCGAGAGGTCAGTGCAACTGCCTTACAAGCAGTTGCCCGGGTTGCGGGTTCACGTCCGGCCGATGCTATGACACTTGAAGAAAAAAAAAGACAAAAGTGTCTTTAGCAGCTTGACAATAAAACACTATTAACATCTTTCATAATAAAAAAAATGGATACTCAAACAAAATATTCACAGTTCTTTACATTATTAAAAAGTTTTGATAGAGAGAATTACAAGAGAAAGCAGGATACAATATAAGGATTTTTTTTCTTTTTTAAAAAAAGAAAATAGTAAGAGATGAATTAAAATTTATATTATTGACATGTTTATAATATAGATCACACCCAAATTCAGCCTTGCACTCTCAATGTAAAATATAAAAATATTTTACAATGTCATAAAATTTTAAAAACGTAGAAATTTTAATAATACATGTGTACATATATGTTGAGTCCAAGATGGATCACAGTGTAGAGAACTGTAAGTTTAAAGGGTCTTGCATTATGTTTAACCAATGTATTGACAAGAGATATTATGATTATTGTTTTTAAGAATCGTGCAGTATTATAAACTCCAGCACAATCAATCTGAGGAGATACATTACAGGTTCTGGAATAATTATCTTACATATAGTTATTATATTTTTGGGACTGTACAATGATTTACCTTAGGTTAATTTTGGGATAACAAATACATTTCCATTCAAATACAAGTAAATATCAGAAAAAGAGCAAAGAGATTAGATATTTTCAAGATTCTATGTATTTTGAATCAATGATTATGCCAATTGGTGAGATCAAATGAACAATAAAAATCTAAATAGACTTGAAAGCAAGATATATGCCCTTTTGAATATTTATTTTTCATGTAATAGTATTGATCCCATTGTTTAAGTATCTCTAAGTTTCTAATTTATTGTAATATCAGAGACTCATCACAGAATAGTAAGTCGCATAATTTATATTTATTTAAATAAAATGTAATTGAATTTGTTCTTAAATGGAACCACTCTAGATAACAAATTATGAATTTCAAATTGGATATATACAATTTATAATTATATTACTGAATGAATTCTTGTATTAAGAACAGATTCAATTCTTATTTTTTTTACTGCCTTTATTACTGGTTAAATTCATCTGTGAAATATTTTTCAAAGGAAATAAAACAACACTTTATATGAATAGGACCTTTGTTCATGATCACATTATTTAATTAATAACTAATTTATAATTCAGATATATCTGGTAGTTATTTTGATCCACAAACCAGATAAAAATTATGAAAGTTAAAAATCTCACAAAATTTGTTTGGATGTATACATTAAGCTTTGTACAGATGAGTATCATAGTATTATGTTTATAAATTCCCACTTATTTAGTATTAGTAATTTACTGATCCAGAGATTTTGTTGTTTTGGATTAATAATTATACAATTAATAAACATAAAAAAGTAAATACTTCTTTTACTGTAAATAGGTGTTTTTAATTAAAATAAAAATTACAAAAGAACTACATAAAAACATTAACATAGAGACTCTGACTTATACCTGCTGAAAATAAACAGTAAGAAAATTTAACATTAGTTAAAGATGTTCCAGTTTCTTTTTGTCTTTATCTCTCTCTGTATATATACATATAAATAAAATAAATTTGCTTTATAACTATATACACATATTCATGTACACATATATTTAAAAGCATTTATCCACAACAAATAAATATATAAATTATAAATATTGGTTAATGTTTTTTTTTTATTACATTGGGTAAAAATTATTACATTTCGTTTAATCTTAGATATAGAATTTAAATTTAAAAAAAAAATTAAATATATCTATCTATATTATTCTGAATACTAAATGAGATTGAAAACTTCCACTTCTTTCTATTCTTACACCATGATTCTATAATATATATATATACATATTCATAAAGTACAATTAAATCAACATTTTTTTAATTTTAAAGTAGATATAGGCAAATTGAAGTCCTTTATGACTATTGTATGACATATATTAATTAAAACCAATTTTTTGATATAGAGCTACTTATAACAAATAAAATTAATACTTATAAATTAATATATTTCTGTGTAATTGTAGAAATAAAAAAAATCTATATTAAGTATTTTTATATAATATTGTTTTCTTTTGTTTTTGTATTAAAAATTTAAAGTATCGGAATTTATGTAAATACTGAGAACCTGTTTATTAAAATAAAATTACATATATAGTTAGTTGGATTGTTTTTATATTTTTGAAATCATTGTAAAATAATACAAAATAATAAAATTTATAAAAATAGGATATAATAATATATAAATGAAAAGGATATATAGTTGGATTGTTTTTATATTTTTGAAATCATTGTAAAATAATATAAAATAATAAAATTTTTAAAAATGGGATATAATAATATATAAATGAAAAGGATATATTATTTCAGATACTTTAAATTTTTATGGTCTAATATATAAAGAGCAAAGGATCTTCATACCTGTTTGAAAAAAAAAATCATTTCTAAGAAAATAATGATACATATATAATAATATATAGCGAACAATTATATATTCATAATTACATAACTGAAGTAAAAACATTATTAATAACACAAATTTCTCACACTTATTCACTGATATGTATGTCAAGGTTATCTAGTGCCAATTAAAATCAATACTTTTAGTCAATTTCTTATTAAAATGCTCATACACATACAAAAAATATAAATATAAACGTCAGAATATTGATTATCTAGTAAAATTTGCTTAATGAGCCAATGCAAATTAATCTCTTTTAATAATATTGGTTAATGATTTTTTTTTTCCAGTTTTCAGTGTCCTAAATCTGTAAACAGTGACACATTAGTAATTTTGATTCTAAACAGCAAGTGCTGATACCAATAAAGATTTAAAAAATTCTGACTTGCTGCACTAATGAAATAATCTAGTTGTATGAACATTATTAAATCATTAATGTAATGAGATCATTTTTTCATCACAAAACCAAGCAAATAAAGACACATAACGAAAATATAATTTTTATGTGCTTTTTAAAAGTTTTATTTATATATGCATACAAACTAAAAAAAATATTCGTATTTAGAGAAACAATCTATACCCATAGGTAAGCAAATGTTAATAATTTTAATAACCCTGTAAAAAACAATGGTTATTAAATATGTGACATTGAAAATATATAACGCGGAGAATCTGACTCCAAAATCATATACCATAATAACGTATCATAAACTATACTTAATACTCATTTTAACAAACTTACAAAGAATTCCAAATGAATCGAGCATAACAACAATTTATTTAGACTTAATAGAATCATTTTAACTGACTTGCAAAGAAAGTTATATCTTTCTTATGCCAATGCTAATTTATTATGTAGATAATTTTTTGCAAGTTATTATAATGATTCTAGTCAAGACTAACTTTTGAATTGTTATTATGGTATGTGCTTTAAGATTTAGCTTCACCATAAATATTATTATATATATTCCTAGTGCTAGATATTCAATAATCATTTATTTACAAAGTTATTAAAATTATTAATATTTATATTTTAATTGTTATTTGAAATTGTAGTTCAGCTTGATTAATACTTATAAAAAGATTTATATTAATAAAAAAATCTGATCATTTGAGTATGAATGATTGATTTATTATTCATATAACAATATGAATGTTAGATAAAAGTAGACAATTTTTGTTAAAGTAATAAATCAGCATTAATATGAGAAAGAAAACATTTTTAAAAGTTTGTTACCAGATTCATTAGAAAATGTGGTTTGTTTACTTCAGAAAAAGCATGATAGCTATACCATTTTAGATTGTTGGGTTGTTTTATCATTGTTGAAAGTGATATTAATATAGAATTTTTTAAAATGCAATTTCTGTAGGACTGCATTTATTGATCTTTTAATTTTAAAAAATCTAAAAAGGTCAGTATATTATGGACAGTCAGTTTAATTCTTAAGATCTTTATTCCATTTTTTATAACAAAAAAAATGCCCAGGAGTTCACTTCCTTCAGGTCTAGTTTTCACACAACATTTTTGGAATAATATATATATAATTTTTAGCTTGTTTATAAAATACGTTTGATTGTTTTTACACACTAATTACTTATATTCAGAATATTCTTCTTTTCCTCATCCTATTTGTGATTAGTTTGCTTAAACATCTTGAACATTAACTAAGTAAAGGTTTATTTTATGTTAATTTTGTTAACTATAGCTGAACATGTTTTTAGCTGGTGAAGCCAGATTTGTAGCACTTATGGGGTGGCTGGGTACCCTGTAGTATTTAAATGTACAACATCAATTTATTTAAATTAATAATTTAAATAATCGAATTTTATGGAGAATTGGATTCTATTCTCTTTTTTATTAATGGCCTGTTTGTTATTAGCAATAAACCATCTCTCTTTCACTTTACATTTTCTATCCAATAAATGTTAAAATTGTTTGCATAGAGTGAGTCTATATAAAATTAAAATGGAAGATGTGTGATTTATTGCTAATAACAACCAGGCCATTCATAAAAATGAAACAGTGTCAAACTCTCCAACAAGTGGAATATTTAAATTACTAATTTAAATAAATTAGTGTTGTACATTTAAATGGTACAGTATATGAAGCACCCTATGACTGGAATCTGGCTTCACCAGCCAAAAATATACTCAGCTACAGTTAACAAAATTTACATACAGAATAAAACTTTAACATAGCTAACATCCAAAATGTTTAAACAAACTAATTTACACTAATTGATTAATAATTATTTAAAATAAAAAGAAATACACATAAACATTTTCAATTTATTCATTTATTGTTTATTTTTAGAAATAGAAATTAATAAAATTGATCACAATATAAACAAAAAAAATCAGAATCTATGCCATTATCTATCAGAATTGCAAGGCATTAAAATCTTTTCATGTATTGACAATAATTATAAAGCAAATATCAGATTTTGAAGCAGAATTTGATAGACTTAACATAAATACGTATTTATTTATTTTTTTGCATTACAAAAACAACTTAATATTGAAAAGAATTAATTCATTTTCTGAAAGTGTTTAAATAAAAATGATTGTACATTGATTTTATTTACAAGACAGTTTTTAAATATTTAAATAAGTCAAATATGATTTTTTACAATATTATTCATTTATAAAATTAAATTCAAAAAAATTAAATCCAACTTATTGAGTTTTAGAACAAAATAAAGATATTATATAGAAGTGAATGATTGAATAATTTCAAAAACTTTCACCAGGTGAAACAGAAGAAAATGTCAGAATTTAAAAAGATTAATTTGATTTTATTAAGTTTGAATTATAAATTGTCATTATATAAGTAAAGATATATGTATGTGTACAAACAGATTCTTTATTGTGAATATCAAATAATTATAGCATTAATGTATATATATATAAACAAACAAACAATTTTTCTTCATGGAGTATCATTATTATCCACTACAGCAAAAGTACTTTCAAGAATTTTGTTGAATAAATTGCTTTCAGTTATAAATGAATGGTTACCAAAGACTCAATGTAGTTTTAGAAAATCAAAAAGAAGTATAGACATAATTTTTGTTGCCAGACAAATGCAAGAAAAGTGCTTGGAAGTGTGATTTGTATATTGCTTTATTGATTTGGTCAGGTTTGATGATGGAATTTTTAATCTGAATTGATTAAAAGAAAAAATAAAAACCAAGAATTTCATCTTCTTGGATTCTGGATTTAGTTCAATGGGTCATTTATGTTTTTAATATTTTGAATGCAATTTATATAAGATTTTGGTGTATTAATTAATGTTCGAAAAACTCAAGTAATTTATCAGCCAGAGACAAATCTAGGATGGTTAGTAATTTGAGAATGTAAACCAGTTTAAATACCTTTGTAGTTTTACAAGTAAAAATATGGATATTCCAAGAAAGACTCCAATGTGCTGCTTTTCATAAATGAAAAGCTAGAATATCTCATCATATGGAAAATAACTACTGTAACAAGGCTATCTATACTTTAAGCTGTTATTTTATTTATTGTATGAATGTGAAAGTAGGATATCCTATCAGTGCAAATAAAAGTATTACAAAAGTTTTATGTAAGGATAATCCATAAAATTTTGAAAAGAGAATTGCAAGATTATAAAACCAATCAACCCGTTATTCAGCTTGCTTACTGTGATAATACTGAGTCAATTACTGTAAAATTGCATTATCATTAGATTGGACATTAAAACAAATGAACAATGTCAATCAGTTCCACTGGGAACATACAACAAAAAATAAAATACATTGGAGAGCTACAATTAGACATGATATTCAAGTATTTCAGAAAGAAAAGTTTTTTGCTGAATAAACTGAAAGACAACCTTATAAAATTTCAAATTAACAGAAAAATGAATGAGAATGTTCTAAATATGCTTACAAATATGGGTTTGTACAGTTATCACAAAACTAATTTCTAGAGTAGTTTTTTCTCTTTTGGAGTTGGAATAGCTAGAGTGATTTTTGAATGGCTGTTTATTATTATAATTATTACAATAATAGTAGTAGTAGAATTATGACATAATTTGCAAGTCTAAAATGTTAATGCACTGATACTATAATAAAGTAATTTTTAAATTAACTAGATTTGCCTGTGTTATGACAATCTCCTCAAGATTTTGTAATTTTGGACATTATGATGATGATGTAATCAGTAAATCTTCTTTACATTGTTTTAAGTTTATTTACAATTTTACAGTACTAGGTGCAGGTTCATTTTATCATAGTTCCAATTTTAAATAATTAGTTTAAAAAATTCTAAAGATGTTAGTCTTTTATAATTTATTAGGCAAGGGCAATAGGCAATAAGGCTTTGAAGGAGTTGATTATAGATCTGAATATAAATGCCAATTTCTGACAGGCAATGTTGTAGTCTGATGCCAAATAATAGAATAATTTACATTTCTAAAAAAATTGTAATTTTCAGTAATTATGCAATACTTTTGTAAGATTTATTTTAAACCAAAAACTTAAGTCAGTAAGAGATTTTCTTTGAAAAACTTCTTGAAAAAAACAACTCTTAAAAAGTTTGTTAAGGCAAAGCTGAAACAGTTTCAACTACGTAAACTAGAATTGCCTTTGTCAAAATGGTAAAGACATTATTTTTAATATTTTAATAACATTAAATAATGTTTTTACTTTTAACATTTTTTTTCTTTCTTTGATGATAACAAATCCTAAAATTATCTACATTTTAAAAGCACAGAATTCAAATAACCAATATTGTGTTCTACTAAATTTGTCCAATGATGCTAAATGCCGTAGTTATAAATGAGAAATCCATTTTGCAAACATTGAAAATATCTTTTAGAATATCAATTGCACGAAAGCTTAGATTTGTAATAAACAATGAATATATTATATAGAAAAAAGATTTAATTATAAAAATAAAATGTTCACATATAGATCAATACTTATGAAAGGTTCACTAGGATTAATTCAAAAAAGAAAAGTAAAGTTTATTGCTAAACAACTTATAAAAAAAGTCTCTTAAAAAAGCTTTTGTAATTCACTTTTGGAATTATTACATATAATTTTCATTTAACGAATAGTAGTAAATTTATGATAGAATTGAATTCAAATGTCAAACTAATTTTAAAAACAATTAAACAAAGTTACATATTAACAATATGACATTAAAATTTTTATTAATAAATAAAATTTTAAACTTATGTAAAATAATTGCCGGTATGATTGCTTGTTTCCTATAAAGTATTTGTCTTTAATATATATAAATCAAGAATTCCCATTCAATATGCAAACAATACAAAAATAATTTTTTGGTGTATGATATAAAATGCAAGTTTTAGTTCACATATAAATTGATTTTTTTAAAAAAAGAAAAGAAATAATAATGTGTCATTTATCATTATAAAGAGATCCTGTTCAAAAGCTCTATTAGAGATAAATCATTAGAAAAAAAGAGAAAATGGGGTCATGTAAGCCAAGTAGGCGCATGTGATTCAACCATTTTAGGTATTTAGACAATGTTCTGACAGAATAAAAAAGGATTAAATTTTTACACACAGGGGTTTTCCAACTAAATCTCTGAATAAAATCAAGTAACTGTGGTAAAACAAATGACTCAATAACTGCTCAATTATGTCAGTGGTAAAACACAACAACAAAAAAAAAAAAAACGCTTTTAATCATAGAAATATTATTTTATTGCAAATACCTCTCAAATTTCAAATTATTTAAATTTTACATTTTTCTTTAAATAAGATAATAATAATGATTGCCTAATATAATATATGAGGTTGTTATTTTATTTTGATAATACAAATAATACGAATAACGACAATTAGAGAAACATTGAATTTTTTTAAGTTGGCATGTGTTGGTAGAGATATATAAATAGTGTTTTCTTTATTTTTTTTTCTAAACTAATACACAGATTAAAATACATTTGGAAATAATAATAGTAATCTAACTCCCAGTTTTCACATATGTTTTATATATGATATCTGTCTGTCATAGTTCATCATTAACTCATTTATTTACTTTAACAATATAATCAAACACATTTTTATTATTATCTCAATCTATTCAGAATGTTCATTTTTATACAAATTCAAGCAGTTACCAAAAACATTAGATGTTTTCCATAATTCAGTTTTGGACTGCATGCTTGGATCATAATTTTCTATTCAGTTAATATATTACCCATATAGTTGTTGCTATATATTAAAAACTAAAAGTAAAAAAGCTTAAACTATTTATAAGCCAATTGTTAACTCTACAACAAACGTACTTTATAATTTTTTTCAGTTGATTTATTACTCCTATTTTATATCTCACATTAATCTTGATAGAAAAAAATAATGCTTTGGGTTTTTTATATTTTTTAATTACATAGATAGTATTACACTCTTCTCTTACATTTTGAGATGTCATGGAATATTTGAACCAAGAGTGATTGATATAGTAGTTTTCATCAAGAAACTATAAATTCCATTTTATCAAAAGAAATCACTTTTTTTTTTTCACTTGTGGTTTCATTTTAAATGTACTGTTTTTTTTGTTGTTGTTTTACAATCAAATATCTCCCAAACTTAGATGCACAACAAGATTTATTCTACTAAACACTGAGTAAATCAGAACAAGATTTTCCATAAAATATAAGAACAACCATAGTCAATGGGATTGCACTATCCAAAGACTTATCACTTCTATATCTTTCTTTCAAATCAACTATCAAAGCAAACGAATGATTTTAAAATTAATTCAAATGATATGGTAATCATAATTTGAATAAATAATTTTTATATGTCAATACAATAGGCTATATTCTCTTCTTCTAAATCTTTCTACAATATACATTAATGAAATAAATCGAGATACTGCCAAATTAATGAGAAATTCAATTACTACAATAACCTAATTTTTAAGGATTTGTAACCAGAATTTTTAATTTTTAAATTGCTTTACATGAAATCAAAAACTAAGTAAAACATTTTATTCAGGCAGACTAAAAACAAAAACCAATGCCTACTGTATCTTTGTTTCAATAAAAATTGGTTATAATTGTTTCTATCTGATAATCCCATCCATTCTCATTTGTGAAATATTTAACACTATCATAACATCTGCAAAAAGATGGATCTATTAAAAACAATAAAAGCAATTCATTCCAGAAAAACAAATTAGCAATATTTTTGTAATCATAAAGATTACAAGATTATTTATCTTTAACATGTACAAAAATCATGAAAATTGCAAGAAAATTTATATCCTCTCTTAATACAAAATAGTAAAATGCAAAACTTCTCGAAATCTAGATGATATAATTTGCAGACATCTCTGAAAAATCTACCATTATTACTATCAATAAACTCAAGATTGTCAGAAACAGAAAATAAAACATTTAAAAGAGAACTATGATTATATCTTTTACAATATTTTTCTAACCCAAACTTACTAAAACAAACCTGTCTTAAATGAAGAGATAGCATCTTTCCAGAGTTTATTTTTTAAAATTTTTAATTCAAAATCAATGTCTGAATCTCCAACATTATATCCATTCAAAAAGAATTCCAAATCTTAGATCTAAAAGATAAACTGTAGTGATTTTAAAATATATCTAATAATGATCTATCAAGTAATGTAATTATTATATACTCTTTATAAGTTCTTTGAAACAACAACTTTAAGAACAACTATGATAGCTTTTAGAATATATTTTAAGACCAGAACAAAGCTATTGTCAATTAACGCTAGGTAACTTTTTCAATTTTAATTTCTTCAGGAACGAGAAGAATGAGAATATATATTTAGAAATATATATAAACATAAGTATATATCAAAATGCATGAAAGTATAAAACATATAATATAAATAAAGCAATATAAATATAAAAATAAATGAATGACATTTTACAAGGATGGTAACCATTCTGTATTTAAGAGTAAAAGATAGCTAAATTTTCTTACTTTCTTTATAATTACCAAAATAAAATGTTGACAGTCATTCCATTTTCATAGAATTCTTTATTACTATAAAATACCAATTTATTACTTCTACTACTACTATTACTACTAGTAGTACTACTAATATTACTATTGCTACTATTACTACTGCTATTATAATTATTATTATATTATATGCCACTGACTTGATGGTACCTAATAATAATAATAGCACCTCTTCAAAATATCTTTTTGGTTTGTTAGGTTAATAATTGACATAGTGATTATTGCAGTAATACAGTTCATTGTATCATTGCTGGTCATTCACTTCTTTCTTTATGATAATTATAACTTTTTCTAATGAATATAATTAAAATAAAACAATCTTAATCTTATCACTAAATTTAAAAGCTTAAGCTTAGGTTTAGTAAATTGTTTGCACATTAAAAAAAAAACAAAAAGAAAGAAAATGCTACCATATTTCAATTAATAAAATTAGTGAAAATTATTACCTTTGATTCATAAATCTGATAGAAGGCCTATTAATGTTAGATTAAAATAGTTTATAAAAGAAGCTCTTCAAAAATTTAGATAGTAAATATACAAGCCCAAGAAAATTGATTTATTTCACTTATATAAAGACATAAAAATAAATACATAATATACGTAATTCCTTATTATAATACAAATTTGTGAAATAAAAATGACTTTTAATTTATTCACTGAATTTTCAGGCACATGTCACAGAAAAAGCTTATAACTTAACAATAATTAATGCTTCTGCTTGACATGCTTGTGACATTAGTTTGAATCAGGGCTAACTGAATCTCAATGTGTTTTTTTTCTTTTAGATAGTGTCTCATAGCATAGTTATCCATCCATTGTTGGTCAGAAAGTAAATATTTAATTTTTAATATTTAGATGGTACAAATCACAGTTAATCTGAATTTGGTAGATGGACGTCAGTGCAAAACAAATATTCAAATAGAATATGATGAAGCCTTAAACATTAGTGGAGAAAAGTAATGATCATACTGATATGGCGTTTTACATTTAATGTTGCTTAACATATTTTTAAAATGGTTTGTTAACTAAAATTAAATGTTTAATATAATATCACATTTTGTAAAAGTTAGTAATAAAAATTACAACTTATTAATAAAGACTTCTCTTAGTAAAATATGCATGTATAGAATTTACACTTAAACCAAAATTTCTTCATTACTGCATTGACAAATGATCTGGATTGGTCAAAAGTACAATTGTAATATGAAAAACTTCTCTCTATTGATTAAAAAAAGCCATATATATATATATACTGGCACAAAGTGTGTGATTTTCTTTATCTTTATTTAAATAGATGTACATATATGTCAATTATACACCAAACACCACATGATCACCATTTCTTATAATTGTTATTAAAATAGGCAAAACTCTCCATAAATAGTGCCACTCAGTGCAAGCCAGAGATCCTAAGATCTAGGCGGAGTGCTTTCGGATCCAAGGCTCCCCACTGATGAAGTCCACAAGCCAGAAACTAGTCTGGGGATATTGGATGATTAGGCACTAGATATGAATTTTATGCACAAACCTTCTGGCATTCATTGGTTTACTCTGGCTTGCACTGAGTGGCACTACTATATGGAGAGGTTTGCCTGCTTTTATATATAATACACATATTGGCCGCTGATGATTTAAAAAAAAAGCTTAAGATTATTTCCTAATCATTAGCTAACTTCAGGCAATCACTCATGTTTGGTCAGTAAATGGGTATCTATTTTTAGCTAAAGAATAACAAAAATATGAAAATCTTAATACTTTCAGACCTAGAAGTAGATAGTCTGCTGAATAATGACATTTCCAGAGTTCATTTTTTTTGGAAAAGAGGTTAGAGATGCCTTTGCTTAGCAACAGGCACTTCAAATCTCTTTTTACTTGTGCATGCACATATATATTCATATATATTATAATAAATGACTTACAAGTTGCATAAGTATTCATTCTAATAAATCCATATATATATATTTCATAATTAATGATATGATAGCTATAAATTTGAAAACTGAAGCCCGATTTCAATCAATAAATCCTTTAAAATCATTGCTACGTCTAGCTTTTATGACTCATCATTATTAAACCAAAATATGACTGAAATCATAATAAAAGACGTTTAAATTGTTAACTCTTTCAAAAATAACTGTCACTTCTTTAAAAAAAAGCGTGTGGAAAAGGCGTGCTAATATAATCAAAGATCTTGACTAAACAAATTTAAAATATGGAGATTTATAATCTAAACGTAAGCAATAAATATAGAGATTTATATATCACGAAAAAAAAAATAAAACAACATTTTTTGTCAATAGCAATTCAGACTATACCAATCAAAGCTTTTAACTGTGTATTACTGAATAACTGTCTACCTGATATTGTATTTTATCAAATGAATATCCCCCCATTCATTTATAAGTTTTAACAAACATAACCTATTAGTGAACTGTTCCTATGTCTTTCACTATATAAGAAGTAAGAAAGGAGAGGATAAAAATATTTGCAAACATAAATTCTAAAGTCTTCTTTTAATAAAATCCCAAGGGGATTTTTTTTTTTATTTAAAAATCTCAAAAAGTGAAATTCAATTTTGGAACAATAATTAAATCAATGGAAAAATTTGAGATTTCGATTTTTAAAAAAATCAACAAATTTATGTATATTCACAATACATAGCATTAAAAAAAGTGAAAAAGTAATAAACTTTAAATATATAATCAATAATTCAAAATAAAATCACTTATATAAATATTAGTAACATCCTTTAAAAAAATCTTAGAGACTTGCAACGAAATAATTAATGATTCAACCTGCTATTTCCCAAATCTAGTTGAAGTTCGAATCCGGAGTGAGAAATTTTTTAAATTATGTAAACTAACCCTTAGCCAACCTACTTAGACAATCAATAGTTATTAGAAATGGGGTTTAGTTAATTTTAGTTAGAGGATATATATCCCAAATTAATCTAGTTTGTTCAGATAAGTGTTGATGTATCACGTTTGTAATATAATGTGGCCCTTAGATGGAAGAAGGATCATGTTCCTAGGAATCATAATGTATCTTTTAGATATTTATTTTAAATGGCAAGTTTGCTTTACGACTTAGAAATAGATTTAATTCTTTAACTCTTTATCTTTCTCCCCCTTTAATTAGAGGGAGAAAGCAATTGAATATATATAAATGCAGGATTATTGGAAATTAATGCTTGTAAATCTCGACTAAAGATCAATTTAAAATCCCCCACCTCCACCATAAAGGTCAGGAATTCCACCCCACAGATGATCATAATTTTTAAACAAAAAAGATTTCTTGAAAGCAACTGAACATAAATCACCTCTAATTCATAATTGAAACCTAAGCTGGATTGTTCTCTAGAATAATCAAAACGAGCAAAAAATATATAAAGAGAAATAAAGAATAATAGATCTATTATACAAAAATTATATTTTAATTCAAATACGTTTAGTATACAGTCTTTAAACAGTTGTAAGCAGCAGAGTATTAAGAAATTATGCATAATTCAAAGCCTAAAAAAAAAAAAATGTGAAGAAATAGCAAAAATATCTATTTAAAAAGAAATTAGGTTATAGTGTGTGAAAGCGTGCGTGTGCGTCTATATATTAAGAAGTTCATGTTCCAGTGTAATGAAATCAATGGATTTACAAATCTAATCAGAAAAAAGAAATGTGACATTTATAAAATACAGTAATTGCAATAACTCCAAAGTAATTTGTGGGGTTCAGTTTTTGGATAAATTATATCAATTAATTTACCTTTATATCCAAGCAGCTGTCATTTTAATCTTCCTTTCATTACTGTTCATGTCAAGCATTCAATATTTATGTTTTCATTATATATTTACAAAAATACCAAGTTTATAAAAAACTATTTTATCTATTTAACTTTTAGTATTTCATTTAAACCTATGCAAAAATGAAAATATTTTAAAACTAAAAGAAACAAAAAATTATGAGCACTTAAAGCAATTAAAAATTATTCAAAAAAATATATAATGCTTTTCAAATTTCAAATAATTCTAATTAAACAAATAAAATATCTATCTATTTAAGATATTTTGTTGAGTAACGTTTTTCTATCAATATATATATATGTATGTATGTATTAAACTGAAGTGTTGATCAAATTATACAAATTCTTCTGCAAAATATTTCAATAAGCTACAGATAAGGGGGGGGGGGTCCAATTATATTCCTTATCAAAGAGTTTTGTCAGAGTGGGCTGATTATTGGATAAAATTTCACAATTAAATTATGATAAAAATCACAAGCAGCAACAATTAAAAATATTCAAACAGTTTTCAGCATGCAAACTAGTCTCAGGCAAAATCTAGTAACAGATAACATATAATTAATTGAATTTTTCCAAAAACATTTAACAATTAATAGTATGATAGAAACAGTCCAAAATATGATTTAACTAAAGTACTGTCACCACAAACTTTCAAAAACCAACCAACATCATAGTTTAGATATTTTCAATTTTTAAAAAGGCAAGACAATACTAAAAACAGTAACAACAAAAAAAAACATTTATATACTTTAATGATTAGAATAAAAGTTTTAATTTAGATGGCTATGTTAAATTATGGAGTATTCTTAGGAAAATAATAAGTGTACTAAAGCATCTCTTTTCTTATAATAAATTTTTATGAGAATAGAAGTGACAATTAAATCAGGTTATAGTAAAACAATATGCTTTCATAATGATTACAAGTCAGGAAGAGCTGAATAGCGACACCCTATCTATTTAATTGGATCCCTGAATAAGTAATATGAAAATACAGATTGGATGTTTACAAATGTGTTTTAAACATTGTGTAAAAAATAACCAACATTTCATGATGAAATCTTAGAATGCAAGGAAAGATGGATGATTTGTTAAAAAATCCCATATTAGCCTTTCACATCGCAAAAAGTTGAAAGAAATCCTAATCAACTTTTGAAATAAGAAAAGTTGATAATTTCTAGCAGTGTAATGAAAAAATTGAAATGACTTTGAGTTGACAATTAAAAATAAAAGACTGCATTATTGTTCAAACAAGGAGAAAAAAAAGAATACATAGCCAGCTTATATAGATAAATGACAAAGTAAAAATGTTCTTTTATATAATTTGCTAAATGCTAAATAACAAACTGAAGAAAATTAAATCTATTATAAAGTCCTAAGCAATGTAATCTGGATAAATAAAGTCACTATAGATCCCAAATGCTATTCTCCCAACCATAGAAGTGTAATGATTTAATTCACTCATCTATAAAATGCCTTCAGAAAATGTCCCATATGAAATGCCTGAATAAATCCAGGAGAAAAGCAGTTTCATGGAAACAACATCATTTTAAGTGTGTTGCTGAAGAATTTGAATGGTCGAGGAAGGAATTATCTAGAATTTAATGAAAATAAGGGTGATAGTCTGTATCCATGAGAAACTTTATAGCTAGATTCAAGGACTTTAATCTGGATGATTGAGGAAAGTTTAATTTGTTAGATTTTTTTTATACAATTGTAAAATTCTATTTTCATTTTAATCTTACAGTTAGAAATTTCAACTTGCCTATATTTGGAAGAGTCCATATGTTTAAAAGCAACATAGTGCAGGGGATAAATTATTAACTTAGATAATTTTTTTTACGTAAATAAAGTTTAGATCACTTCCCTTGATGTTAAATCAGGTAAAGCTAAGTAATGCCATTCATCTATCCCATAATCAATATATTCTCTTTGGTTTAACCTGTTATAATGATCCGGAGAATATGAGACTTAACTTATCTACACTACAGGGTGCCACTAGGCATTTAAACCTAGAAAATTTATATAGTAGGCAGATATGTAAGTTAAAAAAAATTTTATTTTATATATTTTGATTCCGGTCGTTAGCCCATTGTCGCTAGCTCAGTGGAACAGCAGAGATTTATATTTTATAATAAATTCTTATCTAAGAATATATATAAAAAGAATAAAATAAGCAACTTCCAGTAGTTATATACACAAACATTTATTTATGCACATATATATAAAATATAGCATTATTATTTTAGTATGTTTACTTTAGCATTTAACTACATTTTTAAATTTTATTTTAGATTTTAATTTATATTTTAATTTTTATAAGTTCTCACAGATGTATTTATAAAAGTTTGTTTTATAATGTTGAGTATAGATCGGCTGCATAGATTCCACGGTTAAATACATTTCAAAAATAAACATAACCGATCAAAATACAAAGTCATTGATAATGTCAATTGCAGAAGGAATACAAGAAACCCAATGGCATTCATCATAAGATGCCGCATTGACATCGATGACTTAGATATTCTAACCGAATATGAAAACCACAACATAATTAACCGCTAACGAACCCATGCAACGTCCATACCCAACTTAAATTTAATGCATTTTTATTTAGAGTGTCGAGTATGAATAGACTACATAGATTTGCATTTGAAAGGAAAATATTCTATCCTTATTGAACCTTAGGCCAAAAGTTCGCAGTTAAACCAACATCAATCCACCTGATATATCGATGCATTCAATGTAACACGAATACGGCAGCACAAAATAGGTTAAGAGAAGAAATTGCCTCTCGTCAGATAGGAAGACTACCACTATCTGATGAGAAGAGCAATAAAAAAAAACTCCATAGGAAAGGACTGCGGTCATTTTTCCAACTTACGATCACATTACATAGGCAAAAAGGAAGTCTGCAATGTATAAAGTGATTCTGCCTGTAGCGAATCTCGTACTACATCTACTAATTACACCAATATATCCAATCCATTGACTGAATCCAACCACGAAACAAATAACCTAAGATTACCCTCCTCTAATATAACTTTACAAATCTATATAGCCATTCACACCCGACTTAAGTTTAACATTTATATAATTTAATTTAATGAAAAACAAAAATCATAATAAAAACTTAAAAGAACAAAAAAAAATAAATGGAAATGATTTTACAAAAGAAATATATCAAATTAAAATTACTTATTAATAAATAAAGTTGGTCAGATAGGATTGTATTGCAATTATTTAAATACGGAACAAGTTTTACAATTAAAGTTCTTATTGTTTAGAAATGTTCATTAATTATATATATTTCTTACGTTTAGAAAAGTTCATCTTTAAACCGTTGCTATTTGGATTCCAGTATTACTTGTCCTGACATCCTGGCGAGACCAGTATGCTGTTGGCCGTTTTATTGATTCATCCAGAGGTCTTTTACTTTAGCTGGTCCTCGATGTAGAAAATGATGTCATTTCTCTTTCTTTTATTTAGTAGAACTAAAAAGATTGAAGAGTGCGTCTTTTCAATCCCTTCTCCTTCAACTCTGCACTAACACGTATCACCACTGCTATCACACATCTCTGTCTCTAATTAATTTTTTTATTTCCAAACCTTTCTATTTATATTAATTTTGTGGATTAACTCAACATTACGTCTTGATGATGAAGACCCTTTTGTTGAGGTCTGATTCCTAAGGGATTTCTTTTTATTTGCTATTAGTTTCTATTGTTTTCCTATCTGACCGTTACTTATACATTTGAATGCTCAAGGGCTAGTTCACTTTGACTAATTAAAATAATCATTTCCATTTTTCAATAACATTAATTAATTTGTTTTCCAAACTTTAAGTTTTTGCTTTTAAAATACTTTTTCTATTTTTAATAAAGTTTTATTTTAATAATTTTTTTTCATCTATGCGATTTTATATATATTAGAGTTTAGATGATTTTTAATTTTCAATATTTATGTCTTAAAAAAAAAAAGAAGTTTTTAAATGCGAACTTTTCAATGTCTCAATTTTTAAAAAATAATGTTATGTGCCTGTTACACTGTCATTCATTTAACAAATTATTAAAATAGTAAATTTGTGATATGAATGTGTATAGAAAAGTAAATTTTATTTATTTATTTATTTTTTGAAAACAAACAAACTCCAATATGAATGTCTGAATTTCAAAATTAACTATATATTTTAAAGATAATAGAATGAAAAATGAATGGAATAAGTAAATCAATTATTTAACCTATTTTTCTAAATCTAATGTACTAAAACACACTATTATTATCACATTATGAGGATGGGTTAGATTTGACAGAAAAATTAATCAAGTCATAGTAAACTGTGATTACTTAAAATTGATTTTATAATTTTATTCCAAAATAAAAAATCCCATGGGGGGGGGGTATCTTCAAAGCTGAATATGTTTTATATTATCATCATCACCATTTTATTCTTATTATAATTTGAATTTTATCTAGGACAGGAAAAACATTAAATAACAATAGTGAAAACCATCTCTAAGGCATGTTCAATAAATGTTTTAGGTTGAACATAATTAATAATCTATTTTTTTTTTTGTTTTTTTTAATATATATATTTTTAAAAGTTGAGAAGAGAAATAAGCATTTTATTACTAAGTTCAATAATGTTTTATATTATAAACTAATCCATAGAGATTTTTAAAGTTATTATTTTAAGCAAATAGAGTATCAAATTTTTCTTTGCCGATGATTTAAACACTAATTAAATATTGATGGAAAATTTATTACAAAATCGTATGTAAATTGAATATATAATATACTTCTAAAAATATTAACTGATGTATCATTCATGCATCAAATTCAAGTAAAATGATACTTGGAGGAAAATATATACGTACTCAAAATAAATAAACCCCGATTTCATAGAACTTTCAAGTTAGATAAAATTTGAGGAACATATATATATACTCACGAAAGTAAATACTTCCAGATTTTACACATCATAAAAAGCAAATTCCTCATTCAAAATGTGTGAAGTTTTAGAACAGATCAACTTACTGTTTACAATTAATGAAGTGTTAATATTTTTTTATACGATAATGCCAAATAAAATAAAAAAATGTAACTAAATCTTTTAGTATGTGTCTTTTATTTTGATATAATATAAAATCCAACTTTATTATGATTTTTTTTTTTTGCTTATTTTAAAGAGGGAAGAAATTTGTTTAGAACTAAAAATAAATCTAATTTTCTAGTTATGATATAGCTTAGTTAACTCATATTTTATCAGATTAAAACAAAAAAAAAAAAACAAATATTTATTTAAACTAATGAAACACAAAATAACTATTTTAATTTTCCTATTCTCTAATGAATTTTATTTTCATTGATGTTTGATTGAATCTACTATTTTAATCCTTTCATAGTTTAGTGCAGTGGAATGTAGCCCAAAGATGCTAAATAACACGAATTTCCAAGCCAATACAGGGGGAAATGGGGTAGAGAAAGGCAAAAATGAATATAAATAGCATAACAAAGAAGGAAGTGCTGCCTAAAATAAAATGATGTATATTATCCAAAGAAAAAAAATATGATTACAATAAATAATCAAAACTGAAACAAAATCACCTTTAAGTATAATGACATACAGAAATCTTCTATGCAGGTTAGTTTTATTTAACTTAATTTCCACTCAGGTATTCATAGATAAGCAAGTATGTTTTCATATGACCTTTTTTTAAACAAAAGAACACAGCACTAAATGATCACAATTTCTTATGCTTACATAAGCTCTTAAAAACAGTAGCAAACTCTTCTTACCCTAGTGCCACCTAGTGCAAGCCTTTGATTACTAAGGTTTGCACTGAATAGCACTACTGTGTGGAGAGTTTGCTACCATTTTAAAAGAACATAGAATAATTGCAATCAAGATATATATTAAAACACTAATTAGACTACTTTTAAAATATACAAAACTTGGACAAAATAATGAGAACATCAATCAGTGATGCCTGCATTGACTTATCTCTGTGTGTTAACTGCAGTAGTAGCATCATGGATTTACAAACTAAAAGTGTCTCACTTCTGATAGTAGCTAGAATATCACATGACCTAGAGAGGAATTAACTATTTGATTATTTTATATTTTATAGTATTTACTAGAAATTTTAAAAAAAATTTTTTAGAATAAAATATTATTTGAAATAAATGATTCCTAAGAAAAAAAAAGCTAACAACTATTTTGAAGAATTATTATTAAAAAACAAAACCACAGTAGAATAAATCATAACAAAAGTTAAATATACTCCAATCTCTATCAACATTTTCAAAAGCACAGCATTGGTAACTGAGCTGTTAGTTTAAAACCATTAGTTTCTGACATGAATGTCATCGTACAAGAACTGTGATATAATGGCCATAAGAAGTAAAAGTTTAGAAATAATGGAAATATTATATAAAGGTAAAAAAATCATTAATTAGACACACACACACACACACAAATTTAAAAAGAAATTTTTGGTGCTGATAATAAAGAAAGCCTATAATAATCAGACTTAATTTTCTATTTGTGAAATGTAGTTGTGGAACTTTCATGATTTAATCAGCTATATCATTTGTTTGAGCCAATCGTTACTTTACATGAATGGTTCATAAATGAAGATTGTTTGAATATTTAGAGAATTAGGTTCATTGCATAATGCAAATATCATTCCCAAACAATAATGAGAGTAATATTATTGACTTTTTATGGTCATTCTTGAACAATGTTTATGAATGATCATTTTTCTTCAACAATATTCTTTTAGGAATGTTTATGTCCCCCTCCCTCCCAATATCAATGACAAAATTTCTTTAAATACTCTTAAGATGTTATATAATTCCATTTAATATGCAATACAAGTAGTTTTTACTGAAAGTAGTGGTCCTATATCAAATTAGCAAGAATCCCTATTATATTGTAGAATGAGATTATATGATGCTAGCATGAAATTTATTTTCATCACAATTTAATGAAACATGATTTATAATTAGTATGGAAATGTTGAACTTTGAGAAACATGATATGAAACATTTTATATTTTCTACTTTGATATAAAAACACACCTTACTTACATATTTACATAATGTTAATTCAATCTGACATTTCTAACTTTTACCATAAGGTATGTTTTACTTTTCTTTCCTTTCAATTTTTAGCTTTGTTTTATTATTATTAAATCATAAAAAGGAGAAGAAGGGATATACAATTTGGAAAATTAAATTGCTCTAATAAATAACAATATGCATCAATCCTGCAATCTTTATACAAAGCCTTTATGAATATATTGCTCAAATTTATTTGAGTGCTCAACAACATGATCTCTCAAGCAATTATGTGTATGATATTTTTTAGTAACAAAATTTGATTAATGATATTAGGAACTTGTAATATATATAATGAAGCTCTAATATTAAGATAAAACCAAACATATGCTAAAGTGGTGATAAACAATAACAAACTACCAACAACAATGATCAGTAATATCATAATAACTATTGTTTACTTCATTTGGTTTTGATTAGAAAACTAACTTACATTAACACCAAATAATAAGAACATATAGATAACAGCAACTTTAGTCAGTTATTTTTTAGGAACATAATATATAATTTTTTTTATATTAATTGAATTATATTTTCTCTTCAGAATCATTAAATGTTAAGATTTCGAATTAATGGGAATTAAAAATTAACACTTAATTTATTCCAGATTTACTGCATTAAATTTTGTAGAAATACTGCGTGATCACACTTGAGCACGGTTTTTTCACCTAATTATTTAGATCTATCACAGCTGCTTGACTGTAAGTTTACAAACACATATATAAATACAGATATCAAATTAGTTCTTAAAAATAATTTTTCCATCACCTGACACTGAATAAACATTTGATAAACTTTTGAGGTTTTCAAAATAATATAATTATAGAAATTTGATCTTCTGAAACATAATATTTTGGGAAGTCATTTCTTTCTTTTCTTCTTTTTTTGCAGTTATAAACAGAAACTTTTTATAGATTTTTTTTATTAAATTACGTAATATTTCCTTTATAGAATGTTGAAAAAAAAGAAACATTTTCATTAATAATTTACTTTTACTTGTCTGGGTGTATCTCAACATGTAGCTTTATTTGCTCTCTCACACACACATATACATTATTTATTAAATTCATAAAAGTAAAATTTGTCAATGCTATATTTATAGAGAGGTACATTTTAAGTGAATTAAAAACTCATGGAGTATAAATATTAGTTTATTCATGTAATTAATTTAATAATATATAAGAGTGTCACACAATATTAAGGGAAATTTTTGATAATATAAATAAAAGTTATGAATATTTATTTATATTACACACTATTTTGTAACTACACATATAAGAATACAACACACCGACATTCCTTTTTTTTTTAGGTATATCAGTGATTTTATTAAAAGAAAGGGCTAAATACTCTTATGTTTTATTAAAATTAAAAATTGCTTTAAAATATTAAGACAATACGTAAACAACCTGTTTTCAAAATTCAGTGTATGAAAAAAGGTCTGATACAGAAAAAAAATTTCAGAAATAATAACAAAACAGATAGTTTTTTTTTTTCATGTCATAGCATCGGCTGGGATGCAAACCCACACCCATCTGCAACCAACTACTTGCTTGCAAGGCGGGTGCGAGGACCTCTCGGCTAACAACGCCTGACAGATAGTTTTCAATAGTGTATTGATAATGATGAAATTAAAAAGTCCATGTATCTCATTCAATAAATTTATCAGCCATGAATGCTAAGAATAAAAATTCAAACAGAATATATATATTTGTATTTTTTCATCTAAAAATCAATCTCAAGCAGGTATGTGTATTTGATACTCCAGTGATCTTAATTCCTTAAATGATAATGAAACAAAATAACATTTTGAATGTCATAGTAATGTAAAGAAAATAAATATTAGATCTAATTCAAATGAAAATAAATTAGAAGATTGTGAAATTAAGCCTGAATATATTGATCATAGTCAACTATATATGTGTGTGTTTTTGTGGATTTAACATAAATATTTTAATGTATTTATCTTTAGACAATCATTAGTAATAACACATTTTACATTTTGTTAAAAATTTATTTAAAAACATTGAAGTCAAAAATGACTAACTATTCATTTTTTAAAACTATTAATATTTTTTCTTAGACTACATATCAAATTCAAAACAAAACACCATTTACAAATTAATAATACTATCAAAAGTATATACATTCATGGAAATAAATTTGCCTCAATAATTCTGATAGATTCACAACTCACATATTCATATAATAAATATATTGTACTCACAATCCAATTCCATTCTCACTATTCAGCATTTATGAAAAAGACAAAATAAATATGCATGAATTATTAGACAATTATCAGAACAGAATATGAAAAAAAAATGTGATAATCCCAGTACTACCATAGAAAAAAATCCAGTATTTAATAGAATCAAATAATTGTTTGTGTTATGAGAAAAGATAAATATATATTGAAACAGATATTACTGTCCTCCTATCTTTTCACCTTTATGTCTCCATAGACACATCTATGCCGGTTTTAAACACTCTTTAGTACACGTGTATATGTATCCACTCAGTGTTATATGCCTTTACACAGCTGTATATATATGTTTACACAGTTGTATGTATATCCACACAGCGATATATTCATTTATACAGTAATATATGTGGTCACAGTTTTATATGCATTCAAACAATTATATGTTTATTGTCACACATACAAGCACCTGTAAATGATAATGATATTAAATTTTGTATAGATATATTGCAGCATTTATATAAATAATATATTGTATAAGGGTTATTTTGTTTAGAAAATGTGGCTAAATATTCTTTAACAAGTTTGGTTTAAGTAAATTATAAATCACATGCGAAATTCACAGATTGGTAATAAAACTATTTAGAATAATTCGCAGGTGAGATCAGATGGTCCTTAGGTTATTGACATTGTTTTAGAGCTCATTCATTACGATTGTAATGAATTTCTTTTCCCAGATCAAACCAGTAAAAATTTGGCAACAAGATAAGAAAAAGAGAGATTAGAATCAAAAGAGACAGACTGCTTTAAAACTTAGAAGAAGTTTGAATTGTGTTTTAAAATAGATAGTCGCTGGCTTTTGATCTAGGGAATATAGATATCACAGATTTTTATTTAGAATAATTTGCAGGTGGGATCAGATAGTCCCTAGGTTATTGACATTGTTCTAGAGCGCATTCATTACGATTGTAATGAATTTCTTTTCCCAGATCAAACCAGTAAAAGTTTGGGCAACAAGATAAAAAAAAGATAAGAATCAAAAGAGACCTAAGGCTAAAACTTAGAAGAAGTTTGAATTGTGTTTTAAAATAGATGGTCGCTGGCTTTTGATCTAGGGAATATAAATATTGCAGATTTTTTTTGAAAGACACTCTCTTTAGCTTTTTTTTCTGAAAATTGTTGTGGAGACCAGAATCCAAAATGATCGAGTAAAATATATTTACTGGCTCTGAAGCCAGATGGCTACTCTCAGTTCCTCTAAATATTCCTTTGAATAGACTTTCCAGCAACCTGCATGGAGAATATGAAGAAATTTAACCTACCTGAAAGGCCACTGAAGATTATGATGCTGTCAGACGCCCTATTCCAACCACTATCATTGATATACGCTTCAAGTCCACTCAAGGAGGCAGAGAGAGATGGTAATCATTTTTAAAAAGAAGCTGCGGTATGAACTTTAATCTATAAATTCTTATAACATTTTAAAAAGAACGTTCTATCTAAATTATAAAAACTCTTTCAATTTTACCCTCTTATAAAACAAAACTATCAGTCTGTGTAATTTTATCTATAATGTAAAAGAAAAAAAAGCTCACTTACTTTAATTTTATAAACTGCTGAAATCTTTTATGAATTAAAAGATTTCATATTTTTTTTATACTCATTAAATATCCGAAATTTATTCTCTTCAATTCCTACAAACTAACGGTCGTGCCAAATTTCAGTAATTTTAATATTTTGTTTAAATGCATTTTGTTATGTTTAATATGTGATAATATGCTCAGATTTCGAAACAATGAAACTAAGTAAGTAATTTATAAAGGAGATAATTGTAATCTTCACGTAGACATTTTAAAAGCCTTGCTTATTTTATTAAATCATTGTTTCAAAATTATAATATTGGTAATAAATGAATGCGCTAACCACTCGTTGTTATCATAGTTATATATATATATTGTAAAATCGTATTTTTTTAAGATTTGCTTAACCGGTCTTGTATTATAACCTTTGATATTTATTAGTTGGAAGGGGATATATATATATTGTCTAGAGATGATAAAGTATATTTGCTAATGTTTGTATTAAGTCCCATTGAATATACTTTCCCTCCTTAATTAAGAATCTTTACATGCAGATTCAGGATCTTAACTAGATTATTTTTATATATTTTAAGCCCATTTTATTAGCCTACTTATAATGCTAATTTTAAGAACTGTTTTGAATTAGCTTGACAGATAAAAGCTATCTGTTTTAGGCGCAATTAATTATATGCATATTTATTGCTTTTTAATATATATATTGCGTGCATTGCGGGTGTGTTTTTATATAGTACACTTCTATGTGTTACGTTTTGCTGCCTCAGACAAGGGTTCACGGTAACAAACCGCCCCTTTATTTAGTTCGGGTTATGGCTATCTTCATTAGAACTGGGGGCGTGAGGACCCAGATTTTTCCATAAAGCCAATTCGACTTCCTGAACTTTATG
Organism: Epiperipatus broadwayi; assembly: GCA_028023455.1. Taxonomy (NCBI): domain Eukaryota; kingdom Metazoa; phylum Onychophora; class Udeonychophora; order Euonychophora; family Peripatidae; genus Epiperipatus; species Epiperipatus broadwayi. The sequence continues at coordinate 206,486 of JAQFVV010012818.1, read as the reverse complement.
TTCATACATCAATAGCAGCAAACCGTCGGTCTCAGAGCAAACCGAGCATTTGATGCTGAAACTCTTGAAGAATCACACACTCGCACTGCAAGTTTATTTCTTTAATATTTTATATAGCACTATAGCGCATATATGTGGACCTAATGGTAACCAGTTCTTTTTCCCATATTAATTAATCATTCAGCTTTAGACTGGAGTTTGAATCTGGGTTATCAGTTTGAATCTGCATGATTCTGAGTTTATTTAGTTGCTCAGTTAATTAGTATATATAACAGTCTTTAAAACTGGCTGTACTCATCATCATCTCTACTAAGGTATCAACTTCTAACTTAAGCAAGTCAAGTCCATAAGATGAGCATATTAAATAATTAGGCATGACCTCTATAACTCACACACACACATGTATTGTAATATGTTTAAAAGGGAACAGATGTACTTGATAACAATCCCAACTATTATAACATGCTTGCCTGTATTGAATACCTTGTGAAGATTATACAATCCCTGCCATTATGATATTTTGTGTTAGATCATTTGTTATTGTTTTAATAAATCTTTTTTAAATATAAACTGTTGTATATCTTTCTTGCTCAGACTCTAGATCAAACCAAACCACAGTATCTTATCCAATCCATAGTATTTTATCCAATCCACAGTATATTATTAAATGTCACAGTTCATACTCCAATTTCTTAATGAGTTTATATGCTATATGTGTATGTCTGGTAGTTAAGATTAATGGAGTGTTGAGTGTTATATATATCACTTATTTAGTAAGGTTAGTAATGACCTTAAGTCTCGTGTTTCTCCCTGTTCTATGTCGGCTCATGGTTAAATGAGAACCGAGTGTAGCCCCAGGAATGTCACTCATAAGGTGTTAAATTTGGAGTACTGGCAGATGAGTTGGAGTTTGGTCGGATTAGAGGTCTCAACCACCTCACTACGGTCAGCTTTGGTATATTTTGCTTGGGCTCTGAATTTTGTTGCATGAGTGTACAAATCTGACTGTTACAATATACGATATGTAATGTTGCTGTTGTGTTATTAAACAAAAATATCTGGAATGATATTTTAAAACAAAGCTCGGCAACTATGATATCAATTATCCATGAACAAGTATTATGCTAATTCATAATATTTAGCTTGCAATAAATTTTATTAAAAAAAACATCAAAGTGATTTCTGATTAATATCTTTTTAATGTAAGATTTGAATTTCTAAAAATATTTCTTCTTTTTTACTCTAGTATCATCCATTATAAGACTAACAAAGAAAAAGTTACCAGAAGATAGTACTACTTATTAATTATGTTGGCCATTTCTAAAACTAAGTAAATTCTTTAAAGAACTAATAAGTACAAAATCTGAACAAATAGATAAAATGAAGTTTTTTTTTTAAATATAAAATCATTGTTTTAACAATAGATTTCAAAAAAAGTCTGATTCTAAATATCTAAATATGGTTTTTTTTTTTTTAATGATTGTTTTTTATTTAGCTTTTTAAACTTCATAGCAGAACATCCACTCATTTTGATTCCTGATTAAGATGATGCATTAAAAAATAATAACATTTCTGAAAAAAAAAAGTAAATCAATAATTTTTCAAGTATATACAAAATCATTGTGAGTATTTGGTGATAGAGTAAAATTATCAACAGTGTCCATAGATAAGAAATAATGGAATGAAACTTCAAATAATATGTAGAGAATGCCAAACAAATTATCACTTGATCTCTTGTGGATTATAATGGTAGCTTACCTGTTTCAATATAATCAGTCATATTTGTCTATTCTCCTTACCATCGCTTCTCTCTCTCTTTTGATCTTATTATATATAGTTATTATGTTTGGTATAAAGCTACGTCAATTCAAGCTTTTCGTGCAATTGATATTTTCTCTGCATTCACACAATGGAATTATATGTTATGCAACCACATTTCCAAATACTAGTTACTCATATAGTATTTCTAATTCGAATTTATTTCTTTGTATGATAATTTTACATGATTATTTAAGATATATAAAAAAAGCTATCATTACTGAAAAATAATAATTGTAACAATTTGTAATATTGTAATTTTGCATGAGATGGTAAAATCAATGTTCATAAGATGACATAATTAATAATGAGAATCACTTTGAATGGTATTCACTAAATTGGTATAAGCCTTATTTAAAGATTGTTCTGTCTTCACAAATATGGAAATATTTAAAATGAAACAATAATTAAAAATGACTAGACTTGAATAATATATGTCTCATTGAAAATAATTCTCATTTAATCCTACAGAAATACTCGCAATATTCATAAGTGTAATGAGACAAAATAGAGAGAAAACAAATGCTGCTTGGTGAACTCTTTAAAAATGTAAATGCAATTCAAAGATTGTAACTAAAAGGTTATCGAGAATTAAAATTGACAGAAGTGCTTTTAATACATTTATTTTGAGAAGAAAATTTAATAGAATGTATGGATAGCTATATATTTTTTTTAAAAAAGACTTCTGTAGAATGAAAAGGGATTCATGATACTTTATGGGGATTTAAAAAGTTCAGAGAAAGAATGTTTTTGGTCATTACTGGATAAAAAAAATTGTGTCAATACCAATAGTGAATACAATGACTATAACGCAAATGTGTAGTAATATATGATCAAAAGTTATTGAAATTAATGGGTTTTTTTCTTCTGAAAATTCTAATGTTATGATTTTATTGAAATATTCACAACAAATCTTTGTTTAAACAGTTCAGTAGTACAAAAAATTTGGACACACTGCTACTTAAAACAACAGCATCTTATGGATTATGTTATAATTAAAAAGTCAAACAATCGGTATTATATAAGCATTTAATAAGAATAGATTGAAAAACAGATTGTAGATTAATATACTCTAAAGTAAAAATAATTGTTATATTAAAATACATAAACCTTAAATGTTTTTGGGATAAATTTTACTCCTTAGAACCAACTGTTCATTGTATTAAATTTCAACACATACTAATAAAATTATTAATATAAATTTCGTAATATTTGATTTTATTTACTAGTACAACAAAACAAAAAAAAAACACACTTATTTATAATTGTTAATGAAAGCATTAAACGATAAATTTAACATAGCAGTTAGAACTTCACCTAATTCTAATAGATTGATTAACAACTCTAAAGACCACATTGATCGATCGTTCACCCCACATGTGGTGTACTCTATTGCCTACCCTCAGGCCAGATGCCATGCTATATATTATGGTGAAATGAAAGCTACAGTCAATACTAGACTGGCTCAACATCTTTACACATTTAAAAGAGCTCAGAAGAACAGCAACACATCCTCTGTATTTTTGGAGCATGCTAAACAATCTGGACACAACTTCACACCTGCCAATCCCATAATATTGTGCTCCAAATCAAATGATCACAAAAGAAAAATAAAGGAGGTATTTTACATTAATGGAAACATCCATGTCATTAATAGGAAAGACACTTGCTTCGAGATCTCGAAGAAATGGGCTACGTAATACTAGCTTGTTTGAATATTTGTATTTGCATATATTTTATTATACATTTTATGAAGGCTATGAATATGAGGCATGGATCCTCAAAAACGTTAAGCCGATAAACTTTAATACTAATTTATATCTTCCCTAATTAACAATTATAAATAAGTGTTTTTTTTGTTTTACATAATAGTGAGAAGTAAAACTATATTTATTATATAATGAATAGAGATCAAGAAAAACAGATCTTACATTGTGGAATTTCGATGATTAAATACAAGCAAAGACTTTTGTTCTTTTCTAAATGCAAGGATTATAATATTATACCCAATTGTTGTGTCGTTAAAATCAATAGAACAATATACAATAATTTTAAAATTAAGAATGAATTGCAGAAACAGCTTTTGGCGCATATAACATATGGATGTAGAGATGCTTTCAAAAAGCAAACAATCAGATGGAATAAAATGACTGTGAACTACATAATCCCCCAGTGGATGCAAGATAAACTGCATAAAATTGAGAGATTTCATACAGCAAAATTTGAAAATAAAATACATTTTTTGTCTATCAAGCAAAACAGAAATTGCCAGAGGATTAATACAGACATGTTCGTTAATAAAACTTCAAATACACCACCATATGAAATCAAGAAAATTTTATCCCTCAGACCAAAATATGTAGAAGAAAGTTGGAGATCTCCTAAACTCGAACTAATAGCAGACATCGAAGCGAGTCTCATTAACTATATACAAAGAGATGCTATCATCACCGATATATCTAAACTATTAAATAACAATTTTGTTGACAAAGGAGGAAAAGCATGGAATAAAAGTATATTAAATACCAAACAATATTTCAAAACACACAATATTACTTGTCTCAAAAAAGACAAAGGCAATCGTTTTGTCTTGCTAAATAACACAGACTATAAAAATAAAATGCACAACCAAATTAAAATATTAAAGTTGGTACATGATAACACTTTTAATATTAAACTAGATCAAGATAAATTTATTAACAATGTGCTTCGGACTTTCAAGGATAAAGTTATTACTAAATCTGAATATTACAGGATTTACCCTTCTGCCACTAGACCCCCCCCCCTCGAATGTTTGCCAAATTAAACCTACATAAAACAGGCGAACCACTTAGATTGATGGTGGATTTCGGTGGTGTGCATTATTTCGAAGCAGCCAAATTAATCAAGCAATTACTTATAGATTACCTTAATTTGGGCTTATACATGATAAACTCATCTCTCCAGTTCATCCCAAAATCAAAAATGCTCAAATCTCTCAGACTTCAATTATGGCTACAATGGATGTGAAGGAACTATACGTATCAATTAATAGAGAAGCATCCATCCAAATAGTACACGAAGAGCTACTGCGAGTACATTGCCCTAGTGAAAGAGTTAAATTCATTATTGCTTTCCTGTCATGGCTTGTTTCCCATATATTTACACTCTTTGAAAACAAGTGGTACACAATGCAAGATGGATGGCCCATGGGCCTTCCTATTACTGGTGTTTTATCTAGCATATATTTAAATAAATATGAGCTATCGATCATTCCAAAATATCACAATATCAACCAAGACTTTATATATATTCATTATGTAGATGATATCTTTATCATAACCTCGAAAGATAATACTTTAAATATACAATGTGATTTACAAAACTTAACCAAACTTTCATTTACCATCACATATGAAAATAATAAAGAACTCAAATATCTCAACCTCTCTTTATCGAGAAATCGCCACTTAATAGATTACAAAATAATTGTTAAACCATTTGAAATTCACAGCGGTATCCACCCTAACTCTAACTCACCTGCATTACATAAATTTGCTGGCCTTAATGCATTTTTGTTTAGAAACTTTTATTTATGTAAATATGAAGGAGACAGGAAAAAAAACATAAACAACTATATTAAAGATCTATTAGCAGCAGGGCTCAAATTCAAAGCTATTAAAAATAAAATCATAAAATTTAATAATACAATAAACAATAATGTACCTCGCATCAATCTACCTAGAATAACAATCCCCTACATTCCTAAAATATCTAACAAATTAATGAAAGCATTAAATGATAAGTTTAACATAGCAGTTAGAACTCTACCTAATTTTAATAGATTGATTAACAACTCTAAAGACCACATTGATCGATCATTCACCCCACACATGGTGTATTCTACTGTCTGCCCTCGGGCCGGATGCCACACTATATATTATGGTGAAACGAAAGCTACAGTCAATACTAGACTGGCTCAACATCTTTACACATTTAACAGAGATGAGAAGAACAGCAACACAACATCTGTATTTTTGGAGCATGCTAAACAATCTGGACACAACTTCACACCCACCAATCCCATAATATTGTGCTCAGAATCAAATGATCACAAAAGAAAAAGGAGGCATTTTACATCATTGGAAACATCCATGCCATTAATAGAAAAGACGCTTGCTTTGAGATCTCGAAGAAATGGGCTACATAATACTAGCTTATTTGAATATTTCTATTTGCATATATTTTATTATACATTTTATGAAGGCTATGAATGTGAGACATGGATCCTTGAAAATGTTAAGCTGATAAACTTTAATATGAATTTATATCTTCTCTAATTAACAATTATAAATGTGTTTTTTTTTTTTTTTACATAATAGTGAGAAGTAAAACTATATTTATTACTAGTACAGAGAAAGTGTGTAATTTAAATAGTAAAGATTTTTTATCTTAACATATGTGCTGTACTGTTATTTTTTGTTAATAATATCTCAACAATGTCTTGTTGAGCATTGAGGAAACTCTCAAACTAAGACACAAGATAGAGATTTTTGAAAATATAAGAGTGGCCATCTTATCTATGAACCTAGACCCATCTAAAGTATCTCAAGCTCTTAACAGAGATGCTTAAGATTGACCTATATAATTATAAAATAGTTTTAAAGATAAGATTGCCACTCTTATCTTTTCAAAAGTCTCTATCTTGTGTCTTAGTTCAAGAGTTTCCTCAATACTCAACAAGACATCATTGAGATATTATATAAAAAAAACAGTACAGTGCATATGTTAAAATAAAACATCCTTACTGTTTAATATGAATTTTGAAGATTGTCATGTTTTAAAGGCATGAAATTTTCTTGATTTATTGATATGGATTCACTAGAAAGAAAAAGCTTGCTAAATTTTTGCCAATGATTAATAGCATTCTTTGTTTGCCACAACAATACTCAGAAATCATTGATAAACTAAAAAGCCAATTGCTTGTTATTGTTTCTAGATATTTTCTGATTCATTGAAAGAAACAATGATGTTTTGAAAGGTAATATAAGTATACAAATGACTACTTTTAATAATTTATCATCCTATAGATTTATTTACATATGGACGGAGATGCTGTTAAAACAGTTTTTTTGTAATTTCAAAAAGAGAATGATTGGAAGTTCTTATGAGGAATCTTGGAGAAGTATTAAAATATGGTGATGATATGGTGGCTTCAAATCTATCTAAATTGTTTAAAAAATAAATAGACCTATGGAACTATACCATCTATTTAAAAAAATATATTTCTAGTGTTCCAGTTTATGTAAATGAAGGAATAAAAAAGTTGTCATTAATTATCATGGAATATTATTGTTATTCCCTACAGCAAAACTATTATCAGGGATTTTATAAATGTTTTTCCCCATGCATAAATAAATAGTTATCAAAGATTCGGTGTGGGTTTAAAGAATCAAAAAAACTATAGAAATGATTTTATTTCTCAATAAATGCAAAAAAAATATTTTGGAAATAAAAATGTTTATGACAATGTTTGAAAGTATCTGGTCAACAATCAAAGTTTATTAATGTTATACAGCTTATAAATAGTGATATGAGATGAAATATTATCACTGGATATCAGAAACAATTGAAATGAACTAGTGTTAAATAAATTAATATATTAGTTCCAGCCTTGTTTCTCTTTTTATGACAATAATCTTAGGACTTAATCATAAGTAGTTACATGAAGCTAGCACCTATTAAGTTGGAATATAGATTTGATAATGTAATTTTTAATTTAAATTAACTAAAAACAATAATAATTCCATCTTTTGAACATACAGTATTCCAATGATTGTGCTATTTTTGTTAATTAAAATACTAATATTATGAAAACCATTGATAAAAGAAAAAAAAATCAGAAATTTTCAGTTAGAAGATTGCCTGTTTGAGAATATAAATCAATTTAAATATCTTGATAACCTTTAAAATAGCAAGGTCAACAGAAACATTGAAGTGCAACAAAAACTTCATACAATTAATTTATTTCAACTAAATTAGCTGTATATAGATATATGTAGCTATTATATTATCAAATTAATAATAAGTAAAAAAAAATGTACTTACTTTATCTACATTATATGTACATACATCTGCTACTCTATCAAATTCATAATATGAAACAGAAATGGATCACTTTTACAGAAAAATCCCTGAAAATTTTTCATTTGGCAATACATGACAATATTCTAAAAATATGATAACAAGATCAGAAGATTAATCAGTATATTCTTGAGCTACTTGAAAGAAATGATACTAAATATATAATTTTAAGAGTACATCTTTACTAGATTAGACATTTAAAGCAGAGGAAGAATAAGAGCCTTCCTAAAGCATATGTTTTGGGTGATTGTTATGAATAAGGTAGACTCATGTTTACTTTATAAAGAATAAGGTAGACTTTCTAAAGCTACTGATTGCTTTCTATTGGGAGTTGATTAAATATAGAATACAATATAAAATTACCATTAATCCAGTGTGATGTTTTTTTCTAAAAACATTTGATGTATAAGATAATAAAAGATGGTATTGCAAATAGATAAGATAAACAAAATAAAGGACATATGGGATATATGGAGCTGAATTTCTAATTTAACTAGATGATGAAAATGGTCTAACCCATACCTACAAATAATATAATATTTATCAAAAATTTATAAAAAAAAAAAAACAATACAATAATCAATAAAACAAGTCATAATAATCCATGATTGTGAAGTAATGAAAACGTTCCAAAATTACTGATTAATTTAAGTGTTAATGGTGAATGTTGTTGAATTTGATGATATATAAGCTTTTCTTTTTTTCTTTCTGTCATTAAAAAATTTACATTCTATTAATATAACCTGTAAAATTTTTACAGAATGAATGACAAGATCAATATATTATTAGAAACATATTGCTATATATAATAAACCACATTAAGATTAAGGAAAACTACAGATGAAAACCAAATGTTTTCTTATTACTTGATCATGTGAAATTTGTCATAAAAATATATTTGTTTTATACACTATTAAATAGTCTACATCAGTAATGTCTACTATTTTTTCCATAAGACCAACATTTTCTATTCATTCATTAGCAATCATTTGTAAACAACTATGACCATCCTAATTCCACAAAAAAATAATAATGCAAAATTGCATAGTTAATTTAGCTGTTTTGAGAACTTAGCACACATAAATGTTAAAAGTTGGTAATATCTTCAAAATATAAAAATTGTGTGTAAAAAACCATATTCTAATATTATATGATTGAAATACATGAATATGAATTTTCATTTTTATAAATGTAAGTTGTAATTAAAAAAAAAACATTTTATTACAGTACAGACATTTTGGTTATTATGCACTGAAATACAACTGTTTTTCTACAATAAAACTCTGGATCACAAAAATGGCAAAGATACTTCAGGCAATCACCATGTTATTCCTAATAATAAAAAAATCCAATCTATATCAAAAATTCAAAATTTGGAACAGCAATTAATTAATTTTTTTTTTAAAATTAAAAAAAAAAAAAGCACTTCCTCACTTTTGAACAGGCAGTCATTAGAATGATTTCACAATTTTATTTTTATTTAATATTCCGCCCTCTCTCACTCTTTTTGATAATGAAATTAAATATGCTCAAGTAAAACTTTCAGTGATACTTTTAATTTTATAAGTAATGAGTACATAACTTTTTTAAAAAAAAAAAAATCTTGTTTAAAGGCCACTTAATAATTACCACCCACTGATACACTTTTTTCTTCTTGTAATTAAATACCATGTACTTTTTCAAAAAAACTGCCTCAATGATGTTATTAAATGATCTCAATTCATATTGTCATAAAAAAAAAAATGGTTATCTGTAGTATTGCTATTAATTCAAAAACTTGTTTTTAAAGTATAAAATGGTGATGAAAAAAACAAACTAATATATATTGAAAAACAAAAGTGTGTACACGTTAACAACTAAAACCATATTAAATTATTTAGAAATTAAAACTACGTATAGTTTTATGGGGTTTCTTCCTAGTTTTAGTACTTATATTAATATCGCCAAATAAACATTTATTGATGAATAATTAATTACACGGCTATTATGTTTTACCACAGGCCCCTACTAAGCAAAAATCTCGACCTCCTTGAATCTATACTAAAGATTTTTATATTCGCAAATATACATATATGTTATCTGGCTGAAGACAGGTTAGAATAAAAACTTTACAATAAAATGATTGTTGTACAACAGTTTTCATGAAACACATCTAGAGAATGAATAGAATTGAACTACGATTCTTGACCTTTAACTCCTTTCTACCATTACATTAAGCTATGAGAGCAATAAAGATTGTAATTATAGTCAGTGGTGTTGAGACTTTGTATATCATCTACTTATTATGATTTACTTTAGAAGCTAAAGAATAGTGAAGAAATAAAAATAAATCATGACTGCCTTCCTCACTATAAAATTACAATTATGCATTGATAGTAAAACATTTATCTTCCAGATGAGAGTAATTAGATATTTACCAACTAAAAGATGATGGCTAGATATATTAGCTAAGAACATAGTACCTGAAAAAAAAATTCAAATATTCCCACTAATCTGGAAAAAAAACTTTGGTTTCACCAGATTCAAACATCATATCATGGAGATAGTAGATGGATGTGCTAATTGCAATATCATAGGAATATTTTCACATGTATACTGAGGCAAATAATATACTATTATCAAATCACTAATAAAGATTATCATTCTTTGTAGAAATCTGCTACTGCTGAATTCCCTCATCAAAATGGGATATTATTTGATATATTTATTAATTAAAAATGTCTTAAATCACCTTATCTTTGTATCCATCATTAGAATTCATTTAAACATAATACATAGGAAAAGCATAAATGTATGTAAAATATTCTGTGAACATATTTAATATAGTGACTTCACTCCAATTTCATGCAAGATTTCATATAATGGATAACAAAATATATTAGGGGTTTTTTTTTTTTTTGGTTATGAGAAAAGCATCCAATATTAGAGCAGTAAGAAATTATGAACCTTTGTTTCAGCATGCACACACACACACATATATATATATATATATATATAAGCATGTGTTTGTATTAAATATAAAATGCCTTTTTCATTATGTTTGTTTATTAGTATTATTTTACAATATAAAAAATATTAATGATAATAACAATAATAATAAGCCATCATTATATTTATTTAAACTTCTATGATCATTGCTATTTTTATCTATTAAAATAAATGTATTCAATAGCTTTATTATATATTTAAAATAATAAATAAATATTAACATGATGCAAATTCATTGACCAACTTATTATAACTTAGAAGAAAATAATTGTTTTATAATGAAATACAAATAGACAGCTATCTACAAAATTGACAGGAAAAGAATGGAAAAGCAATAGCTATGTCAAATTATAAATTATTCATGAAAATATATAATTTTCACTGTAGATTATTATTTCAAATATCACATGACTTTTTCACATATTCTACAGCGTTATAAATTTAAGTTTAAGTAATCAATGGACATGAGTGGTTTGCCGCAAACAATACCAATTTTCAGACCACTTTTAGATTTTGCATTTATCATTGAAGACCAAGATTTTAAGCTGAAACTAATGCACTTATGTGTTTAATAGTCATTCTTTACTTCTTTATACTATTCAACCTACTATCCCAAAATTAAAAAAAAACCCATGGTTTTAAACTTAAGTTAACTCATTTGCATAGTTATACAGATCTGATACCAAGTCACTTTTTTTTTTTTTTTACATATTTTAAAGAATTCAATGATAAAACAATTAGAAGCCTCTTCTACCATTTGCCTAAAAGGGCAAATTTCAACAGTATCATATGATTTTTTTATATGCTTCAAAGAACAGTTATATTTATTCTATTCTAGATTACTTAAGTAATCAATAGATATCAGACAGTATAGTCTTATAACAAACCCATCTCCAGACTAGTTTTTGTTTACAGTAAGTGGTTCTAAAATAGCATGTGGATAACTGTTTTTGAAAATATGCTAATAAGCATATGAAAAAATCATGTAATATTATTAACTTTCATAGCCAATGGAGAGATGAGATATAGAAATTTATCTGATGTCATATCTATATAATAATGCAAGTAAGCTAGTCTGGATTTAAAACCTTAAAATATATATATATTTAGGATATTAACTAAAATAGCATAAAATAACAAATAGTTGCTACTAGCTTCATAAGTATTAATTCTGGGTTTGAATTCTAATTCTCACTGACAAACATGAAAGCCAGAAATCAATTTGAAGGTGGTGACTTAATAAAATTATCCTGTCATCAGTTCCAAACTTAATATTATATATATAGTTTTATGATTATATGCCATGATTTGAATAATACAATGGGAAAGTAATATATTAAGAGTTAATAGTTTTACTAAAATTATAAAATGTTGAAACACCTTTTATAAAAAAAATGATTATAGAATTACTTCACTTTACATCTAACTATAAATAGAAAAAATATTTTTAAACTTGATGTTTCTTATTAGTATTTAATTATATGTTTAATTACACTTTTTTAATGTTAATTTTTGTTGAAAATTACACTCTTAAAAAACAATATATTTAACTTATACTTGATTTATAAAATTATTTCTATCATTCCTTAAAGAGTTAAAAATTGTTCAATTTTACATTATACATATATATCAAAAATATTCAGTATTTATATATATTGCATAAAAATAAAATCATGGGCAAACAGCATTACTTACATATGTTTATTGATCAATTACAATGAAATATGTATCCATTGTTGATTTCAATAATTATTATTACCTGATATAAAAAAAGATACTGAATTCATGGCATACATAAATATAATAAATTTGTTTCCTGAATACAATCTTGCTTGTACAGAAGAGATATATAATCAGAGAGCATACAGAGATTTTAAACTGCTGTATTTTTACTCATGATGTTTATTGGAAAAAATTTTAAAGCATATAAGCCATTTCTTTTAAGAACACTGTGCAGTTTTAGATAATAAATGAGAATATTAAATAGGTGAATTTAAAAGTTTTGTTGTTTTAAAGCAGCTTCTGCTTTATTTTCTCATAATAAATTTACCTAGACATGTTCTTCCTTCTTCACATATATAATGATATACAAACATATATGTTCACCTTTTATATAAAAATAATTGAATGTTTAACTGCTCAGGAAACCAAAAGACATTAGAGCATCAGCAGTTGCAGGATGAACTTTGTAAAAAAGACCATTAGCTTCCCAAGTTCAGCATTTTACTATTAAACTGACAATGTTATATTTACATATATAAAAAGAATTACAGTTTAAAACCAAAACAAAAAATTATGTAAAAAAAAAGATGATATACATTATTGGCAAATTATTAATTTGAAAAATATAAATATTTTTTCAATATATTTATAAAATTTGATAATAATAAAAATTTAGAATTAGCTATTAGGGTTGTGAAGTACTTAAATACTGTACATTCTACTAAGAAAAATTCAAGGTATCATACTTTGACTTCATTGACAATGCTGTGTCACTAACCTTAATATGAAGGCTATTTGGAATATACACATTCTTCTTAGCTCTTACATAATATATGTAAAGTAGAGTTATAAGCAAAAAGGATCTAAAAATGGCATGCTAATAGTAAATAAAATTGTCAAGATAATAATAGATATAAAAAAATATTTACAATGAATGATTTTTTTTGATTGTCAAATGTTTTTTTTTTTTTCAGATTTGCAATACAAACTAACTTTATTCCTTTTCAATTTAGACACAGCTGAGTATACTTTTGGTGATGTTTACCAGAATCATATTACTGTGATCTAAAAGGTCAAAAAATAATTTAATAATTTTGACTAGTCATTCAGTAGATTGGAGATAATCCATTTAATGAATAATACTTCTGTAGTGTAATTTTCACAACACCACTCTCATGCAAAATAGAGGCTGGTTTCTATCCACTTTTAATACCTTGTGAAAGGCTGTAATCATAAACATATGACCAAAGACATGTGAAAAAGATGTATGCTCATTAAGATGCAAATTTCATACTCAACTAGTATTCATCAGTTGGTCCAGATCCCATTCTCTTACACATATATTTATTATTGTTCAGTTTTATAAGTGTCAAACTTACTGCTTTTATAACCTTGACACAAACAACTTGATGAAAATATATTAATATTTTTTATTAATCATTCATTAAACTAGAGATTACCCATTTAATGAATAATATTTCTGCAGTGTAATTTTCATTACAAAATTGTAAGGGCAATAAGTTTGACACATCAATTAATCTGTAGTAATTCCCTATCTATATACACTAAACAATGATAAAGATATATCTAAGAAAATGTCTTACATATATCCATAGTAATAATAAATAAAAGCATTCATTACAAATATTTTTTTATATCGCTATTATTTTAAAATTTTTAGTATTTGTATTTTTGCAATTATTCCAAACATCAGTCAAATAAAGATAATTTACAATATATTTTTGTTAATTTCTAAAGTATTTTTATAAAGTCAACTTTTACAATGAAAAGAAAAATGACACTTTAAAAAAAAAAAAAACTTTTACAAATACAATAAATAATATAAATTTTATTAATTTTAACAATATTGTGAAACAAAAAATGGCTTTCAAATAGTTGCTGAGAACATATATTAATCTCTGAAGGAATAATTTTCATATCAATCCTAGTATAATGTTTTAATCCTACCAAAAATCAAATATTCGTCTGCAAATCATATATGATATTGGAAATTTTCTTGAGGTTAATAGATTAATGGAAAAATGGATTACTTGCAAATTTACTAAGATAACTTCTAAAACGTCTGGTCTCTATAGGATTCTTATAATATGTGCATATTATTTCCGAAATATTATTATATATTCTCAATTCTATATATTTAATAGATATTGTCTGTTTACAGGATTGTTAAAAGTAATAACATATATACATGTGTGTGTTAATTTATAAATATTTTATTATGACATAAATTAAATATTGTATCTGTTATTACTTTTTTCACTGACGTATTCACGTACGATAAGCATTCTATAATAACGTAGATTTATTTTACTAGACATCTTAATTCATTACATAAAAGATTAATAATACTGATTGTAGACTTTGAGTTACTGAAAAAAAAAAAAGAACATAATCCGGATCTTGATTCTAAAAAGCTAAGAACCATTATATTAATATTTAATTAATATATTTTTTGTCTCTAAATTTTGTTAGGTATTCATTAAAATTTAATATACGACTCCTAAAATTGAGGTTCAAAAGATAGTAAGCAATGACAAACTGCTATTGATGATGTTGTTCATAGTACTATACTGCAAATATAAATATATACATTTAAAAAAAATATTTACAATAAAACATTTTTTAAAAATAGGAATTAGTTTTATGGTACAATCAAAGGAAGTATTTATTTAAAACGAAAAAAAAAAAAAAGATAAATTCTGAACCTTTTGTAATATTTTTTTCTATTTCAAATTAAATAATATAATAAAAAAGGTATTATTTCCGCTTACGATTGTAGCATTTGTATTAATAATTCCTCTTCCAAGTAAATATGTACTTTTTTTTAGTCTTCCATTATTTTTTTTAATATCCAAAACAGTGAAAAGGCTTCTGTACAATCTGTAATTATATTGCGATAGGCTACATTTGAAAATAGTTTTAAAGGAACAGAAAAAAAAAAATAGTACGATAATTCTTAAAATTATTTGTGGCCATCAATAACCAATATTTTGCAACAAAAAAAAAAATCTCATAAAATAGCTTCTTTAAAGGTGTTGATGACGTCATATGTTTGGGAAAAGATTAATTTCATGGGATTTTGAGATAATATCATCTCTCTTATTTTTTTAAAAACTAATCTTAGGCTATCATTCATTAGTGTCTTTATAATTTATGCAGTAAATAATACTTTGTATAAGACTGTCATCCAAGCTTAGGATCCAGTGTCAATTAAAGCCACGGGAAGTAATAGGAAACATAGATTCAAGAATTGTGATATCAGATTTCTATAATGTGACACAATACGGCTTCTGCAGGGATTTTTTTTATTCAGCTGATGTGAAATTTAAAAATTAAGTACTTAATTCAGGAAATGCTTTAAATCTTTCCATCACAGTTTGCTGTCTGTTTTTGCATAAAATTACAAAATGTAGGAAGGACATTGTGTCGGTGTTAAATTTTTAATTGTGGTTAATGTTAGATGCTATTTAACAATAAATACTCTTGAAGAATTAAATTGTTGTTTCATTTTTTGTGTACGAATGTTTTTATGAATTAAATTAATAAATGATGTAAATTAAAGCAGTAAGTTATGCTTTGCAAGAGTAGAAAAGAGTGAACATTCACGTATTTATAATTACATATAGAAACTGGCATTAAATTGTATTTTTATATATATACGCACACATGCTAATCTAAAGGCTATCGTTACATTATGATAAAAACACTAAACAGCTGAAAAGTTGTTTGACTAAATTTATTTGGCAATACTACATACATTATTAGAGCTGATAAAGTTCATAAAACTTTTTATTAGATTTTTCTCGCGCATTTATAAATAATTTCACTTTTATATATGTGGCTATGTGCAATTATATTTGCTAAGATTAAATGAAAATAAAAGGGGACGCATACATGTATATTCTAAGCAAAGCATAGCATAAGTTTTTCTGCTTACATTCGACATTTATGTTAGAAGCATTCAATCTTTTTTACTTTATTCCAGAACCATTTACAATAAACTTAAGTAATCAATGGATAATCAAAGATAGTTTTATATCCAACCTTCAGACTAACGGTTGGCTATTAGCTCATTTAGAATAGACTTCAGATTTTGCTTGTATGCCTTCAGAAACCGTCTTTACCCTCTTTTAATTCCAAGATAATTTTTTATATACCTATGTATGTTTGATACTCTGCTAACAAATATATACTCGATTTTATCCTTACTATAAGCACTCCTGACAATTTTTTATATACCAAATAAAACATCATTTTATTATCTCTTCTTATTTTCAAACAAAGAACGTAATAAAAACCTCAACAATTTTATTTCAAATCATGTTAAAAAGATACCCTCTTATTGTACACTGCTTTCAATATTTAAATTTTAGTTAGCATTGAATATTTCCAAAGTGCTCATACTAGAATAAATCTGTCATTCATTTTTTAATAAAAAAAATATCCCCTTATTTTCTAGTTTTGTTTTTATTAATAAAAAAAAAATATATAGCTTACAATAACTAGTAGTTTTTATTTTTATTTAAATTAAAATAAATAAATCATTTGATTTATTTTTTTATAAATAGTAATTATTCATTTATAAATATTATTTAATCATTTATAAATAACAAAAGTGAAAATAATAAATATCCTATCAAAATTTAAATCACAACTTTTTAACTCTTTTCATAAAATTCTAAAGCACTCATTGACTTAGAGTTCAGATAAAACATAAATTAATAAACATAAACTAATTAATTGCACTAAGACAGCTTTTGGCAAAACACTGTCATAAAACATAGTGCTGAATAAAGTTATGCAGTGCAGGTAAGCAGTGTTTTTACTGAAAGCTGGCTCAGTGCAATTAATTAGTTTATGTTTATTAATTAATACCTTTTCATCTGAACTCCAAGTCAATGAGTGCTTTAGAATTATTAAAATTTAAATAGCATCCCAATAGATTACAACAACAAAAAATCATAGGATTTATTGTGATCAAAAATAAGCCTTTATTAGGAATTTGGATGATGAATAAATATAACTAAGATTCAATATAAAATAAGATTTCAGATAGAGTTTGATCAAATAACTTTTTACAAACAGTATACAAAGATTAGCTTTGAGTATAAAAATACCACTTTATGAATAAATATATGATAAGAAATCTACCTAAAAATTGCTTAAACATAGACAATCACAATAATTATCTAAATTATATTTATGTAAATTGTTTCACAACTGGCTAACTATGAGATATTAAGTTAATGTCAGTACTATCTTAAAAAAGGCTACTATGACATGCATAAATAAATTATAATAATTTTGGAAATATTGTTAGATATGAAATAATTCAATTTTTAGAAAAATTATATTGCACATATATGCCAAATAATAAAATCAAGTCTATATCATGATCTAAATTCGCTTGCAACCTAAATTTGGGTCATGATTGAGAAGTTAAAAACTGTGGAGTTAAAGAGAGATTTTATTATTGGTCAATTATAGTGAGTAAATTTTATTGTAAATAATTTTTATATAAATATGTATAGTCATAGAAATGAATATACATGAAGAAAGAACTTTAAAATCCTTTCTCTTAATAATAATTTTAATAAGTTCCTGTCATTTTTTCTTTCTCAAAAGCAGACTAAAATTTGTTTCAACTACATGTGTAACTTTTGATAACTTGTAATCAACTTATTACATTCAGTTAAAAGAGTTTTTGGAAATCATATAGAGGTAATATTATAAACCAAGAAAACTTGTAATTATATTACTTGAGCTATTTATAATTTTAATAACACAACAAAAGTAAAAATAATAATATTTTTTTCTTTCAATTTCATGTTTAATTTATTCATAACTGTATACGATTGATTCAAGAATAATTTCATCATTCATGTAAATAATTTTTACTTATTTTTATTGATTTAAGAATAATTTCATCATTAAAGTAAATAAATATTTAATAAATAATTTTTATTTATATGATACATATTTATGATTGGCTTAATAAATAGAAATTTCATCAAATAATAAACCTAAAAAGAATAATATAGGAATCTGTTCACATCATATTAACATTATAGAATACTTAAATAAAATGAAAACATTAGTGAAAGTGAATTTTTTTATACTTATTTTAAATATCTAAACAACAATTATTCAGTTCCTTTATAATGAAAGATTTCATTTTTTTAATAATAGATGTGATAATATAATACAATTTTTAAAAATACCAGGGTAATAAGGCAATAAGTACATTTCTTTATTTTACTATAAGAATAATATTCAATATATAATTGTAAAATAACATTTTGATTAAAATAGAATTATAAAAAATGTTTTACGGGGAACATGAGTACAATTTTTATAACACATCTACATTACAGTTATGTTGTAAAGATGAAATTAATATGTATGTATTGCAATTTTCATTATGAGATGATGTCTCTGAGAAAGACAATAAAAAGCTACAATCCAGCAAGTTGTTGAAATGATTCAAAAATAATTTTCTATAGAAAAAATTTTCAAAAAAACAAAACAAATAATAATGTGAGAGATAAGATAAAGATTAAATCACTAGCATGAAGTATATGTGAATATATTTGTGATTCACATATTAGTTTGCATCATCATCTCAAAACTCATAATTAGACAAAAAGAAAATATACTTTAGTGAAACAGTGTTTTCCTCACACAGGAAAGGCATAAACCACAAAAAAGAGAAAATCTCACTATTACTGTAATATAATATACTGACAAATATTACAAATTAGATGATGAATTATTCAATATATATTTTGACACTCATGCTCATTCATATTGATCATTATGAAAAAGTTACAAAGATAAAGCAGCTGATGATCATATGCACCAATATAATTCTGCACGCAATTCTGTTAATCTTTCAGTAAAAACAAAAAGTTGAAAGAAATGTATAGTAATAAAATATTTGACTTTTCCTGAATTCACTTCATAGAATCAAAAATAATCTGATATATTGTTCAATTCTTTTTGATTGCAATTATATATTTATCAGAAAAACATAATATTTGTAGTTTGCAGTTAGATATTGAACAATTTTAATAATCTATTTTTATTATTAAATATTTTTAGAAAAATTAAAACTTTATTGAAATATATTCAACTGTTAGAAATAGCACACAAGTTAGACTGAAAGATACAATTCATGTAGATTACACTGATAGCCTTTAGATTTGTGAATATTGAATTTAAGATGCAGTAAAGTACCAGACTATTCTGTTAATAGCAATAACCAATAAGAATGTATATATTTATTTATGAGAAGCATCCTAATTTCTCCAAGTTTTCTTTTTAAATATAAGATTAATGAAGAATCTCAAAGATAAGAATATAAGATTTCAATTGTTTGCAGTCTTTGAGAGATTTGTCTAGTTGAAGCACCACTTTAAATTCAATATATATATATATATATATATAAACATCATCAGTCAACTCCTTTGTTAGCAATCATTGACAAGGCCAGAAACACCTTAAGAATGGAGAATGATACCCCTCAAAACATTTATTATATGCTAATGTACATGAATGCATTTGGAAAAGTATAAACAAAGTTTGAATTTTTCTAAAAACAATTAACAATTCAAGTAAATAATAGAAGTAGTTTAATACATAACTACAAATAGAATACCACCCCCACAAATCTTTAAACATTCATGAAGTTTGTCATAATTAGAATTATTAAATGGAACTAAAATGAGAAAGCAGCCTATCATTGGTGTGATATAATTTATTAGATAATAGAATTTGCATATTTTTAAATTTGAAAGATTATTGACCATAACTTTAATCCTTTCACAATTTAAGACAAGAAAATATAAAAAAAAATAAGGCCAAAAAAAATCATTATGTTGAAAGTAATTAATTAAAAACAAAGATAATTATTTGAGAATATATATATAAAAAAAATCATCACAAGAGGTGGTGTTAACCTATAAAATCATGTTAGTTTGAAGGCAACATCATTACCAAAAAAAATTTTAATAAAAATAATATGTGAAAAAAAGTTGCAATAATCATGAAAAAACTCCATTAAGTTTGCTTCAAACAAATTTTAGCATTAATCCTGAAGTCAACATGGCTTCCTTAAAATATGTAGTGAAGTTCATCAATGACCAAATCATGCATGTAATATTCTCATTATTTATGAAAATTTGTTGATGTGAATGAAGAGCAATTTGGTGACATGCTTCTGTCTCTTAGATTAATAGAGAAGATGTTTGTTTATAAGATTTGGTTTATATAAAAAGAATTACAAGTGACTGTTTTTTAATTTTTTATAAAGTGGATGGTGAGGAATATATTCTAAAGCATGTATTCAGAGTACACAATTCACAGTGTGTAAAAAGATTCTTTAAACATGAGACAAAATACAGATAAATGTAGAATTGATTATCATGTCAGTGACTGACTCTTCAGCAATCTCAAAATTCTGGTCAAAAATTTATGAACTATATGAGCAAAAATAGCCAGTAGAACCTAAAATGCTTTGCTTGTTCTTTTTAGTTTAAAAGTCACTCCAATGTTGCTAGCTAATAGAGATAACAAATAAAACTAGTTAACATATTGTTGTTATTCTCCACAGCATATAGCAATTAAATATTTAAAATAGCTTAGTTTTTTAATATGAAGTCAAAATAATAAAATAATGAAACTATATTTAAAACCTGCTTATAATTAAAAATACCATTCTAGATATAAGATTTCACATAGTACATTTTGTTATATATTTTGTAAAAGACTCTAAGGAATTTGTCAAAGGAATTCAGAAAAAGTTGTAGACAAAGTATAAAATATAATGGTTGCTTACATAGATGATCTAAGACGAAATTTCTAGGCTTATAAGATTTCCTAGAATTTTAAAATATCTAGGAAGTCTTTTATGAAATCTCATTTTATCTGACATACTCTATTGAATACATAGTCAAAGTATATATATATTGCCTAAATATTATATATATATAGCACAAATTCATTGTTGTCAATCACTAATATGGCTAATGGGAGTTAAAGATCATAATTTATTTTTTCTTGTCATATTCTGACTTTAAAAAACCCTAAACAATGTCTCAAGTAGCAATTATTAGATATTTAAAAGGCAAGATTGTGATGTTTTTTGTTCTTAAATTCAAAAGTAAAAATCAGTAAATTCACTACATTACCTGATATATAATGATAAACAACCCACACCTGTTTATTTACTATATGAATAATCGCATTTATTAATAATAACCGCTGCAGAGTTCAATTGTAAATTTCGTTTTGCAGCCGACTTTCAATTATTGGCTGAAAAATATCTAGATATTTTTTTTTTACAATAATAAAAATATGAATTCTTAAAATGTGCTATGACAAGTTTAATGAGATTTTCCCCCGTTACTCTCATTTTAATAGAAAATTCAGAAGAATTATCTGATCTTCAATGCGCAATTTAAATGTGATTTTACCTGTAAATGTATTTATTGCTATGCATGAATATAAACTAAAATTTATATGTGCCACTTATATATTAGACAAAGAAAAGTTATGCATGTGCGTACATATATTCAGACGTAGATATACAATATATATGCATAATAAAGCTATTTAAACAAATTAATAAATTAGTCACCCATATCGATGCTTGGAGGGAAACTGATCACTTCTTTCATATTACACAATATATTATCCCACAAATACAAAATTCATTAGGTAACTAGGAGATATAGCACCACTGCCAAAACATATATCAGCATGGTTATATATAATTTCAAATCATAAGTCATGATTTATTCAAAATTAAATAAAAAAACCAAACACTTGAAACAATGCATTTATATCTATACAAATTTTAATTTACAAATAGTATGACAAGAAATGGTTACTGCAAAGGAGTGTGCTGTTAACTGAAGGGAGATCTTTTGATTCCGTTTTGAGACCTTGAAGGAACTGAGCAGGGCAAATTTTCTGATGTTCACTCCATATATTCTTATCATTGCAATTATTATTACTATATTATAATTCATATAGTATGTGAGCATGAATGGACTGCTAACCAACATGCATAAGCCAGTGTAGTGACTTAATTTGTTTTTTATTTCTATCTTTAAGATCAAGAAACATGACTTTTATTCTCACTGGCCTGATAGTTTTTATCTAAAATATCAACTGATCTTTCTTAAAGGCATAATAAATATATGGGTGAATGAACTTTTTTAAAACAAATATTTATTGTCGTAATATATAAAGCTAGATTATGATTCTTGATACAAGACACTGTAAACTTACTAGCTAATGCAGTAGATGGTAGCCAAAGGCAGAGGGTGTTAAAATTTTTTTACTGATTTTGGACCCAGGCTGCCATTTAATGATGACTTTTTATTTAGATATGCACAATAATGACTTTCAAATAAAAGAAGATTGCAGAAATTGAAAAACCTGTCTAAAATTAATCCAACATTGTTTGATTTTGTAAAGTTAAAAAAAAAGGAGGAGAGAATTTAAAAAAAATGGACATGTACTTTATGACAAAAGCATAAATATTGGAAGAACAATTTGAATTGGAGTCATTATAAATAAAAGGAGGAAAATAACAATATAAAGATTGATGGTGTATCAGACAGAATGCAAAATTAGTTATTCAATTTAATGGAAGATATCACATGCAGATAATTCAGGTTTATGCCCCAACAAGTTCTTATTGTGATGAAGAAGTAAAATATTTTTATATGAATGTACTGAAAGCTTTTGATTAGACCAAATACCATTTTTAAATTGTCATGGAAGACTTTAAATGCTAGAATTGGTAAATGATTAAAAGATAAAAATTCTATAGATAAATTTATTTATGGTAATAAAAATAAAAAAGGATGAAGAATATGAATTTCTTGTTTGATAAAAAAATTCTTAATGGAAATGGTCATGGAAGCATCCAAATGAAGATGCAAAAGAATTAGGTTTTTTTTTATTAAGAAAAAAAAAAAGTGTTTTAAGATTATAATGTTATTAAATTCAACATAGGAAGTATTTATTAATTAGTAAGATATAAGATACATGCTAATACAAAACTAGAGATACAATAATACATTCAAAAACATACCAATGAATTTAAATTAGAATCTGAAAATCATTTTTAAATATCAACAAATTTTGAAGATAGTTCAGATTTAAATGAAATCAATAGGAAGATAATTGATATATTATTAAGAACTGCAATAAAGACAGCTGGCACAAAAACAAACAATTTTCCAGTAAATTTTCTACTGATATAAAACAATGTATGAAGAAAAACAGTATTAAAATACAAAAATAATCCATTAAAAATAATTCAGTATTGTAAAATGATATAAAAATGAATCAATAATGATATAAAAAAACATAATTGCATATTAGTAAGTTAAGCTGTAAAAAAGAATAAAAGTCTCAAAGGTATAAAATAATAACTTGTTATTGATAGGAAAAGATAACACTATTATTAAAAAGAGAGATGACATCATGAAATGTGTTGGAAGAGTTTTATAAAAAAATATGTAGAAATAAAACAAGAAAACAAAGTTTCCCCTACAATTACTAAATCTAAATTGTCCAAAGTTTTAAATTAAGAAATGAAACAGACAATTAAATATACGAAGAAGAGAAAAACTTCATGTAGGAATTATAATTCACATGTTAAAAGAAGGTGAAGAAATTTAAAAAAAATTGTAAAGATGTACCAGATGATTATAAGAATGCAATAATAATATTAATATTTAAAAAATATGATAAAAATAATATTAGAAAGTATAAACCCTCTTTTTTTTTCATATGTCATATGATCAGCCAGGAGACGAAGCCACAACCATCTGCAACCAACTACTTGCTTGCAAGGCAACTGCGATGACCTCTCGGCTAACAATGCTTGACAGCCCTCATTCTTTATCAGTTCTATACAAACATTTTACCAAGATAATTACAATGTGTTTACAGCCAACTTTGGGATTTCAACCAAATAAGAATAAAATGGATTTAAAAGTACTTTTAGCATTATCAGACTTAATTGTTAAGAGAAGTTATAGAAAGAATCGATGTGAGCAATCATTATGATTTGGATTTGTAGATTATAAAAAGTATATGATTCTATAAGCACTTCTATAGTGACTAAAGGATTGGATAATCAAGATATAGACCCAGGATATTGTCATATTTTGAAAAACATTTATCAAAATACAAGAGAAATTATTAAATTACATATCACTGACAAAGATGTATGACTAGAGTAGCTCCATATCTCCAATAATTTTCACAAGAAGTATTTTGTGGATTAAATTGGGAAGCTAAGGAATTAAAAGTAAATGAAGATTATTTAAATCATCTAGATATTGCTGATGAAGTGGTAATTTTTACAAATAATGTTTCAGAATTCAAGAAATCCCTTACAAGAGTTATCAGATAAAAGTAAAAAAAGTAGGACTAAAGATAAATGCTAAACAGACAAAAGTAATGTTCAATGGATTTACTCACAAGAAGAAAATAATAATTGACAATGTTAAATTACAATAAGTTAACAACTACAAATATCATGGTAAAATTACTAATACATATAGTATCATAATGGATGAAATTAATAATGGAATTAAATTTGGGTAGATTGCTTTTTGTATAAATAATTTAATATGAAATGGAAATATGCCTATATGTTTGAAAAAAAAAAGGTTTTTAATAAATGTGCTTTACTAGTTCTTACTTATGAATCTGAGACTTGGATATTTAATAGTAAAGCAAAACAGATGCTTCAGATCGCTCAATGAGGTATGGAAATATGCGTGTTAGGAGTAACAAGAAAATATCAAAAACAAAATACATGAATGAAAGAATAAATAGGTAATACTAACATCATTGGAGAGATTGAAGTGGAGCTGGGATAAACTTATTGCTAAAAGAGATTATTGAAATATTAAATTGAATCTTATGAGATTGTAAAAAAACTAAAACAAGACCAAATGTAATATGTATGGCTGAAAGAAGGAATTATGTTAGTGTGATGTGGAGAAGAGGCTAGAGACTAATCAAACTGGATTAAACTTGGACAGAACATCCTGTAGTGAATTGATAATATTTGAAAATGATGATGTTGGTAATCACATACACATGGCGCATGCACATACACATACATACACACACACACACACACACACAATTACCATTATTTGTCCAAAGAATTGATTTTACTATTTCAAACATATAACTGGTTTTCATCAGAAAATATCACTAAACAATGTCATGTAAAAATTAAACATTAAAAGTTAATTCCATGTTAGATAAAGCAAACATTTCTTCCAGATTAATTTTTTCCCCATATGTCATAGCATCAACCGTCTGCAATCAACTCCTTGCTTGCAAGGCGACTGCGCTGACCTCTCGCTAACAACGCTTGACTTTTTTTACATAAAAAGATTTTAACAAATCAAGAGCTGAGGTAGAACTTCATTCTTTTTTAAAGTATATAATTTTAATAAAAATATACAATTTACCATGTTATCTAATCAGTAATTTATTTTCTGCACATTGAAATTATTAAAACAATAAAATTCTTAAAATGAATATATATATATAACAAACCAACTGACATCCACAGCAAATCACCCTAATCATTTAAAGCAAATATATCATATAATCAATTTTTATGAATAAGAAGATTTTGCAATAATGAGAAATTACTCCAACAAAATAATAAGGTATTAGATAATAAATTTATAAGTATAGATTATTCTAAAACACTGATGGATAACACAATAATGTGTTTGGAAAGTGAAAGTAAAGGACTTCTCTCTAAAAAAAAAAAAGGAGCGAATTATAAGTTACATCACTAATTCTTATAGTTAATAATGATTTTCTCAACATCAACCACATAATGCAGAAATATTTTAACATATTAAATTCTGCAGATTATTCAAAATCTATTTTCCCCAAATCCCTAAAGTTGTATATTAAAAAACGTATATATAAGGACAGTGTTGTCAAAATAAATTTTAGTACTAATTTTATATCATAAAAGAATGTTTTTCATGTGAAGATAAAAAACAACTTGCATACAACATATTCTTTACAAAAATAGTTTAAGTTAATACTAATAATGATTTTAATTGGTATATTCCCAACCAGGTCAATTACAAAAGTATAAGCTTAATATATTCAATAGAATATAGCAGATGTTTAAACCAGTGAATCAGTAAACAGTCTACATATTACAATAACTATCCATTGATTTAATATTTTACATAAAACAGAATAATATTTAAACATTTTCATTTACAAAAATCACTGTTTATGATCAAAAAGTGTCATATTATAAAATTCCTCCACAAAACAGAAAGTTTTTTTTTATTTATAAATTTAATATCTTATATCTATATATGAATTTAAAAATAGGCACTATTACATTTTTAAATCACTTAGTTTTTTAATATGCTATTTTTGATTATTTTCCACTAATTATTATTTATTTATTAATATATTCACCATAAAGTGTTTTCTTATGAATATGCAGCAATTTTTATACAACATAACTTTTTGTATAGAGAGGCTTTTTCGTATACATATTATTTTTATGCATATGTATATACATATATTGTACTTTTTTAAATTAATGAATTAATTATCATTATTATTTTTTAATATTAACTAACTTTTATTTTTTTATTGACTCTTTATATTCTTTGATTTAAATCTTATGTGATGTTATATTGCTAAGGCTACTAATATGTGGTTTGGCTGA
Source organism: Epiperipatus broadwayi (assembly GCA_028023455.1). Classification (NCBI taxonomy): domain Eukaryota; kingdom Metazoa; phylum Onychophora; class Udeonychophora; order Euonychophora; family Peripatidae; genus Epiperipatus; species Epiperipatus broadwayi. Next base: position 179,056 of record JAQFVV010012818.1, on the reverse strand, counting down.
AGATTTCTCAGCTCCATATAGCCATTTGAATTAGATAGCTAGGTTTGAAGACACATAGGTATCTAAAATTTTCAGATTTTCATCTCACTAGTTAACTCTTAAATAAATGCTGGCTTTGGGTTAGCATTTTTAGATCTAGGGTCTGAAGTTAACCTAGCACCTCACTGAGAAGTGCCAAAACACGAAACCATTGGTCTGGGATTTGGGGAGTGATTTCTGATAGAGATATTTTAAATGCTTTCTCTTGCTAGCATTTATCAATAAAGCTTGTTATAAAAATTAACAAAGCTCTTTATTTTTATTTACGAGCTTAAAAATTGGGTCATATGATATATGACTATTTTTATTGACAATTTATAGTCTTTGTTTTAAGTCTTAAGTGATGTTATATTGCTAAGACTACTAATATATAGTTTGGCAGAAGATGTCTCAGCCCCATATAGCTATTTGAGTTAGATATCTGGGTTTGAAAACATATAGGTGCCTAAAAATTTCAGATTTTCTTCTCAATAACTAACTCTTAGATAAATGCTGGCTTTGGGTTAGTATTTTTAAATCTAGGGGCTGAATCTAACCTAGCACCTCACCGAGGAGTGCCAAAGCTTAGCAAAACTCTTTATTTTTATTTACAAGTTAAAAAAAATTGAGTCATGTGATATATGATTATTTTTATTTTATTTTTAACTTTTGAAAAGTTTTAACTTGGATCATATTTGCAACATTTTATTTTTACAATTAAATCTTTATTCTATATCATATATTAGCATCTTTATATTTTTTATTGCAAATATAAGCTTATAAATAAATAAGCATTTTAAAAGTTAATACTTAAACTTTGCAAAATAGAAAAGTAAAAAAAAAATTAAAACTGAATTCTTAACTATAACAATGACACTTTTCATTATTGGATTGTAATCTTGTCTAGTCATAAAAATTATAGAACAAAGTATTTCTTATTTGAATTCCATTTTACAAATAGAAATGAATTTTAATTAAGACATTGTAAAAGAATGAAAATATGTTTTAAAATTAAAAATAACATTTACTTTTAATAAATTTCACAAAAAGTTTCTTGACTGGTGTTTACAAAAGCAATTGTTGTTAGTAACAACTTCTATTTTTTATCATAAATATACTTTTACAATTTGTTTTTTTAAAAACAAATATTTTCAAATAAAATCTAACTATAATAAAATATTTTTTTATTTATTTAAAATAAATATTTTATAAATATATTACATAAATAACCTGAAGTGTAAATAATATATTGAAAATTACAATTTTTCTTTTTGAAACACTAAAACAAAACACACATGCAGAATTGCCTTAAAGCCAAATATTCTACTAATCAGTGATGCCAAGTCATTGTCATATTCAAATACAGATACCTTGAGATTTATTTTAAACTATTAATTTCAATTAACCATTTCTAATCAAAAATTTTGCCAGCAAACTAACATTATAGGTTCCTACAAAATAGTGAAGAAAAGCCATTGTAATACCCCAAAACATCTCAAAATAAGTGATTTTGTAGTGATAAGAAAAGATGTTAAAGTTTTGATAAGAAAATATTGGGGTTTTTTTTTGGAAAAAATAGGTAAGATATCTTCATTTTCAATATGAAAATGAATTAATAAACTGTTTAAAAAGTTTTATTTAAATGTTTCTGTAAAGTTTACATGCAAAAAATCAATATTATTTTGGAAAAAAATATTAAGATATTTATTGCAATAGATTTGGACTTGATTGGGTTAAATGCTTTCTATATAAAAAAGATTACTAACCTACAACTTTTTACTTTATCAGACATGGAATTAACTTTTAATGTCAATCTTAATATAACTTCATTTACAATATTTTCAGATGAAATCCAGTCCTCTGCCTGAAACGTTAATATGCTGTATAGCAAACAATTGTGTTTTGTGTTTTATTTATATATTTCCTTTAGTTAATTTATAAATCAATATATATATATGTGCTCTGTGCACAGGTAATGAAGCTATTAATAAATTGTCAAAATTTTTACTGCCAAGCGCTTTTGGGACAGTCTACAGTCCCATATTCATGGCAAGTTATTCTGTTAATAACTGTAAAACTATACAAATTTTATGCAAATTTATATGCAGATGTTACGTGGAACATTTACAAGATAGGGAATAGCAGGCCTCTCTTCTGTTGATTGCCGATGGGTCAGCTGCAATGAAGTAAGCTTCCCTAACTTTACGTTTGGTGTCGTTTGTACGGCAATATATTATGGAGAGACCAAAACTAACATTGCCACCAGAGGTAGCTCAACACCGATACCTTTACAATAAAACCAAAACAAAGTATGAAGGTAATTCGATTTTTGTCAAACACGAGAGAAACTCTGGACATGCTTTTCTACCTACCACAGCCAGTGTCATTTGCTCTGAAACAAACGACACCGAACGTAAAGTTAGGGAAGCTTACTTCATTGTGGCTGACCCATTGACAATCAACAGAAGAGAGGCCTGTTATTCCCTATCTAGTAAATGGTCCATGTAACATCTGCATATAAATTTGCATAAAATTTGCATAGTTTTACAGTTATTAACAGAATAACTCGCCATGAATATGGGACTGTAGACTGTCCCGAAAGCGCTTGGCAGTAAAAATTTTGACAGTTTATTAATAGCTTCATTACCTGTACGCAGAGCACATATATATATTAATTTATTTAACGGTTAATGAAGTAAAATCTTAATTAGTTAATTTATATATTTTATATTGTTTCTATGTGCAAATATAATGAGAGAATGATCTGAGTTTTTGCACCAGTGGATCATTAACTTGAGAGAAGAACTAACAAAAACCAATATATATATATACACACACGCATCTCATACACAATAAAAAAAAGTTTTTTCTTGCTTAACACAACATAATTTTAAAGGAAAATAATTATAAATTCAGTAAATCTATTTTCACAAAATTAACTTCTATTTCATATGCACACACGTTATACAAAGGGTAGGTGGCACTAATAACGAAACTTCAAAACAATTGTTAATAAAAAAGCAGTCAATAAGAAGTAATAATGCTTCCACAGAAAAATATTTGCATCAGTGAACTTTTCTAAATTAGATGTTGCTTTTAAGTTAGATCTATTAAGCCAGGAAAAAAAATCATTTGTTTTTCAACAGCTCAAAAGAAAAAAAAGAAAATGATAGTAGTCAAATGTCATACAAAAGTTAAATAGATTAATTCATTTTTATATTAATGAATTTTCAAATAGTTTTAGATTCAAACTTAGTTTTAAAAAGTCATTACAAGATTAACATACAATTAAATCTGCTTATTCTATTGTTGCTAATAGGTGGAAAATGTTTTGTTTTTTTTTTACATTTATTTATATACTTAATGAAATAGTTTTCAACTGCTTCAAACTTGCATATCCTCTTGGCAGTCTATTTCTACAATATGTACTCTCCACACTAGTAAATACTGTAATTCAAACATAATGTAAACAGGCAGGTAAATTCTTATAAATTCAACTTAAAAATATCATAAATTCATACCAATATATATCACAGATTACAGACATGCAAAAAAAGAAATACGTTAACTGATAAGTGTATCCTTTCTCACCATTGTTCATGTTTTTGTGAGTATTCATAAATGTCCTGGTTTTACTCCTTGTAGAGATTCAACCAGTAGTGAATTCACTAAAGATTTGATCAAACCTTCAATTCTGCTATTGCTAGAATAAATTTGTCAAACATTACCCAAATGGTTCATGTTTCATGTTTAACCACAACTACATAGACCACAAATTATTAAACAAGCATAGTGACCATAAGTTACTCTACATCTCTTGATGAGACTCTTATAACATCCATGAAAAAAATCTATTATGCTTTATTGTTGAATCTGAAAAAAAAAAGAAACCACTCAGAAAAAACTTAATTTTACATGTGTTGTAAATAATGAAGCAATATATTTTTTTTTATGAATTTTTTGTGAGATAACTTATCTTCTGATATCTGGTTAAAATATGTGAAAGAATTGGAAGTCAATATATGAATATAGCAGTAATATTTTTCATGGTAATATTGACTTATATATTCACAAGACTACTGTGCCACTTTTTCTCCAATAGGGAAGCAATATTAATTGTTACAAAATGATACAGTTAAGAAAGTAGCAACTGACAGAATATTACAACTCTAAATGAAGTCATTCTCAAAATTTATTTTATATTAAAACATTGCCAATGATACAAATAAGTTTAGGATTGTGTTTCAGATTACTAAGCAGAAGATTATACTTGAATCATAAGATGTTTTCCTGTTATTCAGATGAGAAGTTAAGCATTTTTCTTTCATTTTAAAGACTTTTCTTTAGAAAAAAATTCTATTGTGAAGTCAAAAGCAAATAATATCAGCATATATAAATTTTGGTATTCTTTTTCTGAAAATTTACTAATGTATATACTAAAAAAAGTTGATGGAATATTTTTCTTTTGTTTCATTATTAAGAAAGACTTTTTTTCCAGAAAAGATTTCTGGTCTGAAATTAAAAGCAAATAATGTCAACAGCATAGATGAATTTTGACACTCTATTTCTGAAAGTTTACTGATGTATATAGTAAAATAAAGTTGATAGGAGAATATCCACATATATATATATATCAATATTCACTAGAATAAAAACTACAAAATTTTAAAAAAATGCCTGTATAAAATTAAAGATTAAAATTCTTTGCTATAGCTAGCTTCGGTATATTCCACCATCTTAAGTAGCAATCCGTTAATATTTAAATATGATCAAACTCTCACACCAGTAACGTTCTCACATGAATTACCTACTTTCCATAAATTGTGAATATTAACACAATGACACTGTTTATTCAACACATTATCTGTACTATTTATAAAATAGGACTCCTTAATTCTTCTTTTCCTCAAATCATTTTCCATATGCAAAATAAAAACTCTATCAAAGCAGAATTCTCCATTACAACTCACAGCATGTTCTGCAAAAACAGATTTATATCTATCTGCAGAACAACACAACTTATTATATAATAATTCATGCTCCCTAATCCTCTTTTTCAATGCACATTTGGTCTCCCCAATGTAACTATAACCACAATGACATTCCACTTTATATATAATATTACATTTGTTGCTTTTATCAATTGAATCTTTGCCATTAATAACCAATCTTCCAGTATTTGCACCTACTTTAAATGCAACATTAAAATCAGCAGATACCAATGATGTAATCTTATTACAAACAATATCCTTTACATAAGGCAATGCTATCCATTTTTTTCTTTTCCATATTGTCTCTTCTCCATCTGTTTCTATACCTATATAGTGCACATAAAATATTTGTCCTACTATATCCCACACTCAACAAATCATCCACATATCTTTCAATATTAATCATTTTATCACTCTGAAATTTACATAAAACATCATTTCTAAAAAGAAATGTTCTAAAACCAGCCAATTTATAGGTAAGTGGAACATTTGAATTTGGAAGAACAACTCCTCTAATTGATAATGGTTTCAACACCATTTTATTATTAATTTTATTCCCTTCTCTCCATAAAATCAAATCAAGATATTTTACACTCTTCTCACTATCTTCAGAAGTAATAGTCCACGTTAATCCAGCAATATCATTTAATTTAATAAATAGTTTATGTACTATCATATTCGATGCTACAATAAGCACATCATCCACATATCTAAAATAACTTTTAACACCGATCATAAAATGTTCTTTTAAAATCATCCCTTCATAATATGACAACACATAACTACATATAATTGCTGAAACAGGCAAACCCATAGGCCAATCTTCATCCATCATATACAACCGATCTTCAAATATAGCTATCAAATTCTGATCAATAAATAATAACAAATCCTTTACAAACATACGATAAAACTTACACACTCCTTTTTCATATAAAACTTGATCAATAATGTTAATAGATTCCTTTCTTTTTATTGAACCATATAACTCTGCAACATCCAATGTAAATAATCTATCATCATTATCCAAAACAATATTATCAATCTTTTTAACTAAATCAAATGAAGATCCAATTGTATAATCACCAAAACCCAATTCATCTTGCAAAAACTTTCCCACAAAAACTGCTGCATGATAATACATACATCCTCCAAAATCCAACACCAGTCTAATAGGAAAACCTTCCTTATGCACTTTTAAATTTCCAAAAATCCTTGTCATAATTGCAGCTGATGGATAAAGAGATAGATATAACTTTCTATCAAACACTTTCTTTAAATATGGCTTAAGTATAGTATTAATAAATTTCAATCTCACTGTATCAATAGAATAAGCATTTATCAATTTAAATTTTAATTTTTGAATCTGCTGATGAACCTTTTCTCTATATAAACTTTTAAACATCAAACATAATCTTCCACCTTTATCTTCTTTAATACATGTAACATTATTATCTGATAAATATCTTCTCATTAAATTAATTTGTTTATACCACGAATCATCACATTTCACATTAGAAATATTCAAAGAAGATATTTTAGAAATCACCTCATCTCGAGCATGATGCATCTCATAAGCACTTTCTATTGCTGCAATAACCTCCATTTTATAGTTTTTAATTGGACCTCCAACAAACTTTATTCCTTTCTCCAAAACTGAAACATCCATCAAATCCAATATCAAATGCAATATCAATTAATTAAGTTAATTAATTTTCCTGCAGTTAAAAATTTTGAAAACTTTTGGAAGATACTTTTTCTAAACAGAACCCTAAACTGAGATTAAATCAGTGATAGTAAGATCAGTTTCTAATTTATTTTGCAAGTCCTTTTCAGTGCGAACTGTTAAAGATATAAATGAATGACTTCTTCTTGGCCTAAATCCAACTTGCTCTAAAAGTGGTGGCTTTTAACTATTGGCACAAATCTGGCTAATATAATTTTATAAAACAATATGCAGAGAACACAAAATGATGCAATATTTTTTAAAGATACTTGTGATACTTATAGGATAACACTGTTATAGTTTTCATTTTATGCCAAATTTTAGGAATTATGTCTTTATTAATAATATTACAGAATAGATTTACTAAATAATATTTGACTTTAGATCTTTTTTTTTTTTTAGAAATTTATGGAAGTATGCTAATTAATCTCTAAGGTTTTTTTTTTTCTGATTAAATATAATCAAGGGCAAATTCAAATTTATTCAGTATCTGAATTTTATTGAGATTAGAGGAATATTGTGAAAAAATATATTATAGTTCTACTCTAATAATTTTTTTTCTAGTTTTGCTAATCTTGGATTCCTGTGTCAATATCATTACCAGTGATAATGAGAGTTTCTTGAGAAATGTTTCCACAATCACCAAACCTGTATAAAATATTCAGTTTTTTCAATCAATTTTTTTTCATATTTTGCAATATCTAAAGGCTTTATAAATATGTCAGTAATTTGTGTTTGCTCTTTGGAAGCTAAATGCTAATTTTGTTAAAGAATATAGTGAGTTGCTTTCAATATTCTGGGATGAATATTCTATCATAAGTAAACCAATTATAGCAAAAAAAAAAGAGTAGAATTCTATTAAAACATTCACTGTAAAGATCCCACCAAATTTTCCTTAAGAAATCTTGATGCAAAGTGGCTTTCAACTATTGAAATATTAATTCCAACTATCAAAATATTAATTCCAAAAGAGATTAAAATTATTTTATGTTGGCTATAGAAAAAATAATCTAGTAATATCAAATTAGAAAGAAAGTTAAATTTTAAAACATCTTAAATAATTTTCAAAAAGTTTTTGCTAAAATAAAAAAAAAAGTTTAACATTAAACATAATCCAATAAAATAAAATAAAATTTAGTTCTTTTTAATACAATAATAAAAATGATATTTTAATTTTTTTAAAAAGGGGTGGTGGTGGAAAGATTGTAATGAAATTGTTAAAGATATAATAAATAAATAGAGCCATGCAAAAGAACATATATTTCTATAGTGCTGATTCCTAAATCAAAGACAGAAAACAAAAATTTAGGAAAATGATATATACATGATTGAGAGATTGAGTTGACTGCAAAGGCATTTTTAAAAATTGTTCTATAAAAAACTGCTTATAAAAATAACAATTCTTTAATATATATATACTTCTTATTGGAAAACTAAAATTCAAGTCTTATATAAAATATTTGGGCACTAAAATTCATTGTCCTATAGAAAACTGCATATAAAAAACAACAACTTTGAAATGTGAATATTTGATAAAGGAAAACTAAAATTAAAACCACCTATAAAATATTTAGGCAAAAATATATTTAAAAAATCTAAATGCTTTTAAAGTTCAAATAAATAAACAAAATCATTAATTTCTTAATTAATTAAATATTAGCAATTTAAAAGTTGTGATATCGTGCTCCTATTTTCCATAGTATAGCAAAAAAAATTTAATGTATTATTAAAACTATTGCTAATACATTAGGATCTAAAATAATGAATGTATTAATTTCTAGAAGTTTGTTCATTATACCATTTTCTTTGGATTACATTAAAATACATGTAATTAGAGGTAATATTATCAAGGCCCACATTGTAAAGAAAATTACCATTCAACATGCCCATTTAAACATAAAAAAATATGAAATAAAATCAAAAATATATGTATAAAATTTTCTGGTGTTTATCTGATTTTTAATAATAACTTATTATTTATTATGAAAATATTGTGCATACTTTTTCTAAGATTCTACTACACAGCAAAAGTATGATTCTATTTAAAAACAAAATAGTTATTACATATCCCATAAATAATCTTCACTGTTATACAAATAGAATGGTAGCACCCCCCTCCCAGGTTTGACTAAGACTTTTTTTTATTGATTTTAATACATAAACTCACCGTAAGTGATTAAGATGAAATCATGTTCTTTAATTATTTGTTATACATGTTGTTGGATATTATTTTCATTATTGTTATTCATCAGTACTTTTCAAAACAAGCCTTACAAAATGAATAAAAAATGCATTTTCATCAAAATATATTTAAAATTGAGAAATGTCATCTTTACAAAAATGTAATTTTTGTTTAGTTAGTTTTTTTTTTTTTTTGCATATTTGGTTGGATTGCCTAAAATATAAAATTTCTTATTCATTTATAGTTAAAAATCTACAAAGCCCATGTGTATTATATTTATGGCTGATTATTAATATATTATTAATATAAGATTTTTAAAAATATTATCAATATTTCTTCTTTTTGATTTTGACTTTCTGAAGTAGAAATTTCTTGTTCTACTTTCTATGAACTTAAAAGATTATTCTGTTAAATGATCAACTATTTGTTGATCTCTCACTTCTATTTCATTACAGTTCTGTTTGCCATGGATGTTTTGAATGATCTTATGGCTTTCAATTATTATTTTTTTTTTTTTGCTACATGCAACACTGGTTAATAGTTGCTATTTGACCTGTCTTCATAAAATAGAGGTAATTGAAAATAAACACATTAATTTTTGACACTATTCTGCTTTAATTTATGATGATTTCCAACATTTAAGATTTTCTGCAAAAAAAAAATAGAAAAACATTTTAAATAATTTTTTTTAAAAAATTTATACATTTAATAAATTATTTATAAAAATAAGCACTTTATTAATTTATTTCATAAATAGACATGCTTAAAAAAACTTTTTCTAATGAATTGAAAAAATGAATAAACTTGAAAATCTATTCAAGTTTAGAATTATTGTCAAATGAAATTTTAAAATTTAACTTAAAGCAGACAAAAATTGTATAAAAAAATTATCAAAAATGAAATCTAAAAAATCCAGAATTAAAAAAATAATAATATCAATGATGCAACTACAAAGTGCAGTTTACTTCAGTTTCAAAAATTTAAGAATAACAATATTTCCAATTTGATATTCAGAATCAACAAAGAGAGCACACCACTCAACAAATATATCATCAAACTAATAAACAAATTAGTGTTACTCAGTGCTGGACAAAGTTTCACCATTACAGATTTCTAGATTACAAAAGTGTATTATATCAGGAATAACTGCAACAAATCTGGCACTAATAAGATCTTGTCATTAAAATGTGTTACTATGTGATAACATTAAAGTGAAGCTTGATGATTGGTTCTTGATTATTTTTTGCTATATTAAATCAACATTTCTGAAATAAAATTAATTATACATTTCTATTTATATCTAATGAAATTCCATTTAAAATTAAAAAATTATTTGTACTTTTTTAAATGGTAAATTAATCTACTGTAGTCAATTATATAAAAAAGTTAATTTTTCAGTTGTGGATGTATTTTCTTAACTTTTACTGATTTACCATTTTCTAAAAACACATATTTTTGAATAAAATCTGAATCTAATAACTTGGTTTTTCTAAAAAAAATAAATACTGCTCAAACACTCTGAAAAATAATCCTAAATATGTAAACAAACTACAGAAAATATATATTTTCATTTTTAAAATGCAACAAAAAAAATCTTTGAAAGTTATTGCAAGATTTATCTTCTAAAAGTAAATATTTTTGTATAAAATTTGAATCTAATTAAATTATTTTTCTAAAATAATAAATGTTATGCAAACATTCTTCAAAGATATACAAACAGACTACAGATAATATAAATGTTTATTTTTAAAAACTATCAAAAATGAATACACTTGAAAGCTCTCACAAACATTCATTAAAAGAAAAAAATAAAAAAAAACTATAAATCAATAATGTTGTGGGTAGAATGTGGCTTATTAATAATAGCCTTTATTTGTTTAATACCGACATTTTAATTCCAGTTTCTGCCATCCAAATGAAGACAAAACCAATAAATAAATGCTAAAGATAGCAATAAAAGGATTAAAACAGAAGGAACAACATCACTATTAATGATGATACATAATTGCATTCAATGCCTGAAAAGAAAATTTGGAATGCAATATTTTGTTTCTTTTTTTCATATAATATGTTTGCATTTAGTAAAGTCAGGAACTTGTATGTTAATTTTAGAAAGCAAAAATGATTTAAGTTCATGTTTACTTTCTTTTTTTTTGTTTGCATTCACGTAAAAATTATATTTCAATAGACTGTATCTACATTGAATGTAAAACGTTTTATGTAAATTTTGGGTTGCACATGTTATAGTAGAAATAGGGGTGCACTGAATATATATATATATATTGCTTTTAGAATTATTGTTTTAAAACTCATATGCATTCTAATATGCACCAACAAGATTACAAGTTATTTGATTTATGAAATATTAATTTTGTATTGTTTAAAAAACTATTTCATTAAATTATTTGTTTTGCTAATATTTAAAGTTTTTATATTTCTTTATTTACAATTCTATACATTATTTAAGTTATACATTAATATTTGATGTGTGTGATAATCAGATATTGTTTCATGATTCAATTTGACATATGGTAATAAGTTACCATCATATATAAAGTTAGAATAATGAAGATTAATGATTTGAATGAGGTAGATTTGGTTATGTAATTATCATGGCCATATAATGTGGTGCTCAAGAGATATTATCAATAGAAAATGTAAATCATCATCATTACCCCCAGTAAAGAAATGATTAACAATACATCTTTTTTTAGTTATATAATTAAAGAATAATATATTTATCATTTACACACATGAAATTACAGTTATAATTAGAAAAATGAATATCTACATTAATGCTACTTAGTTAATTTAGTATAGTAATTTATTGAATTTCATGGAAAAAAATCAGTCCTATGCATCTCATATTTTAATCCCAACACACTTTTTGGTTATAGTGTTATTACTTATTTAGTCTTTCTATTTATTGTATATCTTATCCTCTAATTTCATTTACATCTATAACATCCCAAGCTGCACTATTATATATTATGAAGAAACAAAAGCCAATAGGCCAACTAGAATAGTGCAGCACAAATATCTATATAGATGCTCTATAATACTGTATTCTGGGACCATGAGAAACACTACAGTCATAGTTTCAATCCACAGATTGTCAATTTGGCATGTACAAAAAATAATGACTGAAAAAAAAAAGGTGAAAGAAGGATGGTTTATCACCAACCCTAATGACATAATAGATTAAAGAAAAAACAGCATCCTACTATCAAATAAAGAGAACAGTTAAATGATTTTCAACATAATATATATTTATATAACATGAATAATTAGATCAAAGTATAAATACAGCAGCATGACAGTTAGCAAGAGAGCTATGATTATGGTGTTTGTCACTGAAAATGCATTCAAATTTATGATATAAAGACAAAATAAAAAACCATTTTGTCATTCATATGTATATATGTTTGCTAAAGAATTATATGCATCATAATATTTATATATTCCTGTTCATCTTCTAAGTAAATAATTGATAATGAAATACAATAATATTCATTTTTTAAAAATCAGTTCAATTATCCTAATAACTTTAAATAGAGAAATTATTGATGTAAAGGTTAACATATCTGCTGATTGTATTCATAATCTTTGTTTAAATTCAGGTGAATAATCGAAACATTTTAGGTTACTGTTTCAAAATCAGCCTATTTAGCCATCTAATTATTGATTAGTAAAGGGTATTTAATTATTCCAAGCTGATGACAAAATAAGAAAGTAAAACTATAATTCATCACAATTTAGTATTTAAGTAGACTGATGAGGATTGTCTTTTTTAATGCTTCATCCTAGAAGAAGCTTTTAAAAAGTTTAATTTTGATTAAAAAATGTGAATCACTGAAAATAAACAGTTATCATAAAGTTCACTTTTTTGTGTTATATCTATTGAAACTCTCATTTCAATGTGGATAGACAACTGACAAGTAAGGAAATAAAAACTACAAAAGGCAGTATTTTAATAACAAATGCAAAAAAAAAAAAATCCATATACAGAAAAAATATAACAAATAAAGCATACTTGAACTTTAAACTTGTGGTAAGACATAAACCTTTACGTAAATATTGCCAGATTTCATTTATTTAATTAAAAAAAAAAAAAGTAATTTAAATGTTTTTGCATATATTTTGCTTTTACTCCATCGACAAATATGGGAGAGAAATAAATAAAAAGGTATGACTATTTTTTTTTATTTTAGAAGATGGATTTATTATAACTAGTATAACTTTTCTTCATGCAATCATAATAAGGATAAAAAAAAAATTTTTTTTAAAAATTTAAATGATAAAATTCGAAATAGAATTATTCAACACATGCTTCTTTTTAATAATTATTGAAGAGTGGAAGAAGGGGGTACAGTAGCAAATCCATCTGTTAAAAGAGTTTTCTAGAGCATTTCCATCTCTTTACAGTTTGGACAATACCAGCAATGAGTTGTATCAATGACTTGCTCCTCTATTCTTGTACTAGCTCCAATTATGGAAAAAAAAATCCTGCAATATTGAAATGCTTAGATAATTTTCAAATAGAAGTAATTATCAATCACATTTTCAAAATCTAGATGGTAAGAATATTATTATTTTTTTGTGGAAAAAGCTGAAGGAAACCCTAAGAGAGTAAAAAAAAAAAAACAGATAAAAGATGACAAAAAATGATAGTACTTGTACAATTTACGAAATCATTATCTTTCCGAGATTTAGTTCATAAGAGAAGGCAGAATTAGATCAAAATTTCTAACTATGCATTTCTTCTCTTCTTTGCAAAAGCTACTTTTTCACTGAACTCCCAAGTAATCATTGAAATATTTGCAAAAAAGACTGGATGATAAATTGCTCACTAGCTGTGAATAGTTTTTTTTTTTTTTACTGTGGATGAGTACACGAACAAGTTACTAATACAATCAAAACCAGTAATAAAGGTACTACTCTCTATTCATGTAAATTGCTAAAACTTAACATATATATATTAAAGTATAGGAAGAAGCTAACTAGTCAGGATGGGAAGAAAAGGCTAAAATTATCTTTGCACATTATGCTTTTTTTCCTTCTTCGTCTTAATAATCAACATATATATATATTGTACCTACAGCATTTCTTTTAAATTAAAAAGTAAATTAACTGCAAAAAAAAATTTTTTTTTCCTTCTTTTTACTCAACTAGCTGTGATTGATTTTACAAGTTAAAGCTAAAGTTTTTTTTTTTTATAAAAAAAAAAAATGTTTTTAAACGTTAATTAAAAGATACGGATGCTAAGCTAAAATCCAATAACCTGTATTTGTTTGTTAGAGAAAAAGCTAAATTAAATGAAAACTGATATTAAACACTGACACAATAATCGGAGTTTTCTAAATGTTGCATTTACATCTAAGTTAAGATGATCAACTTTGTATGGAAAAAAGAGGGTCAAAAATTGGAAAAAAAATAAATATTTTTTTTAGCTATCCAGAGCAATAAGTACCATCCTCCATAGTTACTAGAATGTCATTTAACAAGGAATGGATTTTCAGTAGGGAAAAAAAACCTTCAAAATAATACAACAATTTTCATCAATAAGTTTCTCTAACAGACAGAAAAATTTGATTAAAAGATCAGATAATAAATTATATAAATATAGAAATGAATTGCGTAACTAATAGATAATGGAAATGAAATTAGCCACAAAACAAATTTCTTGTATCCACCAACTGTTTCAAGCAAATCCAGAAAATCAAATAAATATTTTGGGAAAAATACATACTAATAATATAGACTAGTTCGTCAACTTCAATCTTTGGAATAATATAGCTTTTAAATAGCCCTCTGCAGAGCATATACCTGAGGAGCAGCCTTTCATTAGCTTTGCAAAGTACAATGGGGAAAAAGTTTGAATGTTTTTTCCATCTGTATTTTTACTTCTAGTTATGAATAATGCTATAGCCATTACCTGACCAAATGTAAATGGTTAACTGAGTTGGCTATGAGACATATACCAGAAAAAATCCTCACCCTAATTAAAATTGGAAAAAAAATTCAAGTTTATTCTGCCCAAATTCATACCCAGGTCATAGGATGTGGCAAGAGGATACATTATCTTTACATCACCAGACTCTTCCTGATAGAAAAAATATTTTTAAGTTGAACTGAATGCACATGGGAGAAATAATCTAAAAGTTTCATTATATATACAATGAGAACAACATAATATTTATTTAAGGATTGATTTTTTAGTATTTGTCTTCTTTTTTTTTTTACAAATTCAAATATATTGCAACAATCTAAGGCTATCTCAAAGTAACACTGGCAAGTAAAGTTTGCTATTTTCCATTACTTCTTTTAAAAAAAAGTCATCACTATTTGTATCTAAACTAATACTTGGACAAAATATAAATATCTTTAAAAAAAATAGTAGAGACATTCATCCTTGAGTATTGAACCAACTCAATTTCTCAATGATAATAAAAAACAATTATATGTTAAAAAAATAAGTCAATCCTATCTATTATCATTCAAAACAAATCTTGTACAGATGTCTTTTTTTTATATAAAATTTATCTCATTCCATAGTTTAAAATGATGAATATTAAATAATGTCTCACATGTCATCCATCCATATTACAAATTAAGATAACCATTAGCTTATCATCCATAAAAATATATCTTGTACATAAATAGTGAAAACATCACTTTTCAAACCATTTCTTCAATAAGTGCAAAATCATGCTCACTAATTCAGATTAACTTGAAATCTTTATTCATAGTAAAAAAAAAAAAAAATAGATACCCATTTTCTGACTACTATTAGATGGATAGCTGACATTAAGATCAAGCAACCTAAAATGACTTTATTGGAAATCACTGGCCTTAATACTTACTATTGAACTTTGTATCAAAATAAAGTGCTTATTTGTTGGGTATTTGCTTTTCACAATTCTGAAATGTTATATTTGTAAGAGGTCATGAAAAGGAATCTTCTAAGCACTGTTCATAGAATAACGACAATAGTAAAGTAAAGAACATGGGACATCACTTAATCTTCAATCCAGTAGTGACCTTATCATAAAATACTATGTGTTAAACAGAATTGGTTATATTTTCGAAAGAAAAAGATGATTGTACATAAAAATGCAAAATAAAATTTGAGAATCTGTGATAACTTTTTTTTTTATGTTGATAAAAATTCATCTTGTCCTTAGCAGTTTTTTTTTTAATTTTCAATTTTATATATAAGCTTAAAATATACTTAATGATGATAATGAGATAGATTTTATTTAAGATTTCTAAATGTTTTATACAATGGTAATTAATACTAAGAAATTCCTGAGGATAGATCTAATATCTGTAAGAATATATATTTCTGAAATCATTTTGCTTTCAAATACACTTTTCAATAGGATTTAAGATTTGAAAAGTAATATATATATATAGATTATTGTTTAGGTAAAATTTTAATTAATGAAATTACATTAATAATAATAAAGATGAAAAAAAAAATCTACATATAAGAGAAGAAAAAACAAAGTCAAATCTAATAGTTATAGTTAACATATTATATAAACATTAAATATATATATAAACAAATCAAATAACACATTAATGTATACAAACACCCAATGGAAACATATTAACAAGATTCATACATGAGTCTTTTTTTAAAGACACATGGAAATTAACTTAAAGGAAATAAAACAAAAATCATTATTAAAATTATTTTAAAATAGTGATTATATAAATAAGTATCCAAGTTGAAGTCAGTAGGGAGCTTGAAAGTCTGAGTTCAAATCCCTTACAATTACATTAAGTTTAGTATATACAATGTAATTTATTGACTATTTGAACACTTTTTAGCAATAATTTTTTATTGTATTTATATGCATACACAATCTTACATTTTGATTGTCTTGAGGTCTTCTTCAGAACCACATTAAGATAAGTATGGCTCTGAAGAAGACTGCAGGACAGTCAAAATGTAAGACTGTGTATACATATAGGTACAATAAAGATTTCTGCTAAAAAGTGAAAAAAGCAATGAATAAATTACATTTATATAAGATATTACAGCAAAATAAAGGAAGTGGTAAATTTGGTATATGCAATGTACTTGTATTTAAATGTTACATAATCCAAGTTGATAAATGAATATCATTACAGACTCTAGCCTTTATATATATATATGATAAACACATGCCAAAGTTGAATAAAAATGTAATGGATTTATAAATAAGATTTGAACTGAAAACCTCAGCACATGTTTAGCATGTAGGTACTCTAAATCATTATTATATGTGAAAAAGCAGCAAAGCACAGTACTTTCTATCATTGAAGCTAAAATTCAATATGAAGTAACATCTTCAATGTATACCACATTATTCTAACTTTCCAATTTTGAAAAAGCTGAAAGATTTCCCTTATACATGTTTTTGCAAAAAATTTAAAGCACATTGACATAAAGGCATGGAACATTGTCTCATATTCTATGACAAAATTCACAATGGGTTCACTGATTATCATATAAAATACAAATTTCAAAGTTTTGTATGTTTAGTTATGTTAACTACTTCATGTTTTGGTGACTAATATACAATTCTGATGACAATAATGAAAAGGCAGAATGCATTTGATGTATATATGTGTTTTAAACATTGTAAATAATAAAATCCCCAGACAAAATAACTTTTTGAGACACTGTCTAAAATAACTTTTTAATAAACAGAAAAATGTATCTCAAACTTTTCATCAATTTCATCATACTCAAGAAGAATTTAGTAGAAGTGATTATTTTAAAATTAGTAGAAGTGATTATTTCTAAACTGGTTCTTCAGTCTTATCTTGATGAACTAAATGAGAAATAATGTCAAAAAAGTATAGCAACATTTAAAAATTTATAAACTTAATTAACTGAAAAATCATCCAATAGATTCACAGAGGTATTTACAGCTAATGGTATGCCATTAGAAAATATTTAAGATGATACTAAAAAAAATTGTAGATTTGTATTAGTTTAATAATACTATTCCAGCCATTCATTATCTTTATTCTCTCTTAATTCTGAATTAGATTAAAATACATATCAACATTCAGTTTTGTTAAATAGTTACTTAAATCAGCTATATGAACCAAAGGTCCACACTTCAATGCATGCATTTTGAATATAAAGGTAGTTAGTAATCATTTATCATTATTTATTGCAGTAAATCTCCCAAATCTTAAAGGATAGAAAACTTTAATGCATACTGCTGCTTCTTTTCTTCATGAACTTTATTACAGACTCTTCAAGGTATTTTTATATATAATATTTAATAACTATAAATCTTTTTGGAAAATAAACTGTATAATTAACTATTCCAATCAAGTTTATATTATCTAATCTATACTGTATTTAGATTTTAATAAGAGAATTGATAAAGACATTTAGTTTAACTTATGACAAAAAACCAAGGCATCATTATTATTAAAAGCTCTGCATCAAATATTGTTGTGTGGTTTATTTTATTATTGATACTGAATCATTAATGTTGATAGAATTATGAAATATTGTTTTAGTATTGTGCTTATTCTAAACTATATTGGATCATAAAAGTTTCTATGAAAAGTTAAGCACAGGTAATGATTTTGGCCTAATTATTTTGTCATTTATAATACTTTTTTACATTTTGACATTGTTTTTTTTTTTACTTATTTCTATTTCATATTTGAGATATTTCAAAATTAAATAAGAAAATTTATCTATCTGAAAATCAGTAGTGGCCTCTTTTAAAGATTGTATTTTTTCTGGGTCATAGATTCTGAAAATGTTTTTTTTTCTATTTAGATATTTTAATTTTATTTTCTGACTTAGTGATAGTCAGTATTATTTACCTATCAAAGCATATTTCACACACAATCTCTTGACCATAATATACTCTTACCTCTTACATACATCCAATATATTTTTCATAAGTCTTGTCTTAATTCATTCTCTTAAATGTACTTACAATACTTAATATTTTAAATGGTTAAGATTATCACCATAATTGTTAACATTATTATCTACAAGACATTTAATTAATAAAGGTTTATTTTTCCTATGGAAGGCTAATGCATCAGGTTTAAAATGTTTATTTCTGGATTTTTATAATTGTCTTTTTATGATCAACAATTCTATTTTTTCACTATCACAATAATTTCTGATGCAGTTTACTTAATTATATATATATACTTAGAAATATTCATGGTTTTTATTCTCTCTATATACAATGAAACAGTTGAGACAGTCTCACAGAAATATTAAATTATATCTGTTATTTACACTGTCACAAATTATAAATATAATCTTATCCATAATATTATTTATTGAAATCAAATATTTGATTAAAAGGATTTCTGCAAGATTTTTAATTGTTATTATTAATTCCTGCTTTTCACAATTTAATAGTAAGCTTGGTTAGAAACTGGGTTCCATTCAAGTTTAGAATTATCAATATCCCAATTCTTAAATTATTAATTACAGTCATGGTCATGAAATTCATGTTACTTCATTAATAAGAATTAATGTTTAGAAACTACATTTATATATTTTTAAATTTGCCAATTGATGTTTAAATTTTCTAATTAAAAATCTATCATTTTACACACATTTCACCCCTATTTTTTTTAAAGTCATAAACTATTTTCATTTTAATGAACATTGATTTTTCTTTAAATACGCAAGCTCTTCCAAAGTGGATTCATATTTTAATGATTATTTAAATCTTCACAGTAATCACCAATCCCCATAATCTCTTTATACATAATTATCTATATTTGAGTTGACTATGTCCATCCTCAAAACGTAATCTCAAGCTGGAAGTATGAACTTGTTTATTATAATAGCATGATAAAACAAAAACAATAATCATAATGTCAGTTGTTAGGAAAGTCAGAGCACTACTAAAACAGCAAGTTGATCACAATAGTTTATTTCTTTGACATTTGTCATTCTATTACTGTATTAAACCATATGGGATGATCATTATGAATTTAGTATTTAATAATATTATTGAATTGCCTATGCAACAGAATGGACAAACCTACAAAATTCATAATTATTTATAAGTAATCTTTTAGTAATAATAAAGAAAAGAAAAGTAGTTGTGGATATTTTTATTTTATTTAAATCTTAAGTGCATAGTCAGCATATAAATACATATAAGGTTTTAACCTTACTACTATGTACCTTGAGTGCTCAATTTTACCATGAGAGGGACCTCTACAAAACTTAATACATGATTATGAATTTATAAAGATAAGAGTGCCCATCTTATCCTCAACCTACTTTGTAATTATATAGGCAAATCTAAAGCATTTTTATTTGATAGTGTGAAGCAGTAAGTTCTTACTAATTAAGTCCACCACTCTATCTAACTTCTTGCTCTCAAATCAAAATGTTTTAGATTTGCCTATATAATTAGAAAATAGGTTGAAGATAATACAGCCACTCTTATCTTTATGAAGTTATAATCTTGTGTTAAGATTTGTAGAGGTCCCTCTCATGGTAAAATTGAGCACTCAAGGCACATTAATAGTAAGGTTAAAGCTTTATATGTATTTATGTGCTGACCATGTGCTTAATAAGAATTAACGTTTACAACTTTAAATTGATTATAAATATTTCTAATTATAAGATCTAAATATTAACTCATTGTGAATCAAGATGAGGTAGTGGACTTAATTTGTGAAGAATGTACTAGATTCACACTCTCAAATCAAAATGCTTTATATTTGCCTATATAATTAGAAAGTAGTTTGAAGATAAGACAGTCACTCTTATTTTTATAAAGTCGTAATCTTGTGTTAAGATTTGTAGAGGTTTCTCTCATGGTAAAATAGAGAACTCAAGGTGCATAGTAGTAAGGTTAAAGGCTTATATGTATTTAAATATAATTTCTGTATTATCCAAATAAGCCTCTATTTTAATAGTAATTTACTTGTTGGTTGGAATTACTCTTTTAAATTTGAAAATAAAAATTAAAAATTCAAGTCTGTTCAACAAACAACTATCAATTACTAAGTTGGGATTACCATTCATTATTATTAGTGGCTTTTTGTAAACAAAAATGCTATCTTAACTCCAGAAAAATATTTTCTGAAAAAAAAAAAATATTGTAGCAGGATATGATGTTTTTAAGCCAAGTTATCTACATAAAGAAAGATTCAGATTTCAAATGACAAAATGAGGTGACCAAAATATTAAACAATATAACATATCATCATAATTTGGTATATTACAACAATCAATAGCAAGAAATGTTGCATAAAATGACTACCAGAAATTGTTATTCATACATTATTTCCTTAAAATAATTTGAGATCTCAGAGCTGAATCATAAAGATGCACATTTTATAAATAAAATATAAAAATATAAAACAGCTTTAAAGTAGCCCATTACAAAGTAAACCTTCTTCTAGAGGACCTAAAAAGCAGTGAAAGAGAAGGCATTCTCATCAGGCTTGTTTAATTCTTAATTATGAAGCTTTGAGTATTTTTCCACCATTGTAATAATCTCTAGCTAAGAATATCTAGTTCTTTACTTATTGCTATATATTTGATGCTAAGATGACTTGACTATAGGTCATAGAGCTGGAAAATATTACAAGGAGATAATAAATAAATATCTAAAAAAATCTGTGAAATTAATCTAATAATAACATTCACTGTACTGTTTGTCTCAAGAATCTTAATGTGATTTAAAGCATACTTTTTAATACTGAATCCAAATATTTTATATCAGATTTTTTCTACTACAGATGGTTTTCTTGTTTCAGCCTGTTCTTATTTTTTAACATTTAACATAATTTCAGGATAAGAATTACATATCAACATTGTATTTAATACATACAATACAAAATTAGCAATGTTTTCAGTAATATAATTACTTACAATAATATACATATATAATTACATTTCCATATTCTGCCATTCTAGATAACTAATGTAAAATAATACTTATACAGCGTTTAAATATAAAATTTTAATAATATAATTGTAATGAATGAAAGAAGTAATAGTATTCAAATCAGCAAAAAATTAACATTCTCAGCAGACTGACCATGAATATGATGTGAAAATGAAAGTATATTCGGTGCAATTATATTATTAAAATTTTGTATTTAAACTCTGTATAAGTATTATTTTACACTAATATATATATATACACACACACAAGTCAACACTTAGATAATCCCAATATCAATAACAATCAACAATTTCTAACTGTGTCAAGGCAAGCTCCTTTTAACAATATTAGGTATACTGCAACATCAAGATTTTGATTGTGACTGATAGAATCATCAATCAAGACTTACTAAATATATATATAAATTCTATTATAAGAACTGAAATTTGAAATAATATTTAACGACTATCTGACTGTAATATATTCAACAAGTCTACATATATCTACACAATCCTCTGAAAATATATATATAATAAACATCCTGAAAATAATTTTGAAGACTCATCACCATCAGAAACCTAATGTGAGAAAATGTTCAATTGCTGATACAACTTAGATCAGCAAAAAAGCTTTAAAAAACAAACAAACAAACAAATAAACAATTTAATTTATTTTGCAATAAATTTATATGATGATAATAAAATGTAAATTCAGTTATGCTTAAAGTTCGAAGTGATCGTACAAAAATCATATGAAAATCTTCCTGTTAACCAAATTAAATATCACTTTTAGCTTTAATTCTTTCTTTCCCCATATAATCATTTTCCATTCTATCATCACAAATTATTCCCTAACTCTCACATATTTCTTTTATTATTCCTTTCTAATAGAAGTTGTTTCGTTACTTCTGATACACTATTCCGATATTTCCAATTTTTGTCAAAAAAATATTAAAAATACAACAACTTTTATAATTTTTAGAGATATTTCTTCAACATTCTACACTCCAATTACTCTTTACTTCTCTATCATTTCCACACAAACCACATCTGCAATTCAAATTCTTTATTTTTTAATCTTCTTTTCTTTGATATTTATAACAACTGCCTTACGTATAACATTTTTCTTCATCATTTTACATTATATATATAATAATCATTCATTAGTAATGCGATCTATAAATTTCCGTCTATATATATATATATAACTATTATTTTTGAATTACTATCAAAGTTAATGCGTCATAATAAATATGATTTACTTAAATAAAAAAGAGAGAAATTTATCTTACAATTCATTTTTTCCTTAAGTATGAAATTCTCCTGAGATAATTTTTTTACCTGGGGCAAATGAAAGTAAAAATTAAAAATTATTTTAATTTCTTTTGCACCCAAAGGCTTTACTATAAGTAGATTTCATTCATTACAATATTAGCCAATTATCTATATTCATTCATGGACTGGTGAATTTGAATGCTACTGAAATGTAACATTTTCTGGTGATAATTTAACTTTGATTGTCTATCAAGCAAAACAAAGGAAGTTAGTAAGGAATTAATGACAAAATACTTCATAATTGCCTCTTCTACAAACCTCCACTCTTTGAAAGTCTAAATGTTAGTGAAATCATTAAAAATTCTCACATGAAATAAGAGAAGCTGAAATAATTCTTATGAAGATATGAGATGCAACTATATAATATTTTGAATTAATAAACATAACATTAATCCTAGTTTTATTTATGTTCTAAGAATATGCTTTTTTTTAAAGTTCATTATAAATAATACACACACACACCACAAAGCATTTATTAAAATAAATATTATTTAAATCTGTAACAAATGTTTAGAAATGTTGCATTTATTTATTTTAGAATACATAATTACAATATATTATTGTATATAAAAATATATTATTTAATGAAGCTATTTTACAGTCAATGCTCAGCTTATATTAAGATAGCCAATCTTCGTACTTTAATGGACGGGCTTCAATCTACTCCACCCCATAAGTCTTCAGCCGTCCATTTCATTGAAAATCTGATGATGGAACGCTCAAAGCCCTCATTAGTGCCAACCTTATCATCCTACCCATGTTGACTATAAGTCACTCTGACCCCTCATATACAGGACATAATCCATTTACATACATATGCGAGGGTCAGACCTTACAGAATTATATTTTAATATATAATTTTTTTTCTTATGTCCTATACATGACAGGTCAGAGTGATTTATTGTCAACATTTGTAGGATGAGAAGGTTGGCACCAATGAGGGCTTTGAGCATTCCATCATCAGATTTTCAATGAAATGGATGGCTGAAGAGTTGTGGGGTGGAATGCATTGAAGTCTGTCCATTAAAGTATGAAGATTGGCTAACTTAACATAAGCTGTGCATTGATTGTATAAATGTGTGGAAATGATAATCTGGACCAACTGACAAGTTCTGGTTTATCACGAAATATGCATATTGGTGATTATTTATCTTTTCAACATGTGTGTGAGCAAGTGTGTCAGCAGTATGAATTGGGGGGGTAGTTGAGGGTTGTGTAAAAGTCTGAGTTCAAACCCCCTATATATTACATATTGGAGTGCAGGTATGAAAAAAGCCTGTACTGTAGAAAAATATATATATTAAAATATAATGCTGTAAGGTCTGCCCACCTCTCATATATATATATATGTAAATGAATTAAGTCCTGTACATGGTCAACATGGGTAGGATGAGAAGGTTGGCATTAATGAGGGCTTTGAGCATTCCATCATCAGATTTTCAGTGAAATCGATGGCTGAAGAGTGGGTAGAGTAGATTGAAGCCTGTCCATTAAAGTATGAAGATTGGCTATCTTAATATAAGCTGAGCATTGATTGTATATATGTGTGGAGAAGGTAATCTGGACAAACTGATGAGTGCTGGTTTAGCACAAAATATAGATATTGATGATTATTTATATGTTCAACATGTGTGTGATCAAGTTTGTCAGCAATATGAGATAGTGTGGATAGTCGAGATCGTGTGAAAGTCTGAATTCAAACCCTATATATTACATATTGGAGTGCAGGTATGAAAAAAGCCTGTATTATAAAAAAAATATATACTGAAGCTATTTTATTTAAGTAAGTATATTGAATTTTCAGCTACAAACATAACACTAATGTGTTCTCTGGAATTGGTTAATGTTAATCTTCAACTGGTTTTCCTTGGCAGAATTTATTTAAGTAGTTAGATACTGTGTATATGCAGATTTACATTTGACTGTGCAATAAGATGTAATGATACATTGGCGGATTCAACATCTTAGGATTCCTGCATTCATTTTCAACTGAAAAAATATATAAAAAAATTAAGTTTGATAAGCTAACTGGAATGGTCGAGATTAATCTATCGACTTGGTTTGATCTTCTGAGATCATATGATTTTTATATTTTAAAAACTAATAAATTATTACATTTATATATAAAAAAGTAGATTCTAGTTGAGATTTTGTTAATATTTCATTATTGCAATTAAAGTTAAATAAAGTAATTTAATTTATTAAGATGCGATTTTTTTTTTCTTTTTGTTTGTTTTTTTATCAAAATAACTTATAATAAATATTTTATAATAATCAAAAAAGCACTATAAATTTAGAATTATATTTAAATAAATATTTTCCTATGCAATATTAAAAAAAGAAGTATGGCCATTTTTAAAAAAGAAATACAAGAAAAGAGCAAAATTGGTTTATAATTTATCGAAATGGGATATTTAACACATTGTTATAATAAATAACATTTTATTTTATTTTTTCCAATAACGAAGTAAATTTATTGTTTTCACATTTACATTACTTTCTATTATGAATTTCCTCAGGTATTAGTAATGCAATACTCTTTTCTTTGATATACTAATTGTGTATTCTGGTCATCATTGTCAACCATTATCAGTCCAATAAAGGATCTTCTCCAATCTCTACTTCTTCATATCACCCTCACATACTTCCTTACTTCTTTCATCCATCACATGTGGTCACTTACTGAATCTTTTACAATCTGTTGGAATCCAATTTAAAATATCCACTCTCCATCTATTATCAGCTTTTCTAACAATATGTCCAGTCCAACTACAGTCTCTTAATTTTTTCAATGATGTCAGTAACACTTGTTTGTTCTGTCACCCATGTATTTTGTTTTTGATCTCTTATTATTATTCCTAACATGCTTCTCTTCATACTTCTTTGATACTTCTTTGAGTATTATGAAGTCTCTGTATTGCTCTAGCATAATAGAAATTTCATGATATAAACAACTGTAATGTATCAAGCCAATGGCTAAATCTAAGAACTATTTCATTATTTAGTTTCAAATTGACTGTCAACTTTAAATAATGACAAATAAATAATTGAAAAAAAGTTACCTCAACTTTATTACTTTTTATAATTACTATCACTAATGTTACTTTTATTTTGTAGAAAAAGGTTCAAATTGATCAGTATAATATAGTTGATTAGTGAATACATTAGATGACCAATTAAGTGCATATATATATATAACAAATCCTAGATATTAAACCCAGCATCAAAATGTGTGACCATAATAAAAATCAGTGAATTCCAGATTTTAGAGTTCAGAGAATAATACAAAAATGTATAAAGTTAATAAAAATAATATTTAATTAACTAATAAAATAACAACAGTACTTGATACATATACTGAATATTTATGATTTAAGAAAGCATTATGCAAATTTGTATTAAATGAAAAATGGTAATGATTATCAGATTATTTATACAAAAGCAAACTTTCTTAGCATTAGATAAACTACTACTGAAGTTATTTAAAATTACTAAAATCAAACACTTTGTTAGTTAAAACAATTCTAATACAAATAGTTCTCACCAAAGTATAAGATACTTTAGGATAGATATTATTATTTAATAAAATTAAATAATTAAAAAAAATAAAACAAATACTAACTATTATATCTATATTGGATTACTAACAAAAATAAATTTGTAACATATGGTAGTTAAATTTAAATTATGAGACTTGAGTTCAGGGATATGTCTGTTTCCTTTAAATTTCTTGTTGCAGCACATTATTTCATAATCTTTTTGAAATCCAAAATAAATATTTGAAAAAATTATTGAAAAAAAAATTTTCTGCAAGTTTATTTCAAAAATCTAGATGATTAATTTGATAGATAATAAATAATTAAAATGAGGAAATAACATTGAAACTGATTCAAAAAGTTATTCAAGTTCATCATTCTATGAAGATTGTACGAACTATTGCAAGCTCTTTAGTTTTTCTATAATTACAAGCTTATTAAAATTAGGTCACATGATGTATGACTTATTTTTAGCTACTAAAACAGCTAAATTAACAATTTTTAATAATACAATTAGTCACACCTATTTCATATCATTATCTAATTTGAGATGGTTATTTTTAAGGCTTAATAACAGACATTGTTAATAATAAAAAAAAAAAAAAATTTAAAATATAAGTAAGAAAACAAATGAAAATAAATAATTAATTATTTGTTTATAATTAATCTTAAATATATGATAATCACAAATAAAATGTATTTTATTTTAAAACATAAAAATACATTTAAATACTAAAAAAAAAATTGAATATTCATGCAATTTCATATATATTTTTAGTATTATATAAAATATTTCATTATTAAATATAGACAAATTATTAAATTTAATTTTCATCATTAAATAAGATTTTATTGTCTAATATATTTATTTATATGAACAAGTTCCCCACGATAGTCCTATTTATAGCAATGTTGAGTAATCAATGATTATCAGATGATAATGCATTTAAATCCTCATTGCCAGACCAATTTCTGGATCAAACCCTTTGATAATAAATGATTACTCTATTTATAGAGAGCACTAAAGTGGAATGCTGTTCTTATTTTATTACATATTATGTAAAATAAAAAAATTACCAGATATTAATAATAACATCAACAATTATATAATATAAGCATTTATAACTACATCACCATTTTTCTCTATGTCTAAATTTTCTTATGGCTTAGTTATTACAATCCTTTAAAATAGTATAAGTCCTGATTATTATGAGACTCTCACATCAACAATCATCTCTTTATAGCAACTGTAATGATAAGATTGTATGTGTGCAATCACATTTCCACCCTTTAATGATTCTCATAACAATTTGATTCTAAACATTTATTTCATTCTTTGTTTTCTTTTATTCTTTGACATTTTTTAAATCTAATTTTATCATCTAGTGTTAAGATAGTCATATTCATTCATTTAAAAACGGCTGCTAATGCTGCATAAATAACACTATAACAATAACTAAAATGACATGTTTTTTCCTCATTGAAATTCAATCTATTAAATTTATTATATAGTTTATTGTTTGGAAGATTGACATTCTAGCACCAAAGTAGAAGGCTGCCATTACTGCATTCTTTCTTTTCTTCAGTTAAGAATCAACTTAAATATATTGTATTTTTGAATTTTCCACTCCTGTAATAGGAGATATATATATATGACAACATTTCTTGTATTGAGCATAATATCTTAAACAATGAGAGTGGTTGGTTCATTTTAAAAATATTTCATACTGTTTAAAATTATACTATATAAAAGTAATAATCCAATATCTTTTAGAATAATATATCCTTTAGCAAATAGATATTAGATTTCAAACAAAAAGATAATAGAAAATAGAATAAAGGACGTGTTTGTAAGAATACTTAAATTTTAAAAAAGTTATTGTTACATGTTTTCTGTTAAATTCCATAGTATGTTTTGAGTTTAATTATGAGTTAATGCAATATTATTAGTCATATTTTCTTTCTACTAGTATACACATTGAAAGTTTTGATACACCATTCAATTATGCTAATCACCCATTCATGTTTCTTTAATAAAGCCAGCAATCTTCTTGCTCTGTCAATTGCCATGACTATGACTAATATAACTTAGTCAAAATTGCACTAGGCAAAAATTGCTAACCACAGATTTTACGCATATCTCATATATGTTTTTGAATATATTTATCCACATTACTAATATACACATATATACATATTATGAGAATACAAATTCATCCAGTGATGGAGTCATTCTAAATCACATAGACGGCAGTGTAGTTTTAAATAATTAAAGAACTATATTAAATAATTAAAAAAAAAAAACTAAATAAAATAATTGGGAATTTAAAATTAATTAAAAATTACCCTACTGAAGAAGATTACACATTGTTATATAATTAATAAATATTTGAGCCAAATATAATGATTCAAAATAAATAAATAAAGTCTTTGTAAAAATAATAATTTTATAAATATAAAATATGAAAATTGTACAAAACGCATATAAAATTTAATATGTACAATTATTGTATTTTATATCCCAATGGATCATGCATTGGTTTAATTGAATTTCCTAACCCAGGAGATATGTTAAATTGTTAAACGTTACATTTTGGTACAGAACAGAAAAAAATAAATCCATATTTGGAAAAATAAAATGTAAAATTCAAAAATCTTTTAAATGAATATAAAAATGTTGATTTTCTTTAAAAAAAAAAAAGAATCAGAAAAGACATTATAAATGTTCCATTTTTACATAGGACTATTTAGATCATCTAATATGAGTATTGTCTTTAAAAAAATTGAACTTTATTTAAATATTCCAAATACATCAACTGTTAGAAATAGCATATCAAACAGGTTAGTATATGCACATACTTCAAGATGTATTATTATCCCCTCTTCTTAAGGTGTTGCTGGCCTGACCAGTGACAGTACTAGCATGGAATTCTAATTTGGATCCTTAAATTCTTAAGTACTGAATTTTAAGGTAATGCCTCTAACCAACTGAGCCATCCTGCCAAATGCAACAGTCAGTAGAAATTTCATATACTTATCTATGAGGTTCCTCCTGCTTTCTCCACCTTAGAATGCAATACTAAAGAATCTAAGGGTCCATATTCGAATCCCATGATTAATTTATCAAACCATTTTAATAAATTGCTTTATTAAATTAAAATAAATTTAGTGCCCCTATCATTCTAATTTACATCATCTTATTTCCATTGCAAACTTACAATTGTTTTTGATTTGGATAAGCTTGTGTTCTATGATTAAAACAGGCCAAAACTCACTTGTATAGCCACACTGCAAGCTAGAGTAATCAATGGATGCCAGAAGGCTTGTGCATAAAACCTCATCTAGTACTTACTCATCCAATATCCCCACAGTAGATTCTGGCTTGTGGCCTTCATCAGTGAGGAGTTTTGGATCTGAGAGCACTGCACCTAGATCTTAGGATCTAATGCAACCCTCCAGCAGTCACCTTTTATCTCTATTTAACTGCAAAACTATGAGTCTTAAATTGAAATCACCCTAATATTTTCAATTCAAGCCCATCAGTTTATATAGTCATATAGGTCTAAACTCAGTTCAGTATTCATGCATTTTGAGTCTTTGGTTCTTTAATAACCATAGCCACCAATATCCTATTAGGCAAGATTGCTTTTAAGCCAATAAACACCCCATGATCACCATTACTTATGCTTGCTTATAACTGTTATTAAAACAGGCAAAAACTCACTATACATATTGCCACACTGCAAGCTAGACTAATCAAGCCACAATCCAGAAACTAGTCTGGGGATATTGGATGAGTAGGCACTAGATGGGGATTTTATGCACAAGCCTTCTGGCATCCATTGATTACTCTAGCTTGCAGTATGGCAATAAATATTGTGAGTTTTTACCTGTTTTAATAACAGTTATAATCAAGCATAAGAGGGGGTGATCATGTGATGTTTATTGGCTTTTGCTCTATGCTAAGAATATGTAGGAATGTTAACAGGAAATGAATTAGGATGAGGAATAATTCATTACTGGTAGTTTTCTGTAATTGAAGTATTACTCAAGGAATCAATCTATCTAGTAGATTGTGATTGCAAATAAAGCTAATAAATAATCTGACCCTAAATCCAATCCTCATAAAAATTGTTGTAAGTTGATGATCAAAAAATTTAACCCATGATTGTTTTAAAGTTGGTCAATGTGATCTTTACAAAAAGGGAATATGTGGTTTGATTATCATCCTAATCATTAAATGAGAACTGAGTTCAGGATCTAGATGTTCATAAAACATTTGATAACTTTTTTTTCCATATTAAATAAATGACTGTACTAATATGTGTCAATAATAATTAATATGTGTCAATTATGATTAAAATGTACATTTTCACACATATTTACACATCAACTTAAACCCTTTTCCCAACTGTTGCAATATAAACTAGTGTATTGTTTTCCTATTGTAGACTTATTAAAGAGTAGTGTTATATTTGTAGATAAAACAATACTATGATTTATGTTTTTATATTTTCAAAATATTTCAATATAAAGAATTCATTTAATACAGTATGTAAAAAAAAAACACTTTTATACAACCTTGATAAGGACTCAAATGAGTTGAAAGCACTTGGCAATAGTGATTGATATTATTTTAATGCTTCTCTGTTTTATACAATAGTCATATTGTTAGAATGTGATCAATATACTGTTTCTGATATAAAGTTATTTTTTTCATTTTGTCTTTAGTACTATTTCTCTCATTCTCTCTATTTTTTTCGTTACATTATTATATGTCACTTATTTTAGTATATGATGATATTTCCACATTAACAGCCATACTGAGAGAATGAAACTGTGTGTATATACACAACCACATATTCATACTAATAATACTGAATCAAATTGCAATATTTTCTTTCTTTATTCCTGCAACTTTTTTTATATTGACTTTATCTATTTTGAGAGTTCAAAAAGTTAAAATGACTATACTCATTTCCTAGTGGCTGCTGTTGATAATAACATATCATTCTATCTATACTAGTCAAAAGACAGAAAATGTTACATTTAAATTAAATTTGTTTAAAATAATACCATACACTTTTTAAAAATGCTTATATTAAATTTAGAAAAAACTGAACCATTACAAATTGTGCATTTATATAGTTTTCTGTCTAAAGACTGATAATGTAGTCAAGCATTGTTAGCCAAGAGATCATTGCAGCCGCCTTGCAAGCAAGTAGTTGGTTGCAGATGGTTGTGGATTCGCGTCCCGGCCGATGCTTTGACATATGGGGGAAAAAGGACTGATAATGTAATTAGGCAATAGAAAACCAAGCTATAAACTAGTAGCTATTGTTTACTGCATTTTAAACATAATTTATTTCAGTATCTCTATTGAAAAAAAAATATGCATATGTTTTTGCTGATTTATCAATTAGTAAATTCATTTATTATGATAAAATGTCTGCACTAATATGCAGTAAAAAAAGATATAAAAAACAATGTCATCATCCATGAGATAATTTTAAAAAAAATCAGAACCATGAATTATTTATCTCAGTCAAATGCATTAATATCTAGCACATAATTGTTAATAAAGAACAATATAGTCTTATTCCCATTATTGTTACATATAACAGAATGTCAATAAATTAAGCAAATTATTTGTAATAAACTTCTTTCATTGCATTTCTTCCCACCCACCCCCAAAAAAAAAAGATATATCTTTTTACAAAATCAAAATTTCTATTTTCAATTGTTTTACTGTTTGCAGTTTCTCATTCTCTATCTTTTGCTAGTTAGTTATGTTGTTAATTTTCAAGTAAACTCTCATTTTATATTTTTCCCTTAATTGTAGTTTGTTCAAATATATTATAAAATATCGGAGAAGATGGATTAAACTTGGAGAGACCTTCATCCTGCAGTGGATAGATAATGGTTGATAATGATGATGATGATGATCTAAAATTATCCCATTCCTGCACAAATTTTATCTAGTACTTTTTTCTCATCTAGACAATATATTTTGTATCACCATATGTTATCAAAATTAAACTGAAATGTGGAGCAAGCTAAAAAGAACAACTTCTTATTTGTTTTTTCTTGGTATATTATAAGCATGCATTCATCAGCTTTATTTTTGATTATATTGTTTACAATTGAATTTTTTTGTTATTTTCATAACATCAGGAATATTTTATTTATTGCTCTTTCAGTTATTATGACTCTATTTCACTAGTTTTCAAACTGACAAAAAATGCTCAAATTAATTATTTATTCCCTTACTCATATAGTGCTCCAATAGTTTTAGGATAACATTTTCACTTAATATTTGAGATCTATACTTTGTTTGCCATCATTTTCTTAATAAAAAGGATTGCTCAAATAAACTAAAACAATTAACCAAAACTAAATAAAATTTGTCAAAATAATTTGACATATACTAAATTAATCTGCTTTTCACATTTAATGGACATAACTATTAACCTACCATATTATTATTTCCCATTATATAACAAATTTACCACTATAAAGCAAATTTACCATGTTCTAAATTAGTTTTTGCTTTTTGGTATCTTCAGATCAAAGCTCAAGTATTATATTACTTTTCTAAATTAAGTTTTGTGTCATGATTTATTTGAAAAATGGAGATTCATTTGAGCTAAACCATTGTGTAACCAATCCATTTGTTTTTACTAAAAGCACTCCAATTATGTAAATGCAATAAATACATCTAATGTTTCTGCTAATAAAATTGTAATTTTCTAGTTCTGATTTGTACTATCTTATCAGTTTCTATAGATTCACCAAGAAACTGTTCTAAGAAGTTTTTCATTCTATCAATACTTCTATTTGTTTAGCATAAGAACTAAGCTCAAGTATTAACTCTAATTATGTTATAGAGTTTCTCCAGTAAATCATCTTAGTAAGAGTGCTATTAATTTTTTTCTGTGTAGTTTATAAACAATTTTCATTATCATGAGAAAGTCCTAATTATATTTAATTGAAATATTGAATTTATGATTTCACATGTTTCATTCTTATTTCTATGAAGATTTCTACTACCAGGAATATTACTTTATCACTGCAATTAGTAGTTGCTGTAGTAGTTGTTGTTGTGTCACAGAAACTGACACAACAACTTCCTGTTATAATTAACTTGCAATCATTATTCAAGTCTTCAGAACTGGTTACAATTTGAAAATTATATTTGTCTTTTAACTTGGCAACAGATAAAAATATAGATTCCCAAAATAATTTTCAAAAAAGTTATTAATTTTTCTGAATATGCTAAAGTTAGTTCAGATATTAAGTTTCTTATTAGATTACATAAACATTTATATTCACATCAAAAATATGAGGAGGGTTAATATTAATAGACATATACAGTTATGTGATCAATCTTTATACATTGTGGGCATTCATAAGTTGAAATCAAATTTCAAAATCAATCTTTGTTAAAATCTGCATTAAACCAAATAAGAAATAAGTATTAATTGAATATATTTTTTTTAAAAAATGCACTAAATATTAATAGATACTAAAACAAATTGTGTATTTATTTATTTTGCATTTCAAAACTGTTTCAAAGCCAAGCTTCAGTTGATACAAAAAAAATCACAGTCAGAAATAGTAACTATCATGGTGGATTATGTTTAAAATTTAAAATGAAGTCCTTAATAAAAAACGTAACATACATAACATCTAACAGCAGGAATATATATCAAAATAAAATAAAGTCATAGGGGGATGGATATCTGATTAACACAAAAAATAAATAATCTGCAATACAATGAAATGATCAGAGAAGAATTATGTGTTTTAAATTATCCATGATTCAAAAATATTAAACAAAAATGAGAAATTATTAAAAATATATATTTTAATTTTTTAGTTTACAAGTTATACATAGTAATAATATTATAAATCGATGTCTGTATTTCTTCGAAGCAATATATGTAATCTTATAATTAAATATTAGTAAATACAGTAATCAAAAATTTTAAAAAGAACAAAAAATATAAAAATATATAATCGTCACTTAAGAGCGCTTTAGACAATTCTCGTAGTCTTTGTTAACTAATTAAGTTATATATAGTGAATACCACTTAGACATATGTTTACAACTTAGATATAGACATAGAGATGTATCTACACTTAGAGATATAAGTGTATGTACTAAATATGCATATATATATATTCATTATTAACTATCAATTTTAATATACGTGTAAAGGCTTGAAACAAAATACTGCGGAACAGAATTGGGGTGAGGGGCATTATTATTATTTGTTTTTTGAAACAAATAAAATCCCACAAATATCAATAGAAACAATACTTATTTCTCCTTAAAATCTCATTGTCAATTTTAAAAATAATAATCCCTGCAGTAATTCACAACAAAGGATTTAAAGAAAATGCATGATTTCAATTCAATGGAAGACGAAAAGTTCATGCTAAACATAAATACTTTATATATAATAAATTATATAAATTTGAAGATAAAAATAAAATCATAGCACAATCCATATATAGACATCTATCGAATGTATATTACATATATATGTTATATATATGCATATCAAACATTCAGACACATATAATACAGTAGCCATCACAATCCACATGCACGCATATAAAAAGATTATCAATGTACTATACATAAATTCGCACGTGCACACACGTACATATAAAAACTGTAAAGAAGAGAAATGTAAAAATCTGAAGAAAATCGTACGGTATTTTCCAATTAAAATAATTACAAAGCAAATAGTATTAATATTTTAAAAACTTACGAATAAAAATAAATAAATGAATTGACTCCCTTTCTTGGAGCTCATTAAAAATACACATGACATCAGCAAATCTAGAATGTAATCAGCCATTAATACACTAAAGCTTATGCTTAATTAGGGCAGTTCCATTAAACAGAAGAAAATATGAAAAATAACAATGTAAAATCTAATTGAACATTAATAGTTCTTTCTATTAACAGGAACCTTTTTTTTCTTTCTCAGTATATCATTAAAAGAGCTTAAAAATTTATAAAAGCATTTATTAAAAAAAAAAATTAAAACATTTATCATCAATTTTTCTTTATATTTAAGTTTCCCAAGATGGTCATAAATCATTTAGTAAAAAAAAAAAAAAAAGTATAATTTTATCCTAAGACACACAAAACCGAAGAACAAAAGAAAAATAATGAAACAGCAAATACAATCAAAAATTATTAACATATAAATTGCTGAAATTTTCGGCATTATTAGACCAATGAATGGAGCTAATAACAAAATCTAACTTTTATTTTTGAGATTAGGAAGTCTCCAATTCTCCAATTAAACAAAAGAAATTAAAGAAGGAAGCGAAACTTACATAGAATGTTTTATATATATATCTATGATACCCTTAGAAACACACATTATGATATGGCTAGAATTAGGTTAATACACACAATAATGTAGTTATATGTTGGCCTATTTCCATTATCTAGTTAAAATTGTTACATATTTTTAAGAAAAAGCCACAATTTATTAATATATTTCTAAATACATTCAAATGTTAGTAAAACATACAGGTTCAAATAAAATGCATCTTTCTTGTTTGAATGCTGCTGGCATGACCAGTGAGAGCAACTATGGCAATTGAACAAGTGCCCTTTAAATTTATGAGACTCAATATGATTTCTTCAATTTTTCTTTTTAAGATCAAGATTAATAAATGGTTTCCAAACATTTATTATCACACTAAACATTTATCAATTTAAAGTAGATGATGGAAATAATCCAGTAATGAATACTAGACTGGTCAAGATATAAAGTTTACACATTTTTTTTCTTTCAGGTGCCTACCCCATAATCATATAAAGATATTGATTTGTAAATGATATTAAACTATAATATTTTTTTAAATATGTTTTTCATGATGAAATAAATGATACGATTGAATCTACTATTGTAAAGACACATCTTTGCTGATTTGGTATATGAAGTGAATGAAATATTTTATGGTAAATGTTGTAAAAGAGGTGGATTATATACGATATAAAAATTACAGTATCTCAAAAAAGTCCAAAACAGTGCATTTGTTATTGTTTTCATTAGTAAGACATGATTGAAAAAAAAATACAATGAAGAAACAAAATTGAAAGCAAGGGTTTGTAGTCTTGCAAAAGATTTACTGTGGAAGAAGTTAAAAAAAGTATATCAATATGTCAAATAACATCAAGCATAATATATGAGGATATTTATATTAATCATATTCATTTGTATAGTTATCACAAGACAATTTTAATTTTGTATTCTTTTTTTTTTTATCTATCTTAGTTTTCAATAAGTCAATAATGTTCTGTCCTATAGACAGGTTCAGAGAATAGTCACATAGCCAACTCATTGGACTTCTCCATTCTGTTCTGTTCAATGCCTAAACTGTCAACTCCACATATCTCTTTTCATCACATATATCATACAGCCAGATCAGTCAACATTCTTTCTTCTTGTTCCCATTCACTATACCCTCCAAAATATCTTTCATTAAACTATTATCTCCTCTTAGTATATATGCCCAATCCAATTTTCCTTTCTCTAATTTCCTCAGTCAATCTTCTTTTTCCATTTACTACTTCTAAAACTTCCTTAAGGGCCACTTTATTCACCCAACTAATTTCCATCACTTTTCTATATATCCACATCTCAAAAGACTTCAGTATGTTGCTATTTCTTCTACTTATTGTCCATAGTTCATAATGTGAAATAATACACTCTACACATAGCACTTGGGCAATATTTCTTTTATATCTTTCAGGTCCACAAAATGTTTTCTTTCTTTTAATGAATCCTTCTTTGCCAAGGCTATTATTCTTTTAACTTCATCTTTCATTTTTCCAATCTCATTCAATCAATTATTCAAGTTTCAAAATTCTTCTACCTTTTGAAATATTATGAATATTAATTTGTATTATTTTTGTATTCATTCCTGTTTGGTCTTTTCAACATTAATCTTCATTCCATATTCTAAACATCTTTCATTCAATTTATTCAGCATATTCTGGAGACTATTTTCATCCTCAGCTATCTGCAAATATTATACATTTTATTATTTTATCTTCAATATTCGATTCCACACACAATCTAAATATTTATCTAATATGTCTTTAAAATAAACATTAAAAAGCATAAATGATATGAAATCATTTCTAGCTTCTCTTTCTATACTCATTTCATCAGTCTCATTGTTCATCAGTCTTATACTTGTTCTTGGTCATATATGCATATTCCAAATCAACCTTCTCTCTTTCCAAAATATTCTTTTATTTTTCAAAATGATAATAAATTTAGTCCAGTTTAATCTAACAATTGCTTTTTCCAAAACAACTAAACACAAAACAATTCCATTTTTTTTTTCAATATATCTCTCTGCAATAGTTCTAATAATACCAACATGCACTTTCCTCTCTTTGAAAACTGTTTTTCTTCAATATAATATTCTTTCATGTAAATTCTTTAAGTTAAAATTCTCAACAATATTTTTAAAGCATGACATAGCAAACTTATGGTCACATATTTTTCACATCTAACAGATAGCTTCTTTTTAGAAATTAGACTCATTATAGTTCTCAAGAAATCATTATGTCAAAATCAACTATTACATGTGAATATCTGTTAATGATTCTACTTTAAATGATCTTTTTATTAATTATATAGAAAATAAAGGCCCCAAATAAATCTTAGTTGGTCACATGAATTAATATAGTAATTGAAAAAAAAATTATAAAAATAATTGAACAAATAGTTTTGTGAAAGATCAAGTGATGTTTTGAGCAAAGAAATAACAGCTTGAGTTTCAATAAAAAAAAACTTTTACATTGAAGTTCATATCTCTACTATTGGGCTCAACATCTCGGTGAAAACAATATCACTGATGAAAAAAATTTCATATTTCTTTACACATTGAGTTCATAGTTTAATTTTACTTTTTTTAAATCCATATATTTGTGTTTTCACAATAGTCATAGTAAACACTTTGTAATACAAACAAAACAAAAAATTAACAATTTGAACCACCAACCTACAGAAAATTTAATTTAAAAAATGATTTATACAATTTAAAACATACAGAAATCCCAAAAATACATTAATGTAGCAATATAAATAAAACTACATGTATGTATATAATAAATCTAATGCTCTACAAAAATTAGTCAGTGACAAAGTGGCAAAATGTGAAACTTAAGATTCACAGATCATGGCCCAGTTCTATTCTTTCTGGCAATCAAATTACTTATGAACAATAATACAATCAATTATTATTAGATCCTAAATTCTTTTACATTTTAAAAGATTCAATAACACTTTATAAATTCAAATTGAATTTATACATCCATTTCACAACAAATAAATAAAAAATAGAGTCACTCAGCAAGAAACTACCCCATAATGATGCCACTATTTTACTTTGGTATTAATACAAGATGAAGTAACAACAAAACTCTTTTTTATAATATATAATTCTTACGTTTAGAGTAGAGATAAAATAACCAGTTCAATATTAGTATAGTCTAAATAAATAAGGAGAGAATACATATTTTATATCAGTTAGATAAAATAATGCAACAGGAGATTTATAGTAATAATGTAATAAATTATCATAGTGGTTAAGACATCATTTAGCAGGTTGTAAGCAAATAAAAAAATTGTGTACATTGTAAATGATAAGTGATAACTATTATTCTTAATGAAGTAAATTATTTTATTAACTTCATTAGAAAACATGGGTACTTTCAATTTTTATTACTGATTTGAAAAAATATAGTAAATGCAAATAAAGATCATAGAGTTCATAGTCTATAAAGCCTTTCTTTTTTGCACATGTCTTATGCAAATAGCATGCAATAGCAAAACTTGGGATTTGAAGT
This sequence comes from Epiperipatus broadwayi, assembly GCA_028023455.1. Taxonomy (NCBI): domain Eukaryota; kingdom Metazoa; phylum Onychophora; class Udeonychophora; order Euonychophora; family Peripatidae; genus Epiperipatus; species Epiperipatus broadwayi. The sequence continues at coordinate 139,472 of JAQFVV010012818.1, read as the reverse complement.
TTTCCCATCATCAATCATTTGATAAACAATTATAATTTTCTACATATATATGTCTTAGTACGCTATGATGGTATGAATACTATCAGTCAGCAGGTCATAAGTAAACAATTTGAAAACACTATAAATACGTTTACAACTAAGATACTGCAATTCTAAGATTTATAATAATAATGTACCAATAACATTAGGATGATCATATTTTAATCATCAGGTAAGTGAATAAAGGCAGAAAACATTTTAAATAATAAGTCATATATAAGATAACATTATGCTAAGATATATAATAATGATGAAAAGCAGTACATTAGTGTGATGGAATTTAAACTATAAATTGGCAGATTTCAAATAAAAAAAAGCATACACTATAAAAGTAACTAATAGATAAACAATGCAACACTATAAAATATAATAATAAAAAAAAAACATACGACTATCATCCACAAATTTTCATAGATGACTATCAATGTATTAATACAAACAATACTATAACTTTCTGTATTGATATAAAAAAATATTTAAAAATAATATTTTTCTATAATAATATTTACATAATTATACTTTATATACACATGAATAATAATGATTATAGAAGGATTGGGAAAAAAAAAATTGAAACCAAAAAAAAAGATTCAAAGAATTAAAAAAATATCTAGATTTTGAATGCTGTCAAGATCTCGGAACATGATAGCATTCAAACTATTAAATTAAAAGAAATAAAAATATTTTACAATCAGAATATTATTTTCTGCAGAGAACTCAATACACACACACACTCTTGAATACATAAAGACCTTACGCTGATAGCACAAATTCTCACTGCCTGTGATCTATGATTCGAATCCAGAGTGGGTAAATGTAAAACAACCTTCATATTCTAATAAGGATTTGGTATTTTTCTTGTAGACAGCCAGGATCCAATGCTAGTAAGTAAACAAGAATATAACTATTCTTTGTTGCAAGATAAAACAAAGGATAGAAAAACTGTTAAATCCTAGTAAATATGCTTTGTGCCAAAATGGTAGATATTTTATTTTTTTACATACATATAATCAAATAATAATGTTGACAATAATTCATTAAAGAGCAAATAAATTTTTATATTACACATTAAAGCATTACCAGCAAAGCTTAATCAATCAACTTTAGGTCTGTTGTTTTTAATAATCCCCTTAAATGAAACAAAAACATCTATGTTTACTCTCACGAAAATGTAATATAGATTTTAAAATTTAGAAATAAATATTGTCTCCTTTAAATTTGTGTACAATTCATTAGAAAAATACTCCCCACTGCACACCTTCAATCCTGATTGTAAATTCATTTATTGCCTTTTTGTAATGAGTTTCTTTTCATTACCTTTTTTTAAAAAAAAGCAACCAATCATAAGAAAGAAGCTCAATATTACAAACCATACAATAAAAATAAGGTAAACAGTATGTGTGGATAAATAAAGCCTGCTCGCTGACAGAATAGAGAGGTTATTAATTTCTTTCTCCTGGGAAAAGTTTAGTAAATTTATATTTTTATTTTTTAAAATGTTTAAAAACACAAACAAATTAATTTCTGTTTGAAAATTAATTTATTAATTGGCATTTGTCGTCAATCTGCTATTGTTGACCCTTATATAATAAACTGCAGACTATAATTTATAATTATTATATCTTAAGTATTTCTTTTTCTTTTTGGAGTCTATTTCTGAAGCAGTGTCTATGTCAAAAATTTTGCTCCCTTCCCCATAGAATTACCTTGATAATAAATATTAAAAAAATAATAACACAAAATTAAATACATTGATTTTATATTTAATTTTTTAACTTTGTCAGTAGCAAAATAATCATATGAAAATTAATCTTAAAATGCTACATATATTAAAACAATGGTTGTATCGTCTGTTCCATTTTTTGAAAGGTATTGACAGTGTTTAAATTGACAGTAATTTCACACATGTCAAATATTAATATAAATCAATTAAAAATAGTTTTAAAATAAATAGTATGTCATCTGAATTCATAGTTTCTGGTCAAAGCTCTACATTAAAAAAATGAGGTAAAGAGGACAGCTGGTCCAATCTTTTCACTATAAATAAATAAATTTTAATCACAAGGAAATTATACCCTATACACATGCACTGTAAAGTTGTTTTAATACCTCAATGATGTTTCGTTGAGTATGAAAAATAATCTCAAACCAAAGCACAAGAGAGAGAGAGAGACTTTGAAAAGATAAGCGTGGCTCTTTTTCTGTACCTAAATTCAATTATATAGGCCAATTTAAATCATCTAAGAATGAGAGCAAGAAGGTCTTCCATTAATCACTTTACATCCATCAACTTTATTCTATATATTAACAACAGTAGATTGACAGATTTTGTGATTAATAAAAGATAGAATAAAGTTAATGGATGTAAAGTGATTAATGGAAGATTTTCACACTCTCATTTCAAGATGTCTTAGATTGGCCTACATAAGGAATTTAGATACAAAGATAAGACATCCACTCTTATATTTTCAAAGTCTCTAATTTGTGCATTGGTTTGAGAGTATTCTTTGTACTCAACAAAACATCATTGAAATATTAAAGCAACACTACAGTGCATAAGTATAGGGTGTAATAAATAAAAATAATGTCTTATGCTTTGGCTTGAGAGTATTCATATACTTTATAAGCTAATCTTATGAGAAATAATCTAGGATCACTATTTGTAATACTGTCTATTATCCTTTCAATGGTCAAAACATTTAAATCAGATCAGTCTAATTTGGGTCAAACAATTTGTTTAAAAATTTTGTATTTATCTTGGGTTTAAAAAATGATCATTCACCCCTTGCTATTGTCATGGGAATATCAAAATGAACATTATTGCACTGTAAATTTCTTTAAATATGAATGTTAATAAACATTTTTTATAACAATTAATCTCCTCCTGGAAGTGATGATATCATAATGTTTCACTTTTAAATGATTCTTTCACAGGCATCTTTATCACTATTTTGCTAGTTTTGCATTTATATGACAGCAAAAAATGAAAATAAAATAATATGGATTTATTAATTTAAAAAAAAAATATCAAGATGCCAGTAACATACAGGTTTCATTTTTTCAAAGTAGCTAAATATAGCAAGACTCCTGCCTACACTATTGCTAATTAGGAGTTTCTAGTTCCTTTTAACATGAAAGTGCTTGTGATTAAATCAGATTTTTATAAAAAAAAAATATTTATCTTTAAAAGAACACAAGTCAAGAGAAACTATAATGTATAGCCACAAGTTGTAAAAAATTGAAAAAGAATGTATTTATGTCTTGCATTAGTGGTCGAGAGGTCAACGCGACTGCCTTGCACTTGCAGGCAGTTGCCCGGGTTGCGGGTTCGCGTCCCGGTCGATGCTATGACACTTTAAAAAAAAAAGAAAAAAAAAGAATGTATTTATAGTAACCACTGCGGATTTCTTTTTGTCATTTTTTAAAAACTATAAATAGAATTTTAAATCAAATTTTTTTTAGCTTTGAGCTTTACAAAATGAACTAAATTCTGATTTGTTTTAAAATTGAATGGTAATACAAATAATGCAATTACCCAATCCAATAAGAAAAAAGTATTTTTTTTTTTTTATAAATCATAGTAAATATTTCAGTTTATGAATTTTTATATACATTTGTAAAATTAAAATAATAATTTTAAGAATAATTTTCATTTATAAATATATATTTCTAAGGAATAATTCAAAATTTCTGAAAATATAATAAAGAATAAAAATAAACTTAATCAAACAAAAAGTTGAAACTTTAATCAAACTATCTCTAGGATTCTCAAAAAAATTTGAACAATTGAAGGTTTAAGACTTTTTCTAGTTATGATAAATAAAATACTATGTGGTGGTCTTGCCATAGTGCCTTGTGTTTGAAATGGGTACTTCAGGTTCTCATACTAACATTTATAGGTCTCTGTATTTTAAATGAATATTTTTATATTACCTTCTTTAAACATTAGTTACATACTTCTTCAATATACACCTGGGTCTCGTTTTATGCGTATTTTTTAATGCAATTTTAAGTTATGCAATTCATGTTCCTTTTTAATAACTTTTTATGTGGCTTTTCTTTTATGTGATAAAGAAGTATATCAAAAAATTTAAATTATTAATAACTTATTTTGATTTGAAATAATTTTTTTTCAAAAGTATAATGTTCTATTAGCAGCTAACGTGAATATGGCCTGAAGCTGTATTTAGGATCTTAGCTTCTATGTAAATAACCTACTTATACTTATGAGTAAATAATAATAATTAGATTTATACTTATGAGCATAAAAATATTGCAATAAATATTCAAAAATTTTAAACTTTTAAAACATATTTTGTTAGATATAACAGAAATAAATATTCTTTTAGATTTTTAAAATGAATAACAAAGTTTTGTAAACTGAAAATAATCTTTCTACTGATAATGTATAATTGTTTTGTTTTGATTGCGATCTCATTTTTTTAATATAGAAACAAAATATGAACATTTAAAATTTATTTCAGTTGTAAACAAAAATATCTATCAAATGAAGATAAATTTATTATTTTCTGTTAAGTATTAATCATTTAATCATAGATTTTATGTTGATGTGTGAGACAAAGAAAAATGTCAGAAAATGTTGAAATCTGAGTTTGCTGCAATGAACAGACTCTTAAATTCTAATGAGAGCTAAATTAGTTATATGTCTGGATATCGCGAGCTTTATAAACAATTAGTAAAATCATCGACTCAAAGTTTAATCAACGATTACATTGTCAACAGAAAACCATTAACACAGGAGAAGACTGAAAGTGGTGCTAGTTCTACTTCTTCTTGTGACGAATCTGATTTCTTGCCAGTTTACAAATGAACCCCATATTGTCAAATAGCAATAATGATTAAAATATGTATGAAAAAATTTAAAATTAAATACTGCAGTTAATTAAAAAAAGTAAAAAAAGTTTGTCTTGTATTGATTTTTTTCAAATATTTGATATTTTTTATTAGTCATACTTTATTTCCTTATTTTTTTAATGTGAATTTTAAAGCAATTTTTCCTTGTTGCTTTGTTTTTATGTGACTTCTGAAAATTACAGAACCTATCCCTCATTTTTCAAAATAAGTTAAGTCTATTTTTATGCATTTTATTTTAATGCATGTTTTCTGTGGAACTTATTTACAGCATAAAATGAGACCCAGGTGTACAGAGACTGTTGCAATTTGTTAAAAAGCCTCATTTGTGCAAAAGAAAAGATAGTTATATGAAAAATAAATAAACTCCAGAATGAAAGATTACTAAATGCTAACTGCAAAATAGCTAAATATCTAAGTTTTTTTTTAAATTAAAAATAACTATACTTAATATTGATTTAGATTGTTTTTTTATATGCAATTTGAGATTACATGCAGGTAACAAATAGTGCCATTTTCATTCCTTTTTGTTAAAGTGATAAAATTGTAAAAAATATTTGTCTTCAATATTTTATGTAATTTAATTTATAACTATTATTATACATTCAAAATGTAGATACATTATTTATAATATTTATTCAAAAATTACTATGAAATAATTGTATATTTTTATAAATACATATGAAAAAAGCACATTTTTTTGGAACAATTTCTTGATGCAATCAAACCCGTTCCCCCCATGATTAAAGGGTTTAGTTTAATAGATTTCTAGTCTTATCACACAAATACTTTTTCAATTTAAAATGAATTATTGGCTGTAAAAAAATAAGCTCCTTTCAAAATCATTCGTATAGTTTTGAAGAAAAAAATTTGTTTATTCAATTCATCATTCCTTTTTAGGTGAAAAAAGTAACACTTTCATAAATACAAAAGAACACCCGGTAAGTATTTTGTTACAGTTATTGAAACGATTGTAATCTTGTAATATAATTATATTATCAATGAATAATAAATATTCACTTTAAAATGATATTTAGTTTTAAATGTTTCATCTTCAAAATGTTAGTCAAAATGATAATCGATATAATTTCAAATTTGTTGATAAACATTATATTATTTTTTGCAATTACTTTAAATATTGATAGTATATTAATTTGTGAACATTATTATCATAGTCATAAAATTATTTTTCCTATGAATTCCTCTTTTTGTTCTCAAATATGCCAATCGAACATCTTGTCATGCCTAATTAAATCACACTGTTTTAGAATTAATAATAATTGTATTGATTTAAGAGTGACTGCTAAAAATGATCAAATGATACTTTAGTATAAAGTGTATTTATTTTTCTATTTCCCTTTGCTACTTGTGATGTGATGGTGCTCACAGGTTATGTCACTTGAGATATTTTGGAAAGCCATATTATCATTACAACTAATTAAAAGTTCATGAATGTACTCATATAATATCTACTATTTTCATGGCAACAAAGATAATTTTATGAGGGGGTGCCATTGGTGGATTTAGATTATGAAAAACCTAAAAAGGCAATTAATTTTTGTGTTTTCTTTTTAATTTTAAATGTCTATATGTAATATTTCATAAATAAATAAAGTTTATGTATAAATTTAAATTATTCTTTGTATGTAAAATGAAACTGTGTGTGTGCAATATGCTGATATTTTATTCTAGTTATTTTTTAAATTATTTATTATATACCTATATTATTGCTCTAAATATATTCTCATTTTTTTACAAAACCTCACAACAGATTATTTTATTGAAATGCTATGTGTTAAAAAAATTGTTTTTTGACAAAATTGAAAGAAAAATCTCACAAAAAGTGGATTAATAATAGAATTTTTAATTGCTCAGAAATCATGTGACATTTAGACACAAAAAGTAAGACAGCAAACTTTGATTCAGGAAACTTCAGCTCTCAAGTCAATCACTCTACAAGTGTTCTTGCAATATTATTTCAGCATTGGTAATATAACAACTACTGCTAAAAATTCTGAGATCAAAGTTCAAAATATCACTTTAAGTTAACTCTGTTTCTGGCTCCCCATTTTGTTCCCTTTTTCATAGTTTAGGGAATTAATTTTCTCTAAAACTATCCCTATTTAAAAGGGGAGTTTATTAGCTTCTTTTCATATACAAGCTATATCAACAATGTAATCACAAGTAAGAATAATTTCAACTTTTATAAAAACAGTATGTAAATATAAGCCATTGAAATTACAAAAGATTTCTACAAAGATTTTACCTATTAATGAAAATTTCATTTCAATTAATTTCTTTGAATGAATGAGAGAGACTGGTTATTGGTAGGGCTTCCAAAGACCTAAGTCCTAGTTCTTTTGAGGGAGGGGGCTGGAATGAGGGTGCTGTGGTGATAGTTGCCAACGTTGGTTTTTCTCATTCACAAGATAGGAGAATTAACATTATTCATTGCGATTTTTTAATGTTATCATCGTAAATGATTTTACCCGTATATTATTGCAAAATAAATTGCAGTTTGGCCTAATGATTCTAATTGCAAGTGATTCACCTTATTTAATTTTATTACTTCCAATGATGTTATTGAGAGGACTAGTCTTTTGCTGGTCATGTGATTTTCATGATGTATTAGAATGGTTTTCAGCAGAGGCATTTTGAAGCTTGGATTTTTTTTCCTTGTTCTCCATAGTTTTTCCATAATCTTTCCTAAGCATTCAGGATTGCTCTCTTGTGAAGATATTTGAGGCCATTTGGAAGAACCAAACAGTAGAGTGATTTAGTTTGTATTTTATGCTATCTCCAAATGTTTTCCTATTTCTCAACTTATCTACCGCAAATTGGATTTCTCAATATTGGACTCCTAAAACACTATTCATATTTGAACTCTAGACTTTCAAAATAATTCCTAATTGTACTTTTTAATCGAAATTTTCATTACAATCAACTTTGCTGATTGGATGAGAGAGCCTGGTTGTTGAGAGTCCCCCTCTCCCCCAGAAACCTATATCCTGGTTCTTTTGGGAGAGAGAGGCTTGGATGAGAGTGCTGTGGGGATCGTTACCAACATTGATTTTCTCATTCACATGAAAGAAAAAAACACTATTCATAATGGGTTTTTTTAGCATTATTGTTATAAACGATTTTATCCCAGTATTATTGCAAAGTAAGCTGCAGTTTGGCCGAATGATTTTAATTGCAAGTGATTCACCCTATTTACATTTATTATTTCCAATGTTGTTATCTTCCAAATGTTCTCCTATTCTCAACTTATCTATCGCAAATTGGATTTCTCAATATTATACTCCTAAAATGCTACTCATATTTAAACTCTAGACTTTACAAATAATTCATAATTGTAACATTCATTTGTCTTTAATGGTTAATCTTCTTGTAGATTAATGCTTTGAGTTTCCACGGTTTGATCAATTTCTGGAAATGGTATGGACAAAAAAATTCAATGTGTCATTCCAAATCTCCATATTACAGTATATAAATCAATATTTTCCTTGTAAAACATGTTATACCCAATAAAGTCCCCCTCCTTAAAAATATCACTTTATCTTTATAGAACATTTTGTATATATTAAGGAAATTATTATATCTTAATAATTCAGAACATATTGTTTAGAATGGAATTATTCATTTTTTATATAAATTATAAATGTTGAATATCAATAATCAAAAAACTTTGTCATCTCTTTCAATTTAATATAAAAAAAACTTATTAAATTTCCATAATGACCAAAAATTTCATTATTCACCAAGAGTTATGATTTACTCAAGTAACAGTTTTTAATAAATTTAATCCTAATATAATTAATAAAAACACATTTAAAAATAAGATTGAAAGTAAACAAATAATATATTAAATAAATAAATAAAAACAAATTGATATGAGCACACTATTTATTATCTTATCTAGTTTATTACTTTAACATACAAGAAAAAAATTACGAAATTGCTTTAGTAATTATGATTTAAAAAAAAAAAAACAGCTCTCAAACAATGATAAAAAATAAAAATTCATTAAACACATTTTCATATTGCATATATAGTTATTATAAAAGGTATTAAAAATTTTATAACAAAAAAGCATTAACAAAAATTAAAAAAAAAAACAACTTTAATAGCTAAACATTTTTTTGAATATATACATAAATATGATAACAATAACAAATATATAATAAAAATTACTAATCATTTAAGATAAAAATATAAAAATATTTTTAACATAGTACTAAAAATATATTGTACTTTCAAAATATATTAACATCATCATTAATATTTGAGTTTTCTCCATATTTCTTTAAAGATATGAGAATTGTGTAATGAAAATGAACTTAAGAGCTGAAGGCTTCTGAATTGAATGTCAACCTGTCATATAACTTTTTGAGTGATTAATAATTAATTCATTTACCGACTTGCACAACTTTATAGTAATAATACGATGAACTTGAACTAAATGTTTCTGAATCAAGAACAACCTGGCATTTTTTGGTTTAACATCACATGAATTACCTGAATAATAACCATATAAAGGTTTTTTAATTGGGTAAAATAATCACTGCAGAAAAGTTGAGAAACCAAGAATACCAGATTACCAAAAGATAATTTGTATGATATGAGACAAAAAATAAACCCAACTTATTATTAAAAATGATTAAATATTTTCTTACTACTTATTTATGATGCATGTATAAAATCATGTATATTTATCTATTTTTTATTTGCTATATTAATATTAGTAGCTCTGTGCATAATTATAATGGATTTAAATAACAATTTTAATATAAAATAGAAACTAGTAAAAAATATTGTAACGGTCATATTTGTACATTCGTGTAAAAAATCTAGAGTTTTAGTAAATCATCTGAAGGCTGATCAAGATAAGGTTGTTGAGACCTCGAATCCAATCTCACCCCAGTTCCTTTACTAATGCTCCAAGACTTACTACCCTATGGATGACATTTATGAGGCCACAGCAACTCTTTTCAATCACATGCTGGTAGTAGCACATTGGTAAAACATGAGACTATGGAAAATTGATATATTTCAAAGTATAGCTATATAGGTGGAGCTTGTCCAACATTATTAAATTTGGATTGTGATTCATAATAACTAAATACTAATAGTTAACTAATTAACAATGAGCAAAGTTGAGACACTAAGCAGAAGTTAAAATTTAAATAAATTTAATAAATTTAAATGAAATAAATAAAAGAAAATAATAAATTTACAATAAAATTATATAAATTGTCTCACTCACAGGTGATGATTCTAGGGATACAAGCAGTTCTGATTTACACATACAGCATTTCACATAACTCACAGGTGATATCGGTTTACAGGTTTAGTTTTGCTTGTTATATATATATATATCACTCACAGGTGATGTAGATTTATAATTTACCAAGTTACATTTTCATGAGACTTATTATTATGTTGCAAATTGATTTATGCCTAGTTTATGCTATATATTTGGATTTAGATTTGCTTTAGGCCACTAGCAGAAGTGATTATCATTATTTATAAATATTAAGGTTTAGTAAGTAAAATATTATTTATTAAAACTTTATCTTCTTTGCCAAGCAAAAATACTTATTATTTGTCCATTGGCACCTTACAAATTCATGAGTTTATTGTAGATGTAAATCCAAAGTATTATAGAATCAGTTTATGGATTAATTCATTTATTTGTTTATTTAGTAGTCATTTTAGTTGCCTGAATACAACATCCATTACATTTTCTAGCTTACTCAAATACATGGGCATTTGTACATCAGGCAGTTTTTCAGCTATTATTTTATTAATTGTCCATTATATTTTTGGCTCATCCAACAGGAAAATATTGTTAATTATGAGACAATGTTGCTTCGTTAGCATTGTTCATATGTTTTAGAATGTTTTCCATTAGAATATATATTTTTAATTTTTTACAGATCATGTTCCATATGAGAAAGACAAATGAATCCAAATATGTCTATTTCTAGACATTAAAGACAATAAAAACAAAACAAAAAATTAATAGTTAAATGTAATTCTTAAAAAGTCATATTATAAGATCAATGTAATGCTTGGAAAAATCATATATAGGTTCTTTTTTCAATGAACATTACAATAGGATACCAATTAAATTTGTTCTAAAAACATTACTTAAATTATTGAGTAAGAATTAAAAAACTTTCATTGTAAGTTTATTAAAATGGTAATCCTGCACATTATAATACACAAGTAAAAAAAATTGTGACCTAAAACTTTTTGATCATCATATGGGATGTTTAATTAGTAGCAAAAAATTCAATTTCATATTACTAGATTTTTCTCTAGAATTATTAGAGAAATATAGGCTAATAATAATATTAACATTCCTGACAGCATTAATAGTGTGATTATTGATTGAATGAAATCTTTATATTTGCTTGCTGAAATAATAATAAAGATATTGAGCAAATAAAAACTTTGAATATCTTTCTTATGATGTTGAGCTAAATATCCTATATAGTTAAATACATTATTAACTGCATTTATACTTGAGAATTATAAAATGAAGTAATTTAAGTCCTTCAAAAAAGTTAAGCTGTGATAGCAATATCATATTTAGCATTTTAGGTGGTGTAATAGCACTACAATTATTACTTTTCTACATTATTTTAAAGCATTATATTTGTTAAATTATGATGTGTGACAGGTTGAAGTAATTCTTTCTACAAAGTTTCCATTTTTAATGTATTAATTTTTAAAAAATTGCAAGAGATGTAAACCATATATGCCCTTTACAGACCTTTGTCTGTGATTAACGACACCTTCTATGGTTCTCACAAAGCTATGAAGGAAGTGATTTGTGACTGGCTGATGCTCCTTCTGCACTAATTGCCATAAAAAATGTGATTTTCAATAATAGTTAATGATTATGATGCAATATTTTTATAAAAGACATTATTAAACCTAAAACTACATCACTATGGGGGGGGGGGCACTTTGAAAACATTTTATTTTTAAAAAGACAGTTCTTAGAATGTACAGAAAGTATATTATGAGAACAGGAAATTGGTATAGAAAAAGTCATTACTGGCTAAAAAGAAAATCGTTTTTGTAAAAATTGTAAGTGAAATATTTTAATAACAATTAATAATTTATTAACTTTTAGATTTTTTTTGTTTCTTTGATGATAACTAATTCTAAATATATCATTTTTAATAACATAATATTCTAGTATCTAATATTTCATTCTTCCAACTTTTTGACTAGGTATTGTAAAGCTAATAATGATGGGTTCCTTTATTATCGATAAGATTTTCAGTTAGATATTTATTTCCCCAATTTTAAAATATTAATTTAAAATATATTTTTATTTTAATTACTAGAAGGCTAAAATATTTATAATGTAGTATATAAATTAATTTTGTAATATACGTAAAAAAGATTAATATACAAAAAAAAAAAATTTAATTGCACATACAAAAAAAATCAAATATGGCATCACATTAAAATATTAGATGCTAGAGTCTATTCAAAAATTTGCCAGGTGGGGTTGACACTGATGTAGTTAAACAATATGAGATGCAAAAATCAAAATGAATGTTTATGGTAAATTGCAATTTATGGATAATAAAAGAATAGTCAAAATACTATTTAATTGGGTTATGAATAAAGGTCAGGAAACAAAATGGGTGAGAAAGGGAATGAATGTGATAAGCAGAAGATTTGGATAAAGAATTTATGTCAGTATACTTATACAAAAGATGGGATGATTGTGTTAAGAGAATTGTTGAGTGTTATAGTGTTAAGAAATGGGATAGAAGAATAGATGCATTAATAAAAAATAGGGAGATGGAGAACTAGTATGGAGAGTAAAGAGAATTTAAATATATATAGAAGTAAATAAAATATTGGGTGCAAGTTAATTTATGATAATAGCAAGAAAAGTAGTTTACTGTTTAAGGTTTGAATGGGGATTTTTAGCAACAAAGGAATATACACATAAATGGAAAAATGAGGATGATTTAATCTGCAAGTTGTGTAAGGAAGGCATAGAAAATATTAGGCATCTGATAATTGAGTGTAAATGCCTGAAATCAGAAAGGGTACAAATATTGATATTGTGGAACAATAAATATAAACAAGGTGGTTATACAGAAAGTGAGTTATTGTTTTTTTATGCTGGGTGTGGTAAAAGGGGGATTTAGATATAAAGGCCATGGAGTTGACAAAAATTATGTTGTGGAAATGTGATGGTGCAGGATATGGGAAAACTTAGAGTGGGGAATGAAAACAGAAGTTAAAGTGGCTAATAGGTGTCTCTAGGCATTGTTGCTGAGACATTCCTGACTTCTTATAAAAAGAAGTCATAGTGTATCACATCGCAATTCTATGTTCCTTAATAATTTTATTGGCAGTAAATATGTCAACTACAAAAAAAATTAATATAGATTTTTACAGCTTTTTGGATTCACTGGTGCTTTTTTTATTTTTATTTGAATGATTTCACACAACATAGGGCTTTTATAAGATTCTTCAATTGAGTTAAGTAATAGTTTGTTGCATTACAGTTTGTAGTCAGTTTAATAGAACTTATTTTTAATATAAAGTACAATCATTGAATTCCAGCATTAAAAAGTTTCTTAAAATAATAAATAATTTATTTTTATTACACAAAATATTTCAGATTTTACAAAAATTTCTACATAAATGCACGAGACTTTGAAAAACCTTGTAAAAAGAAAACAAGGATAAGTAAGTAATACTTGTAATTAAATAAAAATAAATAATTGAATTGTTTACTTGCTGAGGGTTTCACAAAAAGCTCAAATACTGAAGATGACAAAAATTAGCCATCGTCTGCTGACCTAAAACTTGTACCAAATCATACATATATTTAATATAATCATATATAGTGTACAATCAAACATAAGCTGATTTTACCAAAAATTTATTTTTAAAAACAAATATTAAAATATAAATAAAAATTAAAAAGGCAAGAGTAATTATAGGTACCGAATTCATAGAAACATAACATTTCTGTCAAAAACAAGTTACTTCCTAAAACAATAAAGCTAATTATACATTATTATAATATTTTATTTATTTTTATAGCTAATGCTTCATCAATGGTACCAATATAAATTAATATGAAATTTTGCCTTCTAGCTAATAATAGCTAGATAACCATTTAACGATCTCTATTGGATGATTATCTGAGTTGGTTATGAAAAAAAGATAATTCGGAATTATCCAATATTTTAACACAATTTGCTTTTGTTACATACGCACATATATACACCGAAAAAAGTACAAATCAATATTTTTTTTTTTAAAAAAAAAGCAAGAATCAATAATTGTTAAATATAGATTTTCTATAAAGGAAATGTAATTTTGTTGTATTAATATTTCTATCAAAATTATCTGCTAATTTTTTTTTCTCTCTCTTTTTTTTTCTTCCTTCATAATCATTTTTCAATTTAGCTTATTTCCTCCTTAACAATGCGAATAATAAACATGAATAAATTCTTCAATCATAAATTTTAAAATGATGTGGTACTACTGACATGGAATAGGTAAAACGTCGAAATAATTGTAATGGAAAATGATTTCAAACAAATCAAAAAAATATTTCTGTCAATATTCATATCTTATCTGAGAAGAGCACAGCTACAGTTTAACAATCCTTAGTTTCTTTTCTTTAGCCTCTCTGCAAAATTGAATACCAATCAATTAGTAAATGGTCCCTGGCCATCAAGGGACCATACAATAAACTAACTGTCCATCAATTTTGATAACAAAGCCTGATTCAGGCATTCAGGGCTGATCTTTTTTTCTTTGAAGGCTAACCATGAATCATCTCAAAAATGTTCTGCTAAAAAGTCCAGGCTATTTCCACATATGATTTTAAACACAGTTATATAAAACAAAGGATTTCCTTAAGGAAATGATCAGATGAAGCTGATAAATATATCCCATATCAATAAAATCATGATCCTGAAAGAGATCAATCATTGCAGAACAAAGAACTTTGCCTAGATATGATTCACAAATAATAAAATTGCTGCTGATAAAATTATAAGATAAAACATATACATATAAACAAACACATACAGATATGTAGATATATGGTAATACGTCCTCCTTTATGTGTATGTAAATGGCAATAAAAAATTTAAAATATTTAAAATGAATACAATAAAACATATTGTAATGACTACAATAAAAATAGGATGAAGATTTAATTAAAACAGTGTTAATGATTCAACGATACATTTATTATTATGTGCAGGATTATTATGATGTAAAGATCTCGTTTATAGTTATCATGGAAATCTAAATCTTGAGACCCTGAAATAAGTATGAACAAGCAAGTTGGATTAGGTTCAAACCTAAAATTTAAGTTAAGAACTTGAATAGCATAAAACAAATGAGGACAATTTGTTATGAGATTGAGTGTAATCCATTCCCTGTATTGATGAAGACCAAAAGCTAAATACTAATATGAGGACGGCATTATCATGTGATATCCATTCATACAGTATTTTCCAGTAATATAAAATATATTACAATTATTAATACAATAACATGCAAACAGGGTAGCAAGTATAGACAAGCTCACTTGATCCCAGTATCATGTTGTCTAATTATTTAGCCAGCAAAAAATATAATATATTTATTCCTGAAGAAAACGAGATGGCAAATATTCCAACATCATTTTTGAATAAAAGCTTTTCATCATCAAATTCAACGCAATTATTACAGATATTTTTGATTCATATTTTGATCCTGATATTGGATGTTTTTCTTAATGAAAAGTCATCAGATCATATTTGTTGAGCTATCTTGCAAAGTTATGTGACTTTTATTGCTAGCGGAAAACATGTTATATTCCTAGAGTGCTGCACCCACAAATCATTTTCACAATGTCTGTGTATATGACTATCAAAAGTGAATTGTAAAATAAAATATATTATTGGTAATACAAAAATACTATGACTATTTCATAAAAAATAATAAATACCTACAGATTAATTTCAGATGTAAACAGAAATTAATTTAAAGAGAAGAAATTGCTAAGTAACAAGGTAATTTTTCTGATGGTTTAAAGGCCAAAAAGTTGTTTCATCTTGAAAAAGATTTAAGACATATTAGTTTCAAAGAATATTTGAATGATAATACAAAATAATAAATATAAATGGGTGACATAAATAAATGCATAAGATTAAAATTTTATATTAAATATCATATTACCAATAATTATATATTTAAAAAAGCTTTTAATACATATAAAAATAAATAGGTTATTATTACATTCATATAGAATTTTGTTGATATAGATTCTGAAGAGCTAATATTTAAATGACATATATTTCTTTTTTCTCCTAATTATTATTATACATTATTGTCTATTCACTAACAGCAGTATTGTCCACTCAAAAACAAGTATGGTACATCCAATTTCAAGAAAGGAAGAAAAAACTATTCTAAAGATGACTTTTGTAATAACCTTATAAACTAATGTATGAATCATAAATACATCCACATATACTTTATGCTGATTTGATGCTCTCTTTTAAATTGTACTGCAGAAAACTTTTCTTTCTGAAATACAACACCATGCCTGTCATATTTCTCCAAATGCATTATTATTTTCGGCAATATCTTCCCAGTGAAAACAATCAACATTGAATTTCTTCGATTGTTTTTCAGATAATTGTACATAAACAGAATCATGCTTATATTCATCATAAAACATTCTTCTAGAAAGATTGAGTGTTCAATTTGTTTTACATGCATAATCCCACAAAAGTATAATAAACTCTATAGGCATCACATCAAAAAATTGAAGAACATATTAATTGATTTTACATCTTGCCATTGTAATTTTGAAATGTTACAGTGCATACTTAAAACCAAATTTTTCGAATATCTTTATGTTTTGTTGATTTGCACAATGAATCATATAAAATAAAACTATAAATGGTTAATATAATTGTAGTAATTATTCTCCTGTGATGAAATATTTCATTTTTTTTATATTGTTAAAAGCATGAGCATATTATAATCTGTGCTATACATTAACATCCAAATCTATTTTTTTTATTTATCAAACCAGCAAGGTATTCTCAAGTTGATAGCCATCCAAGTTAAAAGTTACCAAGGATTTTTATTGTCACAGGCTGATAATTAGCACTTTTTATGAACATCAACTAATAAAACAAAGGCTTTAAATATGTAACAGTCAAACATTAAATACATTCTGTAGATCATTTTTTTACTGTGGAAAAAAATTGCACAATCATTTCTATACTGTAAATCCCCAATTAGAATATGTTTTTTTATAATTGATTCAAATTAATCATATCTAGATCATTATCATAAAAATCATAAACAATGTTGGAGCCAGTACACATTTTTGTTACCATCAAATTTTCATTACAAATATCTCAGAATTTCACATACATTAATAACTCATCTACTTATACTATCATATAGAGGCTGTATAATAGGAATAAATTTTGATGAACAATTAATTACAAGTAAGGTATATCACTTTTTTGTTTCTTATACTTTGCTTGCATTTGCCTGGCAACAAAAAAACATATCTATAGTGTTTCCTAATTCTCTTAAAAAACCATATTGAGTTTCTGATAACCACTAATCAATGATTGGAATAAACCTATTCAGTAAAATCCTTCAAAGGATCTTTGCTGCATAGTAGATGATAATGATATTCCATAATAATTGCAGCAATCTTATCTATTTCCTTTATCTTTTAAAATTAAAATGATAAAAACATCCTTAAAATTAGAAGACAAACTTTATGGTTTCATGTACACCTAAAAAATACCAATATTTTTGAAACATATCATTATCATATTTTAAAACTTTTCCAGTATTTCATCAGGATTTACAGTCTTTCAATTTTACAAAAAGCTATTTTGATTTTACTAAGCTGGATTCTTTTCCTTAACCTAAATAAGCAGATAAGATAGTATATCATTAAAAGTTGTCGTCTCAATTCTTGCATCACTATTCAAAAGAAGAGTAACATACTCTTTCCAACTGTTCAAAAAATATTGTTCATACTATAAGAGAATACAGGAGTTAATAGAATTATTACCAATCCTCATGCCCATAATGTTTCAATGTATAAAAAAAATCGATTAATCACAATCAGAAAAAGTCTAAATCTTCTTGCATTTTTTAATCCACCAATAATATATTTTTAAGCCTTCTTGCCAGTTGCTGAATTTTTGCCTTCAGATGACAATATTTATTATGAGGTTGCACATTTAATTTATTCTTTCAACCTGTAAATGATAAGTCTTTTTAAACAAATAACTAATAATAAGATCATTCAGAAAATAAATGTGATTTTTATTTTTTGTGAACCTGAGACATTCCTTAAAATAATTCCTTGCCTCAATAAAAAGGTATTTCTGAAGATCCAAATTAGCAATTTTACTGCTTGATAGCTATTAAAATTTAGTATATATAATTAATTCTTCTAAAGAATGAACATCATTTTTATTGTGAAAATGATTGAAATAATAAAATATTTTTTAATACAACTGTCATTTTAATATTATAGTATACTAATTTAAGATCTGTCCAACAATCTGGACTTATACGTGCTTACAAAATATGAATTTTTTTTTGTATTAGGGATTCCTAACTATAAAATAGTCTATGAAATTGCATTACTTGGAATATGAATGCATCTATTAAATCCATTGCTTGGAGTGTAGATGCATCTTTGTTATTTTGTAAAAGTTTTTCTGACTAAACAAGCATTAAAACAATGAATTCTAAATACATTTGTATGACCCAGTGTAAACCTTAGTAATCAATGGATGCAAAAATGTTTGTATATAAAATCCCTATCCAATGTCTACTAATCCAATATTCACATATCAGTTTCTAGCTTGTAGATTTCATCAGTAAGAAGCCTTGAAACCACTGCAACCCTATCCAATTGCAACCCTCCAACAGTCAGTCTTCTTTTACCTAATTAGTTAACTATAAAGCTATAACCCAAGAAGAAATCACAATCCAAGCTTTTTTTTCTTATGTAATTATATTGATCTGAACTAACTTCAGTGTCTACACATTTTGGCCATTGTTTTTTTAGAAGCTACTCACCACATCTTATGATCAGAATTGGTATATAACCTCTAAAACATTACACAATCACATTTCCTATGCTTTCAAAACTGTTAAAACAGTAGCAAACTTTGCATAAAGTAGTGTACCAAGTGCAAATTTTATTAATCAGTGGATGCAAGAAGGTTTGTACATAAAATCCCTATCAAGCATCTCCTCATCCAATATTCTCAGACCACTTTCTAGTTTTTAGCTTTTATTAGAGAGAACCCTTGGATCTGAGAGTACTTCACCTAGATGTTAAGATCAATGCAACTCTCCAGCAGCCACTTTTATCTATTTAGTTCACAAAAAGACTATTCAACCAAAATGAAAACATAGTAATGTTTTAATTCCAAGCTCCTTTACCTATATAGTTATATAGATCTGGACCCAGTTTTCAGTATCTATACATTTTTGTGTATTTGTTTTTTTTAACTCACCATCATCCTAGAGATATGATTGGTATAAGACAACTAAAACATTACATGATCACCATTTCCTAATCTTACACATGCTGTTAAAACAGTAGCAAACTTTTCATACAGTAATGCAACCCATTGTAAACCTTAGTAACTAATGATATGCAAAAAGATTTGTATATAACATCATTATCTAGTATATATTCATCCAATATCCCCAGATCAGTTTCTAGTTTGCAGCTTTCATCAGTGACGAGTCTTGCTTCTGAAGGCAGTTCACCTAGATCTTAGGATTCAATGTATATCTTCAGCAGCCACCTTTTACCTATTTAGATGCAGTGCTCTCAAGTCTAAGGCTTCTTATTGAAAAAAGTTACAAGTTAAAAACGGGTCTGGAAATATTGGATGAGTGGACCCTAGATAACAATTTTAGGCACAAACTTTCTTGCATCCATTGATTACTAAGGCTTGTACTGAATTACTTTACTGAATGGAGGGTTTGCTACTGTTTTAACAGCTTGTGTAAGCATGGGAAATAGGGATCATGTGATGTTATAATTGTCTTATACCAATCATTCCCATAGAATGATGATGACTGTGGCTTATAAAAAAAAACAGATACCAAATATATCGATCTATATGATTGAACAGGTAAATAAGTTGGGAATAGAAACATTATTATGTTTTCAATTTGGTCTCATAGCCTTATTGATAACTAAATAAGTAAAAGATGACTTCTGGAAAGTTGCATTGGATCCTAACATCTGGATGAAATACTCTCAGAATCATAACTCTTCATTGATGAAAACTGGTCTGGAAATATCGAATGAGTAAGTTCTGAGTAAGGATTTTATATACAAACCTTCGTGCATCCATTGATTACAAGGGCATGGATTAGCTGCACTACTTTATGGAGTTTGCTATTGTTTTAGCAGCTTGTGTAAGCAGAGAAAATGATGACCATGTGATGTTTTAGAAATTCTAAACAAAACATTGATAGTCAATCCATATGCAGAAGTTTGACAATAATAAATTGTTTAAGTTCACAGCATTAATACTAGTAGTTCCATTAACTTTTGGCTTAATTCTATTGTTTGTACCAATGTAAGCATTAAAGGCTCTAGATCTCTAAATGTTATTGCTGTATTAAAGCTATCCAATAAGGAATAAAAATTTCCATTTTCTCAATAAATTTTAATCTAAGGTTTAAACATAAGCATTAGTAATATGAGCACTAATACCATTGTATAAGGTGAATTTAACCACCATTGGCTTTTTATTGACACATTGAGGAATTCCAGCAATAGAAAATACTAAATTATACATTACAGCAAATCCAATACCATCAATTCTTTCACTGACTGATTTATCTTTCCAAGAAAACTGGTATCCATTCATCTGTTATACTGAGCTTACTTTATCTTGAAAATGAATTCCACTAGCAGCACATACATCAATCATATTTATTTAAAAAAATACATCAATCATAAATATTGGCAACTATTTATCTACCACAGAAATACTCCTTTCTAGTCTTAAAAGATTTTGTACAAAGAAAGTTGTACAATCCAAATCTATTTATATTATATATATAATACTTAGTTTTAGTACTAACTACCACTACCTCCAGCTTTCCTAACAACTAATATTATTTTTACTTTTATTATTTCTATTGTTTGTAATAAAGAATCCACTATTCATGACAACCTAACCAGAATGTGTGAGACAAGCCCTTTTCAGATCGCATTTTCTAAGTCCTTTCACAACTGTATTCAAAAAGATGATCTATATATAAGTAAACTGCCTATTTTCTCACTAAAGAGTTCCAAACTGATTCACTAATGATTGCATTGCCTTGAGAAAAAAACAGAATTAAGAATTAAGCCTGTCATTGTCACATACAATTATCTATATTTAGCTATGTGATTAGAAATTTATGATTCTTCTATTAAATGTATAATTTGAGAATCACCAGCAAGCAATGTTATAACACTTTTATTGAAAATCCTTTACATGCATGCAAATGTATTTCCTTTTAATATTATTTCTACCAACAGACTTTTATCAACATTGATTTTATGATTAATTTCACCAATAATGTTTTGTCCCTATTTAATTATCTGACTAAATATTTGTAATTATTAATTTCTTTTTATTTTATTGCTTTATATAATAGCTCTTATAATATTTTTTGTATCTCTGAAGCATTATTTGTAAAAATAAACACATTATCTTCAAAATCTGCATTACTTAAATAATCTCAGTATGTTTTCATTCCATTACTTGAAATCACCACGAAATTATTTGCATACCTTTGTAGAATTGCAATCAGCTTAAAGTAGCTATCTGTAGTATATTTTGTCACTTCTGACTTCATTTGCTGACAAAATCTTGAAATAAAAAGTAAATATTGCTCTTGTCAAGTGCATTGTTTGCTTAAATCTTGAAATTAAAAATTCTAAGTTAACTATAGTTGGCTTATATTTTTTTTATTTTTGTAAAATTAGATAAAATATTTGTTGTTATTTTTATGTTTATATTGAGATTTTATTTGAAAATATGTGCTTTTTAGGAAAATACAATCAAAAAAAAATAGGAAGTTGTCATTAGTAAAAAAAAAGAAAATGTTTCAATAAACATTGTAGCTATTACTTTTATAAGTAAAGTTAAAAAAATTTAAATATAATTTTGATGCTTTATGTATTATTTACAGAAAATCATTTTAATATTAGAAATAAAGAACAAATAAATGTTCTTTTTTTTTAAGTGTCATAGCATCGGCCGGGACGCGAACCCGCAACCCGGGCAACTGCCTGCAAGTGCAAGGTTGTCGCACTGACCTCTCGACCACCAATGCAAGACAAATAAATGTACTTTTGTTCCAAATACATTTTTTTTGCCCACAACTAAAAAAATGAAACCTATGATTCTAATTATTTATTTGTTTTTTGTTTTTTTTTGCATTTTCAAGTTGATATATTATTTGTAAAAACACTTACCATTTTTGAATGTACATTTATATTTTTTCTTTTAAATAAATAAATATGATGAAGAATGTAATAATTTTTTCAAATAAAAACCACAAAACTGCTGCATACTGGTTAATAAAAGACTGTTCAAAAATTATGCAAATAGAAGATTAATCCACAAAATATTTTTCATTGAACTTCTGAAAAAAAAGTTTGAGGACAAAATCAATCATTCTATACTCTTAACAATATTAATCTTTCACTTAATCTTTAAAAGTGCAGTTATTATGTAATATACTGAAAATTGATGCCTGATTCAAAATCTATTAATAACAATCATTTTTTGCCATTACGAAAATAATGATAAAAAAAGCTGCCCCTAGAGATATCTATAGGAAAGGCTATTGTAATTGAACTGTTACTAATTTTCTTCTTTTATGAGACAATGCAACATCTGGAAAAATGGAAATGCACACTGTAAAGATAGTTTTTTTTTTTTTTTTACTATTTAGCTTTATTGCGCCTAGCAAACGTTTCATTATATTTAAGAAAACTATCTTTTCTGTGAGTATTTTTATTTTACCAGATATACTAGAATAAATGATTTTTTAAATATACACTGGTGAAGTTTAAATACGCACAAAAACCATTTTATACCAAGATACTACTTCATAATGAGCAAAGAGGAAGCATATGATTTAAAAATTTTTAATTCTAAATTAGCAGAAATATGTTAAATATATTTCTCATATTGAAATTTTGAGCTATATTGCCAGTGATAATATAATAAAAATATTAAAAATATTTTGTGTAGTTTTTCCAGTAAATTTAAAGGCTTTCCCCGGCATTGTTTCCAAAAAGATATATAGAGAGACAATCATTAGTATGTTTTGAACTGCTGTTATCTTAAGAGTTAAGATTAAGAATGTATTTGCAAGAAATTAAAAATAAACAACAGCTAGGTATATAATAAGTTTTACAGATACAATTAAGATGGCAAATAATATTTAAAATGATTATTCAACATCAAAACATTACTTTAAAAAAAAAAAAAAAAGCAAATAGAATGAAAATGAGTGTTAATCAAAAAAATATCTTAAGATATTTTTTTTTAATAAGAGATGTGATGTTTTATAAGTTCTATTTTCACAATAAAAACAATGAATTTCATCAATTAAATGTTTCTCCTTTGTTTAAATATGCATATTTTATATTCCAAATTTCATGTACTATTTTTTGTGATAACAATAAGAAATATTACATTTTATCTATTTGCCATTTTACACAGTAACTTCTATTAATTAGATTACATAGTGCGGAGGATTTTTATCTCATATATTACTATAAATCAAATATTAATATAATTAAAATTGTTCAAAGCATAAATATAAATGTAAAATAATAATCGAATGTTTTACTGCTAAGGAATTCACAAGAATTTCAAACCAAGCTGGATAACACGTATTTATGTAAATAAATAAAAAGTAAATAATAGCCAAGATTTATATATATATATATACTGTAACGGGCACATACATACGTTACATTGTTTTTTATTAGTAAACATTAAAAGAATAAAAGTTCGCAAATAAAACTGTCTTTTTAAGAATTAAAAATTGAAATTAAAAAAATCATCTTAAACTCGTATAGATATAAAATCGCACAGATAAAAAAAAAAAATTATTAAAATAAAACTTTATTAAAAATAGAAAAGGTATTTTAAAAACAAAAACTAAAAAGATTTAGAGATAAAAATATATCTTTAATTTTGGAAAACACATTAATTAATCAGAAATGAAAATGATTGTTTTAATTAGCTAAATGTAAACTAGCCTTGGGCATTTAAATGTAAAAGCAACGGTCAGATAGGAAAACAATAGAAACTAATAGCCAATAAAAGAAATCCCTCAAATCGGACCTCAACGAAAAGGTTTTCACCATCATGACTTAATGTTGAGTTAATCCACAAAATTATTATAAAAGGAAAGGTTTGAAAATAAAAGAATGAATTAGTTATTACGAGAGGACAGATATGTGTTAGTGCGGAGGTGAAGGAGAAGGGATTGAAAAGACGCACTCTTCAATCCCTTCAGTTCTGCTAAGAAAGAAAGAGAAATGAACCATCGTTTTCTACATTGAGGACCAGTTAAAGCAAAAACCTCCGGATGGATAAATAAATCAGCCTACAGAATATCAACTCCTTTAGGACAGCATGGGAATTCACGTTCATGGCAAGCAACGGATAAAGTTGGATGTTTTAAAAATCATAAGAACTTTATATTCACTTGAAAAAATAAGAACTCTAAATTTTAAAACCTTTTAGTAAATAATGCAATAGAATCCTATCTGACCAAACTAAATTCTTTATTAATAGTGTTATTTGATGTATTTTTTTTTATTATTTTAAATCATTATCCATTTATATTTTTTGTTCTTTAAGTTTTATTATGATTTCTGTTTTCTGATAAATTAAAATATATCAATGTTAAACTTAAGTTGGGCGTGAATGGCTGTATAGATTTGTAAAGTTATGTTAGGGGAGGGTAATCTTAGGTTATTTGTGTCGTTGAATTGGGTCAATGGATTGGATATATTGATGTAGTTAGTAGATGTAATGCAAGATTCGCTATGGGCAGAATCGCTAGTATACACCGCTCACTTCCATTTGCCTATGAAAGGAATTATAAGACGGAGAATGCAGTTCCTTTCTATGGAGTTTTTTTTATTGCTCTTCTTGTCAGATAGATGTAGTATTCCTATCTGACGAGAGGCAATTTCTTCTCTTAACTTTTTGTGCTGCTGTATTTCGTATTACATTGAATACATTGATATATCAGATGGATTGATGACAGTTTGTCTGTGAACTTTTAGCCTAAGGTTAAATAGGGATAGAATGTTTTATCTTCAAATGCAAATCTATATAGTCTATTCATACTCGACACTAAATAAAAGTGCATTAAATTTAAGTTGGGTATGGAAGTTGCATGGATTCGTTATCGGTTAATTATGTTTTTGGTTTTCATACTTGATCAAAATATATAGACATTCGGTAAATACTGATACCTTACATTGAGTATCTAAGATGTATTTATTTCGGATGTCTTTTAAGTTATTGGTGTCTTGCAGCATCTTACGATGAATGCCAATGGGTCTCTTGTATTCCCTCTGCACTTGACGTATCAATGATTTTGTATTTTGATCGGTTATGTTGATTTTGAAATGTTTTTGACTGTGGAATCTATGTAACCAATCTATACTCAACATTTTTAAACAAATCTGTGTGAACTAATAATAGTATAAAATTTAAAATGTAAATTAAAAATCTAAAATAAAAGTAAAAATAATGTTAAAGTAAACATATTAAAATAATAATGTTAAATCTTATATATATATATATATGCGTAAATAAATTTCTGTATGTTAATTACTGGCAGTAGCTTATTTTATTTATTTTTTAATATTGAAATATAATTAGATAAGATATTATATTATTAAATCTCTGCTACTCCCTGAGCTAGTGACATGGGCTAACAACCGGATATCAAAATATATAAATAAAATAAAATAAATTTTTTTTTTACTTATGTATCTACCTACTTTATAAATTTTTCTAGGTTCAAATGCCTAGATAGCGCCCTGTAGTGCAGATCATGTTAAGAGTTATTCTCCGGACCATTACAATATATATATATATTTAATTGACTGACAAAATAAATAAATATAGGTATATATATATACTGTACCGGACAAAACATGTTATACATCTAACATGAGCTGGAACTCAAAAATGTACTTCAAACCCAGTTAAGCCTGAGATTTAGGTCAGGGACCAACTTGGATTCAAACCCACTCCATGAGTCCCAGATCAAAATTCCTAATGAACAACATATAATGATGGTACACAAGAATATGTGCCATGAACTAGCTCAACGAATATGACTACTAATGAGACCACTTATCTGACTCTAAATAATGCAGGATAGAATTATTACGGATCGGTGAATAAATCAATATGTATATATTTGGGTTGCCAAAACAACAGTAAACATTAATAGTTAATCTAATTAATAAATAATGAAAGGTCAGACACCACGAATAATATATAATATTTATTATAAGCAATGATTATATAAATGATGGTGATGATTGCATAACTTATCTCTAGTCTAAAATATGAAACTGCAATATACAAGACTAATGGTGGATTTTATATATCTTCCAATAATTAATACCTAAATACCTAAGGTATAGATAGATATATGTCTAATCTATACTCCAACAAACAGAAATGTGTGATTACAATATGTATAGTACAGATGCCAACTGAATTATGTATGTTAATTATTAATTTGATGTTTGTCTAGAAAGAAAATACGCTTCTAATTTATATAAAGAAAAACAAAAAAGGCGAGATTTATCTCCCACTCCTCTATAAATCGGTTTATGGACAGCATGAGAAATACAAAAATATGATTTCAATTAAGCACTTGGCAAGTATGATCATTTAAACTGACATAGAAATGTAAAATAAGTTGGTTTTAAAAGAGATCACTTCATCACAAATTATAAAGCAAAATAAAATGTGGGCCATTATTTGAATTCATCAATGAGAATGGTACTGGTTTTGTCAACGATTTAAAAAGACTGATGGCTATTTGTTTCAACAAGTACATTTGCCATGCGAAGAATTTTGGAACATGGGAAAGCCAGGCAAGGACTAAGCCACAAACCTTTGCTGTCCCAAACAAGTGACAAACAATGAGAAAATAACATTTATTTTATATTTTAATCAATTAAAACAATACTACAGGAGTGACGAAATCTAAAAAAAAAATCAAGAAGATAGCTCGTGCCAGCAACGTTAATAACGGAAATAATATAATCATCATAATATTAAATTTACAACCCAAATTATATATAATATAAATGCTTGATGTGACGACTTGGTCAATAATATTAAAATAAAACTAACGATAGGCAAACACCTAAACCCAATTACGTAATGGTACCCCCTTATATCATGCTTTCCCCAAACACAAATGCTGATACATTAGACTTAACTCAGAAGATATATTTTCTCTCTCTCACAAAACTTCATCAAACCTTTAATGACTTTAAATTTACACATGTGCAATAATCTTTTAGCAATTAAATAAACTTAGTCAAAAGCATAGTAGCTAAAAGTTAAGCTAATAAAATTTATATCAGCTCTTGGTAAAATTATATCAAATAATTAAATAAGTCTTTCAACCTGATAATTAGTAGAACTATTATTAATTTAGTTCTTATAAGCAAAAAATAGGTTATAAAACTAAACACAGTAAACATTTTCTTGGGATAAATTTAAACGAAAACATTATCGAGTTGAAAGTATTATTGGCATATTTTATCGCAAAATAAATGACATTAATAATCATTAAAACAAATACAATTAAGTGTTAGTCAAATAAACCACCATAAAAAGAGAAAGAAAATTATTAAAGTATTAATTTAGAACTAGAGATGTAACAACATAGAGAATTACTGTGTAACAATTTTAAGCATAACTAAATGAATAGACAAGATTTAAGACAGTGATTTCTTTTAATGTAATTAGTGAGATAATTCATGAATAGATTGGAAAGTTGCAATTTAATCAAAATTAAAAAATTACCAGTCCTTCATGACTTGCTTGTTGATTTTAGGAGCCCAGAGTCCGATTAGGTTTAGAAGAAAACTTAAGTGAGCACTTAACTCAAATAAAATTCATTTTGTAGATCAGTTTCATTTTAGATTTTAGGTAGCTTATGATTTGGTATTTGAGAGTCCTATTTTAATAGCAACATTTGAAGATTTATAGGGAAAATTCAGGATCCAGCAATCAGATCCCCGAAGTTAGCCACATGCCATACTGCAAATACAATGACAGTTCAATATTGAAATGGACATAATTTCCTGTGGCAACTCTTCTTAAAATTGAAAGTAATGGCTCCTTAATGGCAATTTTTCAGGGTATTTATATACTCCTTTCTATGATTTTCCCGCCCATTCTGATCTCTATGCCTTACATCCAAAGCTTTTGTCTTGTTACTAAAAGGAATTTCTCTAATTAAAGATCGATCCATTAATTCAATAAGACTTTCAAATCCATTATTTTGAATTCATTTTCTACTTAGAAAATGAATTCATAAAATTTAAACAAATGATTTTAAATTAGAACTGTCCTTAAATTAAACTTATCATTTTGAATTAATTAATGAAAGGTTCCCCCGTTGTCTTTGAAAAAGGACGACTAAAGATTATTGAAGGAATGTGATTTTTGATCATAAATTTTTTACAAAAATTGCAAAATATAAAATAAAACATTCCAGTGTAATGAAATCTTATAATAACATATATTTAACCATTTATAAGTGATATGCCTGATCAAATACTAAACATTCTTTAAAAAGCATTATTTATTAATATTTTACTATAATATAATTGGTAATATAAATAGAATTAAATACAACATAATTAGTTTTAATAAATATTAAATAATAGAGTAGTTTTTAACCGAGGTCAGACGTATATGGAAAAGGGTATAAAATCTCATTACAGGATCTGGAAATATTTACGATTAGTAACAGGGTTTAAATTAGGTAAATGGGTGGAATATCATGAAGCTCAGATCGAACTTAGATCCGACTGCTTCAATACATTATTATTTTTAAAAATGATATATATATAGCAAGTTTCTAAAAAGTCTTATGAAACAATGGAGTACATAGCCCATCATACTTACAATTCAGGTTTGAATCAAAATCATGTAACCTTTAAAACTTTTCAGATTATCATCAGATTTAAAAAAAATCCAGGAAGGTGGCTCATAAGCAACCCAGCTAAATATCCAAAATTAATTAAGAAAATGGATATCTAGCTAATCATAGCTACTGAGTTCAAAACAGAATACAAAGCTATCCAAATCCCCAATACTTAATAATTATCAAGCCTATTATTTAAACTTTCACTTTTGCCCAAAGAGGCTTTTGGTTAGGAATTTTCACTGCAATTGTTATATAAGGTTTTTACAAATTTGCTTATTGCAGTAAATTTATGCTGTTATATATAACATAAGAGCTATATATTTAAATGACTATTACAAGTTCAATACAATATGCTAAAACAACAATAACTTCTGGGTAGGCATATGTTGCATATGTAAACCACAAGTGCACTAGCACCAAGGATCATGTCTAAAATATTATTTTATTAGACTGTGAACAACTACAACATATTTAAAGGCTATTTCATTTATATATTATATGAGGTTAATCTAAACATTTATTATCACAGTTATTTTTAACAGTTGCATTATTAAATTATACATACAAATTAGTGGAACTTATACTTTTCAATATATAGATATATTTGAGCATTGAATATATAAATGTGGCTCTCCTTAGTATCAAAGCTAATTAAATTACAAATGAAAAATGTCACTTGTTCAGTCTCCAAGTGTTTTATATTTGTTAGTGATATAAAAAATCTAATCATCACATATTTGATAATTCATTCACAAAAATATAAAATATGCAGAAATTAACTCTACTTTGATAATTTAAACATAAGCCAATTCAATTAAACAATAATAATTTAAATAATATTTCTGTAGTGTAATTTTCATTTACATCACTTTCATGCAAGGTAAACGGTTTCTATCTTGGAAATCTTAGTTCTTTTTCACACGTCTTTGGTCATATATTTATGATTACATCCCTCCGCAAGGTGTTAAAAGCAGATAGAAACCAGTTCCTACCTTGCAGGAGAGTGATGCAAATGAAAATTATACTATAGAAATATTATTCATTATTGGATATTCTCTAGTCTAATGAATGACTAATAAAAATTATTAGTAATAATAACTTGGTTGATTTGCTATTCATCCTTATAATTAATTATCCGTGGTCTAAACTAAGAGCACATAACAACAGCTTGGACAAAGAAACAAAACTAATTCTTTTATAACTTGATTATATTTATCTTCCAAATATTACATATTTGATGGTACTGTAAACTTCTGTTATTATATACTGTATATCAAATCCATAAACGTGATTACAAAATACATTTCAAAAGTAGTTGTTTCAGTAAAAGATAATTCACTGTATCTATTTTGATTCAGAATAATTTTTCTAAAAGAAATTAACAAATAAAAAAATACAGTATATTTTTCCAAAATTAAAAAAATAAATACAAATCAAAGGAAAATACTATGTACCTCCCACCCCCGGGTTTTAAGTAGAACAAAAGATTAGTTTGTAATATAATTAATGTATCATTAATAAGATTAGTTTCTTTTTTAAAAAAAAAAAAATGAATTGTTGAAAAATTGCTTGTGAATATTAAATCAATTTTAATTATATTATTTAAGATTTTAAACAAATTATAAATCGAAATATATATATATATCAAAAATTATATATAATTTTATCTATAATTAGAAATTTTTTTGTTCTGCAACAATATTTTGAAATAATTTAACATCACTTTTCATTATATTTTTGACTATGTAATAAAAATTTGTTAAAATTACAATTATTTTTACAAACATTTTAAAATACAAATTTGAATTAATTCTATGTCAATTTATGTATTACTATAATTACAATAAGATGAACTTTTAAAATAATAGATTCAATACCAACATAAAATTATGGAATAATCAATCTTATTATCTTTCCATTGAGAAATAGATTTTCTAAAAGAGAGCACAAAGATTATTTGTATCCGAAGTAATACTTATTCTTTGATAAAATAGTCTTAGTAAAACAAAGATTCTTGGATATTTGTAACTACCTTCAGAGCTAAAGCAACTTCCATTACCAACCATTTATTGGTATTCTAAGTACAACACCACAATGAATATCACGGACATAAAAAAATTGTAGTGCTTAAATAAATTGTTTGATGTATTTTAAAACATAATAAATGCTTTTTTTTTTTTCATATGTCATGGCGTCAGCCGGGACGCGAACCCACAACCATCTGCAACCAAGTACTTGCTTGCATGGTGGCTGCGATACCTCTCGGCTAACAACGCAAGACTAATAAATGCTTTTTATCACTACATTTCTATTAGTTACCAAATATTTTTAATATTATTCTCACATCACTTTTGGGCTATTTTTTCCACTAGATCCTTATTTATATCCAATGTAAAAAGAAAATAAAAAAAATAGTAACAATAATTTGTTTACGATCTTTTAATGAATTTGGTTTCCTTTTAAATATTCCAGCTGTATGGTAAAATTACATAGTTTCAATCCATTCTTTAAAATCATATTTGTCAGGTTAATTTCAACATATCTGATTTACTGACATAACTATTTTTCACTAATTATATCCCTCTCCCACCTTTTTTTAAAGAAACATGGTAATTGTCATAATAAATTAAATGGTAATTCCCATATCAAAGTATTCTGCAGACAAATCAAATTACTAAAGTATACAAAGGTTTTAAATCATCTTGCATTTTTGTAGAATTTTAAAATTTTATTTAATAAAATACACATACCACATGCTTATTTAAATTTCAGTTCAACTTCCTTCTTTATTCCTGAAGAATCTTACTTATCCACTTTGATTTATTATTGATCTTTTCCATATTTTATGTCCCCCTTCCCCAGTTTAATAAAGAACAAATTTTAATCTATGCCTATATTTTAATAAAATCAGCCAATGTACTTTCTGGATTGCAAAATATCCAATTAAAGTCTTATTGGGTGAAAAAAATCAATCATTTCAATCAAACAATTCACTCACAATATAATGCATTATACTGGATACCTGACAAAATTCTGGATAATAATAAAAAGTTTAATATGGTTAAACTAGATAATCCAAAATTGTGAACACTTTATTAAAGAGACTAATATCATTTGAGTGATATTATCAATATTATTTAGCTGTCATAAATTGACACTCCCTTTTGTGTACATCAAAATTATATAAATATTACAGTAACTCACCAAAATTACAAAGAAATCTGCAATTCAACTGTGCAGAAATATGTGAATTCAAAATCAGATATATAATTACTCATTTTTGCTTCTCAATTATTGGACAAAATTATTAGTATGCAATTGCTTGTTACACAGTGAATATACTAAAAACACTAAATTTAACTTTATGCATTTTCAATGCAAAGTATCCTTTTCAAAACATTTGCATTTGAAAAAGATGTTCTGCTCTGGAAATCCATTATGGTTCTTGCAAAAAGCAATGACATAATTAAATATAGACTATTCTATTTTAACAATAATAATTAAATTTCTTCATAATTAGCTAAAAAAAAGTGGATAAGATTATAGTTTGATTTTAAATGTTTTGTTTTTTAAACATATCCTTTCATCCCTCTAAAGCATCTATTATAATACTAAAATTAAATTTTCCAACAATCAAGGCATTTCTTATTTAAAAACATTTAAAGTTTTTTTAAATATAATAAAGTGATTAATAAAAATCTTTGATATTCTTTTATAAGCAGATATAGTGGAATACCCCATATATAAAGTGGTGAGTTATATATACACTAAAGTAATAACGGCTTAATTAAGCATTACTTATTATGTTTCAAAAATTTTACCTAATTTTCTCTATTAATTTCAAAAATGAGGAAGAAAATTACCACAATATATCTATAAATAATCCCACACATATTGTTAACAATATCAGCAAAGATTTATTTAAAACAAAAAATATACTTAAATGCACTAATTATCAGCACAACTTAATCTTTTTTGCTTCAATAAGCAAGTCCAAGAAAATTTAATATTCATTTAAAAATTGGAATAATTGTTAGAATTTGTAAATAATTTTTAATGACTACACATGAAATGCAGCTAAAAAATATCCATATTTTTCCACAAAATATTAAAAACCAAGTTTAATTATAGCCTTTAATGGCTACCAGTATAAGACTGCAAAGACCATCCAAAAAAACAAACAAAAAAAAATCCATTGATCAATCATTTACAATATTGTAATAAATATCCCTAAATGCAGCAACACTTGCAAAATTTACCCATTTTAATTAGATCAATATTAATTTTTAAAATGTATTGCAAATTATCCACAAACTTATAAAATTTGACAATGTCAAAAGAATTCATAATACCACTTAAAATTTTTTGCAGATGTTTTATAATATAATAAATCTAAATGGATATTTGGTTAAAAAGTGATGCCATATTCTTCTTGTGACCATGAAAAACTAGTGTTAGAGTGTCATAGCCCTCTCAAGTGCATAAGTTAGAAAAGTAAATATTTTTTACATAATTTGATTTCAAAAAAGATATATGATATAAGCATGCTGCTGATTGATATATTAGTAAGTATTTCTCATAAATATATGACTTGTATTTATTGGCATCACAAAATTATAATTTTCAATTGACATAAGTAGAGGAATGATTTATGATAATCCATATTTTAAGAAAAAATGTTTTTTGCATCAAATCAAAAAATTCCAGTGGAAATTAAATGAAAGAAATCTAAAATGACATTATTTTGTAAATTTTCTACATGGTTCATCAGTAATAGAATTCTAATCTTTTGCTCAGCAGATTGACTATAACTACTGAGAGACAATGGTCAGGCTTATATGGAAACTAGTGAATGAGACCAATGAAACATTTACCAAGTTACAAATACTAATATAGAGATAAATATCACAAACATGTTAATTTTAAAAAAATATAACTGATAGTTCCCTTATGTAAAACAATGCTTATTAAATTACATAACAACTCCTTCTACTCTCCCATGATTTCTGTATCGAAAGTTTCAGTTACATGCAGTTAAAAAAAAAGTAATAAAATCTAAAAAAAAATAATGAAGAAATCCAGTCATAATGAAGATTATAACTCATGAATTAATTTATAATATGCACAGCTGATTTGACAAACTGAAGGGATTCTAAAGTAAATTATCTTAATTATATTTCTAGTGTTAAAATAAATCTGCTATTAATGTTCATCAGATTCATGAAATGCTTCAGTGATAAGTTATCCCTCCTCCATATCACAGTAGCAACTTCCTCTTAACTGCACATTGGTATACAATCCTGCAGTGTTTAGCTTATAGTCTTCTTACACTTTTGTAGGACTTTAAGTTACAATTTTTCACAATGTTACTATTCATAAGGAGGTAAAAGTAATCATGTATTCATCAATTTTAGAATAGAGTATACTTTCCACCAATAATAAAAGTTAAATCACATTATGATCTGGATCATCTGAGTGCTGGTTCAGCATGAAACAAGTATATTGAAGATCATTTATCTTTTTCACATGTGTGTGGTCATGTATATTGGTTGTATGAGATTCAGTGGATAACTGAAGGGAGCTTCAAAGTCTGTGTTCAAATCCCCTATAATTAATCCAAACTCAGCCTACATCCTACCATCCCCCTTCTGTGTATTTAAATGGACAAGGGTTAGGGTTAGGCTTGACAATAAAATTGGCATCAATAAGGGATTTGAACATTCCATCATCAGATTTTCAATGGTATGGACAGCTGATGGGTTGGAAGGTAAAATTGATTGAAGCCTGTCTATTAAAATCTGAAGATTTGCTATCTTAATGTAAACTGATCACCACTGATTATATATATGGGGGGGGGGGGGGTATGTAGACCAACTAATGAATCCAGGTTCAGCATGATATGCATATATTGGAAATCATTTATTTTTTTCACGTGTGGTCATGTGTATTGGTCGTATGAGGAAGTGGATAGCTGAAGAGAGATTGGAAATCTCTTATCAAATCTCCTATAGTTACATGCAATCATATTATCAATTTTTATATTAGCACACAGGAAACTATCGTGGAAATATTTTCTTCCATTAAAGACAAAGTAGATACTAATTTATCAGTTGTTATAGACAGAATAATTAATTTACATATGCTGTCCAGTTTACACATCATAACTTTAACTTCAAATCATGATCATAAATGGTAATGAACCATGAAATATTTCTCATTACTTATATTGTGATATGTCAAATATCACATATTCTTCTGCCTATATATATAAATTTTGGTTCAACATATGCAACATAAACATTCTTTAGGACCATTGAATGGCAAATCTATTTACAGAAATTATTGTCATTTTATAAAACTCTGAAACTAAAGAATCTTTTCAATACACACATATAAATTGTTTAAATTCAAGTACTAACAAAATAGTAGAAAAGTTTGGAATAAAATATAAAATGAAGTAATATTATTTGACAATAAAATTGTTTTCAAATTCAGACAACCCCAAATACATAAAATAAATACTGAAATAACAAAAACACCAACAGGAAAACTTCAAATCAAATGATAGGCGTTTAAATCCAAATTTACAGTTACAAGTACACACATTCAAAACATATAGTACTTATTTTATTTTAATATGTTTAAATACAACTATTTACAATTTATAAATGAATAACTGCCAGTTTCTGATTTATGTTATTAATGTTTTACTTAACCCTTTAACATAGCATAAGTATCAAAACACTCAAGAATAGAATAAAATAGAGTGATTTATATTCTGAATGCAAAGTTGAAAGTCAAGAAAGAAAGTCATAAAATTTTGTTTAATATTTAGCGTTCAACAATATTATTCCAAAAATAAAGATTATTATCAAATTTACACATCAGAAAATAATAAAAAACAAAGATATATGAAGACAGCTTTAGGCAATCAAGCTTCAACAGATTGACATATCAATCTCAAACCAGATACTAATGTGATTGATCTATTCGAGTCCTGATCCTACTGATGAAGAGAGAAGTTTTAATAGATTCAATAATTTATTGCTGTGTCAATCTGAAAATCATAATCATATTTTTAAATTTACTGATGAGATTGTTTTAATACATTATACTTTTTTTCAATGTTTGATTATTAAGTATATATTTCAGTTAAACATATATTGCTATTAAATTCAATAATCATCACATAAACTGACACTAAATTTTCCAACAACACCCTAGTTACAAAGTTCTGAATCAAGTAGGTCATGTGATATATATTTATGTTTGATTATGTATCTCATATTTATTAGTTGTGAATAATTACATTCTCATTTTTTAGATGAACAGAATAAGAACCACATGAAACAATACTATACTAATTATTTAACTAAGTTTATGTGAAAACCTGGCACATTGCATCTGAAAAGATAGTCTGGCAGCCAGCCATTAACTATTTATTTTTTATAGTTTTAATATTTTTGTGAATGTTGAGAAAAGTAATTTTATATTGAAATAATTCTCATGAGATTTCTTTAGTGATTGATATTAAGTTAGAAACCTTAGTAGTTTTTTTTATTATAATACATATTTCAATATTGTTTATTAAGAGTGGTGATAATTGAAATAAAATATTAATTTGATAATGCATGTGCAGTTATAAGTTATGATAAACTTATCAAAGTAAAAGATAAGTAGCATCTGATCTTCATGCATTTATAGTGCATTTGAGTTTGTGATCTGGAATTGATGATAGTATTGCTTGGAGTTATTCCAGAAAAAAATTCTGTTGTTGATAATGAATTCAATCATTGCTGTTGTTATTTATATACAAAAAAGTTATTTTCAAATGATGCTATTAGTTAAAACATTGCATATCTGTATTATGTAAAAAAAAATTCAAGATTTTTAACTATTATATATACAATACCGTCATTATATATATACACATGTATAATTGAATGCATAAAGCTAAGCTAGAAATTATACTAAATTAATTAATATCATACACATACCAATGCAAAATAAAAATCCAGACAAATTTCTCTGGTTTCTTACTTTGCATTAATATATGACATATTTAATTTTAGCACTTTAAATTCTAGATAAATGGTTAGAGTATATAACATTATATATATAAAAATATATATATATATATATATATATATATATATATATATATATATATATATATTTATATATATATTACAATTTGAACTACAAAGTTTCAAATTTCATCTTTGACCCTATGCAGTTTAGATATACACATTAATGGTTATTATTAAGTACTTATTGGGTTATAAAGTCTCATTCCCAGCACAGATATAAACTTTGAACACAGTTAAAGTTTAATATATCTGTGGATTTTTTATTACATATATCCATATTGTAATGAGCACAAATGCCGTTACATTGTTTTTTTTTTATTAGTAAACATGAAAAAAAAATAAAAGTTCGCAAATAAAACTTTTTTTTTAAGAATTAAAAATTGAAAATTAAAATTCTATACTAAACTCGTATCTATATAATTGCACAGATGAAAAAAAATTATTAAAATAAAACTTTATTAAAAAAAAGAAAAAGTATTTTAAAACTAAATTGTCAGTAAAGATTTAAAGATAAAAATATATCTAAGTTTGTACAAAACAAATTAATTAATGTTATTGAAAAAATGGAAATGATTAATTTAATTAGTCAAATGTAAACTAGCCTTGGGCATTTAAATGTATAAGCATCGGTCATATAGGAAAACAATAGAAACTAATAGCCAATGAATGAAAAACAATGGAATTGGACCTCAGTGAAAGGACCATCACATCATCGTGATGTAATGTCTACTGGATCTGAAAGGCTACTATAAAAAGTGAGTGGAATAATAGATTATGGGAGATGTGACTATATGTGTTAGTGCGGAGTTGAAGGAGAAGGGATTGAAAAGACGCACTCTTCAATCCCTTCAGTTGTTATAAAAAAAAAAAAGAAAAGGAAAAATCGCTTTTCTTATACTGAGGACAACAGGATCATCGGGGGATTTAATGTGGATTCCAAACGGCATGCAATGGATAAAGAGGAACGTTTTAAAAATCGTAAGAACTTTAAAAACATTTTGAAACACTAAGAACTTTAAAATATAAACTTTCTCTGTATTTAATTTATAAGCAATAGAATCCTATCTGACCAACGTTATTTATTAATTAGTTATAATTTTATTTAATGTATTTCTTTTGTAAAATCATTTCCATTTATTTATTTATTTGTGCTTTAAGTTTTATTATGATTTCTGTTTTTTCGTTAAACTAGTTATATAAATTTTAAATTTAAGTCGGGCGTGAATGGCTATATAGATTTGTAAAGTTAAATATATAGTTTAAGGGAGGGTAATCTTAGGTTATTCATTTTGTAGTTGAATTAGTTCAATGGATTGGATATATTTGTGTAATTAGTAGATGTAGTATGAGATCCGCTATGGGCAGGATTGCACATATACGCCACAACCTTCTGATGGACTATGGATGGGTTTGTAAGTCGGCAAAAAACCACAGTCCATTCCTATGGAGTTTTTTGTTTATTGTTCTGCTCACCAACAGATGTAGCATTCCTGATGGTGGAGAGACAATGTCTTCTCTAACTCTACTTACTGTTCAGATGTACATTCTTGACAGTATAGTATTTTGTGTTGTCATATTTTCATGCTACATTGAATACATAAATGTATCAGATGGATTGGCGCCAGTCTGACTGCGAACTTTTGGCCTAAGGTTAAATAAGGAAAAGAATATTTTCTTTTCAAATGCAAATCTATGTAGTCTATTCATACTCGACACTCTAAATAAAAATGCATTAAATTTAGGTTGGGTATAAGCGCTTGCATGGGTTCGTTACCGGTTAATTATGTTTTTGGTTTTCATGTTTGATCAAAATATATAGACATTCGGTAAATACTGATACCTTATGGTGAGTATCTAAGATGTATTTATGTCGGATGTCTTTTAAGTTATTGGTGTCTTGCGGCATCTCATGGTGAATGCTATTGGGTTCTTATAAATTTCCCTCTGCAATTGACTTTATCGATGACTTTATTTTGATCGGTTATGTTTATTTTGAAATGTTTTTAACCGTGTAATCTATGTAACCAATCTATACTCAACATTATAAAACAAACTTTCATAAATCCATCTGTGCGAACTTAATTAAAATGTAAACTTATAATATTATAAAAATTAAATGTAAATTTAAATTCTAAAATCAAATTAAAATCTAAAATAAGCATACTAAAATAAAAATGTTAAATTTTATATATATATGTGTGTGCGTAAATAAATGTTTGTATGTTAATTACTGGCAGTGGCTTATTTTATTCTTTTTTTAAAATATTCTTAGATAAGAATTTATTGTAAATATAAATCTCTGCTGTTCCATTGAGCTAGTGACAATGGGCTAACGACCGGATATCAAAATATATAAAATAAAATAAATTTTTTTTTTAAACTTACGTATCCGCCTACTCTATAAATTTTTCTAGGTTCAAATGCCTAGATGGCGCCCTGTAGTGCAGATGATGTTAGTCTCCCTTTCTCCGGATCGTTATAATATATAAGTGTGTGTGTGTAAAAATTTCTTAAATATATTTATCCATTTAAATTAATTACTGTAAGGCCAATTATATTAATGCAATACTTCTTTAAATGTCTCTTCTAAATACACTTTATGTGTCAAATTATTTAAAAGCAGTTTTAGTAATTAGATAATCTAATACTGTGATTAAATATATTTATATATTTATTAATATATTTATATATTTATTTCTCCTATTGAGTTATTTCAACTATAATTTTAAATAAATTGTATTTAGTACTTTAAAAAGAAAATTAAATACGTTTATCTCTAAAATTCAAGCATTGGTAGCCAAGAGGTCAGTGCAGCTGCCTTGGTTGCAGTCAGTTGTCGCGGGTTCGCTACCCGAACGATGCTATGACATACAAAAAAAAATTTTTATCTAGGATAAATCCTAGTCATACACTTCTCATATATTTGTTATCATGCCTAAAGTTATAAGATATGTCAAAGAAAACAAGAACATTGGCTCACCATTAATATACTTAATAAAAATTAAGCTATATATATACTGCAGTTATGTCAAAAATCAGTTTTATACAAGAATTAACTAGGAATAACATGTTTACATAAAAAATCAATTTTATACAAATATTAACTAGCAATAACATATTTAAAAATGACAAAATGACTTTTAATACATGAAAAAAAATTACAAGGAAGATATTAAAATTTTGGATCTCCAGAGTATTATTGTAATTCACCTGAATATTTTTTTTAATCTAAAAGATGTATATATATATACAACAATCATACTATAGTAAATAAAGTAACATATGAATGTGTATATAAAAAGAAATAAAATATGTTCAATAAAAACTCTAAATTAATACACCTAACTCTTGTAAAATCATGTTTCATTTTGTGTTAATTAATGCCACCCCACACCCCCAAAAATAAAACCACAAGCTAATTTTTAGAACTAAGTTTTTAAATAAATATTTACCTTAATTAATAATTTAAAAAGACAATCTTAAATGTTATATTTTGCGAGGCATTTCAGAAAATAAAACTAAAAAAAAAAGCCGGTGAGAGTGAAAATTTTAGAAATTTTCTTTCCTTATTTTACTCTATCTATATGAATAGTCAGATATTCATTTAATAACTTATAATTGGATGATTATCTGGATATAACTGATGGTCAGTTATTTGGAAAAATATTCTAAAATAAATGTCTAAATATTAAAGATTCTGAATGGAAACTACAGATGATGAGCAAGGCAAATGAATGCACTAACCACAGTGTTAAAATGCCTTGTTAGATTAAAGTTATGACCAAAACTATTTAAAAAAACTTATCCATAAAACTATATATTTTTTTATTTTACCAAATTAATTTTAACACATAAAATATTTAATTTCTAGTCATAAAAATATGTCTGGCAAAGACTGTATAATTTGGAAAAGCACTTTTTCTCCTATGTATATCCAGTAGCCATGATTAGTAGATATTATTCAAAGATGCTTCAAATGTGTTAAAAATATAATGTTAAAATTTACAACAACCAATTAATTCCCAAATAAATATTTACATCTTTTATTTATGAAAATATTTTATCCATGAAAATCTTTCTTTTAATTTATATATACCTACCTTAATAAAAAATAAAGACATATATTAACTATATGTATTAATGTTAATAATAAAAGCAAAAGACTCTTCAATAATTATAATTACTTTTTAAAAAGAAATTAATGTTTGGATACATATGAAATGAAAATCTAAATGCCTATTTTTTATGATGATCAATATCTTTGTATTAATTATCTATGTTAAATGTACTAATTTTATTTTACGATTTCTGCAGAAATGCTAAAACTTACTTTATGATTTCTGTTAGTTTGTTAACCAAAAATTATAAAATTTGGAAAGTATGTTAATTATAAATTCTTTATTTTATTAGTCAGTTAGTTTTTCTGACAAGTAATCTTTAATTTAACAGATATCAATGAATTAGAAAATATTTAATGTTATTGGCAGATGCTAAATCAGTAGTTTGATAAGTTACATAGGAAAATATTTAAAAAGAATTAATTTAAATTGAAATATTTCATATTATTATACTAATTAAAATTATGAATAGTTTTAACAAGAATTTATTAAAACTATTTTCCAATTTATTTTTATATATTTCTCAATCAAACATATGTTAAATCAAAGCTTGCAGTTTTTTTTTTTTACTGTTCAAAACTCTTTAACAAATATAACCCACTTCAGATTTAAAACATATTAGAAGTTTTTAATAGCATTTACCAATAATTAATTGTTCTATTAATTATTTGTTTAGTATATGCTTCATATATATATATGTAAATAGAGAGATTTGAACTCAGGATTTATCAGTCTATTCATCCTCCACTTTATCTCAGCCAATCGATACACATGATCACACACATGCGAAAAAGAATACATGATCGCTAATATATGTATTTCGCGCAAAACCAGCCTTCATCTGTTGGCCAGATCATAATCTCCTACACACACTTATTATATTTTTTATTTTATCTATATGTTGCTACATGATGAAAAAAAAGTCAAAATCATTGCAGATAATTTAATTTTGGCAACTGTCCATATCAATAGATTTTGAATAAGATCAATATATTTTAGTCAGTTATTCATGGTAGTGTAATTTTAAAAATGAAATGATTATTATTGTTTTAATTTCTACATGATTGGATCTGGTATTACAAGTCATATTTGTTTAAACAACACTTGAATTGTTGTATATTGTAAATCACTCTGCATTAAATATTATTGATCAAGGTATGATTTTGTCATAGTAATGGAAATATAGGTGAGAATAGTTGCTACTTAGAAGACAAAACCATTCTGATAAAAATTTAAAGATTAGAAAGTTTTACATTATTTTTTGGTTAGATCGACTTTTAAATGTTTGTTTACAGCATTTAACGTTAATTCTTCAAATTATTTAAGTTACTTCAATATTATTTATTTAATTTTTAATTTCAATATTATACACACACAAATTTATGCATATAGTATATATTCTAAATTTTAAGTAGAGCAGTTTAGTTGTGCCATATGCTTATCAAATACCCCGCCTCTCCTCCATGATTTTTTTTTTTTAATACTTTGATTTAATTACACGTTTATCTTTGAATACATTCTGAATAATTTTATAGAATGCTTTTTATTTATTTAATTTTCTTTTTATGATATTTCAAAATTAGAATCTACATCTACATATTTGTTCATTCGGCTTCTTTTTTTTTTTTCAAGAAATTGAACATAATTCATCTTCAGAACTGTTCAAAGCCTACCACTTTATTTATTTCCAATCAACTTGAGTAAAGCAAGGAGATGACATTACTTATAACTGAATTAAAATAAAACTAAACACAAACAGAAGAATGGCACAAAAAAGAGTAAAAAAAGAGTGAGGGAGTCTGGGGAAGAGTAGAATGAGTCAGCAATAATTGAGTTAATTGTAAGATAGAGGGAGGAATGATTTGGTTCCAATGATGATTTCAGTACTTTTTTTTCATCTTTTCAAAAACATTCTTAAAAAAAAAAAATCTTTGTACAACTAAAGAAAGTAAAAAAAAAAAAAAGAGAGAGAGAAAAAAGAGATTGAAGAAAAAGGCTGGAATAAATTTGTCACATTTAATATCTTCCTTTCTTTTATCTAGATTTTGTGGCTTTAGACTGGAATGCAATTTGAGCAATCTCTGAAGTGTGTCGTACTGGCAGAAGCAAATTAGGTGATATGTGTTTTTAAATTTGAAATAAGATAATTGAATACTAATTAGCATTTCTCTCAATTAATTAATTTGCAGGTTAAATTGCTCTTAACTTGCAATGTAGTAGTGGTTGGTGAGGGGAGCCCAGGCATTAGGTAGTTTCCAGGCTCTAATGACTAATTAGACAAAGTTTTATTATACAAGTAGTGAACAGGTTTAAATTGATTGAAATAATTTACATAATTTTATCATTGGAACATTTATATATAATTAAGGTTTAGAAGAGCAAATATAGTTTTGTATATAAAATAGTGAAATATCTTGAGGATTAGAAATTTCAATTTTATATTCTGTTTTTGCTATATTTACATATATGAATATATGACAGAATATGTACGCACATCTATTCTTAGTTGACCTATATATTAGTATCAGTTACAAAATATTTGAGAAATTAAAATTTTGATTATCCTGCTGTTGATATATCAAACTGCTTCTCCTTTGGTTAGAGGGGAGGGGACGATTGTTGAAGTGATCCATGCCCTGCAAGCAAGTGGTCTATTTAAAAACAATTTTACTTATGCCTATTTTAACTGTAGGTTTTATATTTGTTATACGTAGAGACAGGGTAAGCCGAGAAACTTGTACATTTCTTCACACTCATTAAAAAAACAAAAACAATCCTCAATTAAAATTTATGAAGGAAATAATTCTGTTTCATTATTGTTTCTTTCATTATTTCATTATTGTTTCTCTAAGTGTAATCCAGTTTATCAGGTCTATAGCTTCTCCATAACGCTACAGCAAACTTTTTTATGGTATCTGTCCATCTCACATATGGTCTCTTTCTATATATTTTATAATCCTTTGGTGTCCAATTTAAGATTTTAATTGTCCAACAATTGTCTTCTCTTCTATTGTTCACTTATGCGAAATTCAGTTCTATTTCAGACTCATGAGAGCTATTTGAATTCTTACATATTATTCATTGCCCCTTATGGTTTGTGAATGGCAGAATGTCAGACTCTAAACCTGAATCAATTCTATTTTTGGCGCTGCTAGCACTCAAACTTCAGAACATTAAAGCCATCCAATTACTTTATCTCCAAACTTTGTTGAGTGGTATGAATTGTTTGTATTATACTTCTATTAAGTGTTCCCATCCTAAATCCATATGTAAGAGCTGGAAAAACATATGTATTAGAAAC
Source organism: Epiperipatus broadwayi (assembly GCA_028023455.1). Classification (NCBI taxonomy): domain Eukaryota; kingdom Metazoa; phylum Onychophora; class Udeonychophora; order Euonychophora; family Peripatidae; genus Epiperipatus; species Epiperipatus broadwayi. Next base: position 94,749 of record JAQFVV010012818.1, on the reverse strand, counting down.
TTTTCTTTTCAAATATTTAAGCGTATTTGTTTTTAATATTAGGTTATTTTCATCAAAAGCATTCCATTCAAACTTGATACTATAATTAATTACATTCATTATGTGTCCAATGTATTAATAATGTAACCATATGCTTTGTAGATATTGGTGGTTAATTTCTTCTAAGTCCTGTTTATAAATCTTATTTTAGCAAACATTGACCATTTCTATATATATTGTAAGACCCATAAAAATAGACATAATCTGAAATAATAAGTTAAATATATATTTTTTTAAATGCAAACATAAATACATAAACACTTGAAGTTTGTTTTAATAAGTACCAAACCAAAATAATGTTGAAATGAAATAAGTGCTTCTTATTAATGGAAAAGAAAAGCTTAATCTTAGAAACCTCTTATATATATCAATAAAGACGTGTTTTGTTAATGTGTAGATGTCATCATATCATACAGTAATTTAGTTGATGTGGTGATGACTTGAGATTGAGTCAATATCTAAGCAACCAAGTGTTGGAAAATAAGAATAGAATTTTACTACGTAATTTTATTACATAATTGTATTATGTAACATCAAACACAACCATTAATTCGCATAACAGTAGACATCTATAGCGATAAAATAAAAGAAAATTAAATGTGAATTTGTTGGACAACAGATATTAAGTCCCAGTATAAAATCAAACCCAAGTCATTTCTCTTCTTATTCACATTTTATTTAGTGTTATAATAACCACAAGCAGCAAGTGGCTTAATACCAAACATTAAAAAAAAAAAAAAATGGATGATGAGTTTGAAGATATTGTCTATTCTGTATAAGATTTTGAAGTGCTGAAAATTGAATAAATCATCATTAAAATTTGAAATGGTAAAAATCAATAACTTTAGCAGCATAATAAAAGAATTGAAATTAATTTTATAGCATTAATTGAAGACGGAAGACTGTGCAATTGAACAAGAAAAAAAAGGAACATTATATATAGCCAGCACATCCTGATAAAGAATGAAACCCTTCCTTCACTTAAATGTATTCAATGCCAACAATAAGCTGAAAAAAATTTAAATTTTTTTCTTAAATTATCAAACAATGTATATTGACTAGATAAACGTGCCATCATATATCGTGCCATGAAGCATGATGTTGTAACTCATCTGTACAAATAATGCCTAGAAAAATGTCTAACTTCTAATCAAAAGTGTCTGAGTGGAGCCCAAAAGAAAGAATGACATTCGAAATAGAAACAACTTTGTCCAAGCATTATCGGAGAATCTGGAGAATGGTGGGGGAGTTATAAGGATGGAAAATATCCATGAAAGACACTAATGTTTAAATTATAAACTCTAATCAGGAAGATTTGAACAAAATCAAAATTATCATGTTATATACATTTTTTACTTTATACATTTGTGAAATGGTACTTTTATTATTCTAACACTTGAAAATTTTAGCGTGTTTGTAATCTGGAGAGTCCATAACATAAGAAGAAATGTGGAATGGGGGAAGGTTTATTAAGCTAGAAATTTTTTTTTATTTTGTAAATAAAATTTACGATATTCCCTCCATAGTGATTTGACCTTTAGACATCACCATATAGTATGGAATGAGATAAGAATTTTTGATGCTCTTCCATACTAATTTTTACTGACTAGGACAGTACAGAGTTTACATTATAAGTTTATTGTTTGTGTTTTAACTAATAATTGTTACATTTAGTCATTCGGTATTAATGATTAACATTCTTGTATGAAAGTCTTTTTCTATCTAATTCAGGAAACTTTATGGGGGGGGGGGGTGTCCAAAGAAGATTTCTCCGGCAGAAATTGGATCATGGAGCTATTAGAAATATGGTGATCTAATCTTGTAAATAGTCATTTAGCTTCATGATCACTATGACAATGAAACAATATTTTTTCTTTTAATTTTGTATCTTAGCTAATCTTATTGACTTTGTAAATAGAGAACATCTATTAGTGCATATCTATCAGGAACATGGGTTGGTATAACGAATAATTTAGTTATTGAAATGGTAGAAATGCATATGAGACACATATAAGCACATCTTTTGCTATGTAAATAGAATTTCAATTGTTATCTGTTATGAATAAAATTTGTTAATGCGTTTTAAATTAAATTGGTCTCTAATTTATCAAACTCGTTCATACACTCACTCATGAATTTAATTGATTAAATATATATATATATGCACATCACATACAGATTACTATAACACATAACACCGCAATAGGATTGGATATATCTTAGGCCAATAAAAACTTAGTTGCTACATTAAATAAATTTACCCCTGAAGAGAGACAAAGGTAAAATCTCTCTGGATTTGAATACTGAAGTTTAATGGAATCTGAAAGAGGGGTGAGTTTTGGATGAACTAGCCTAAATTGTATATAGATTTACTGAGTAAACAACTAGCTAGCTCATTGGAGTGGACAAGATCATTGGTTAGTTACTTCATCGTGTCATTCACAGCATCCTACCCAAAGACCCTAGGTCCACTATACTTCATCGTGTCATTCACAGCATCCTACCCAAAGACCCTAGGTCCACTGTAGTTAATGTGTTCCCCCTCTTTTGGTGGAAAACCCGGACCAATACAATATTGCTGTTTACTTTTTCTCCTACTTTTTTTGCTGTTTTCCAATATATTTAAAACATTTCTTCCAGCTGACAAGTATTATTGGTAAATATATCCATATCATCTACAAAATGTACATGACTTAAATTTATTTCTATTTATCTCTTTTTTATTTCCTTAGTTTTCCATTTTAATCCACAAAATATTTCACATTCAACTGTTGCAAAATGTTTTGGATATATAAAATCATTCTGTCATATATTAGTATCAACATATCCAATTTTTGTTGAATTTGTAATTTTTTAGAATGCCTATCTCAAGGCTGTATCTTGGTGGTTCAAAACTTTAATCACTGTGAAAATTCTTTTAGAATTAAATGGTCTTTTTATAATCTACAAATTCAATGTATATTGGCAAATCATAATCATTAGTCTTTACTATAATTCCTTTTAATATTTGGGTATCTACTCTATTAAATTCATTTAAATCATTTTTTGGTTCAAGCTTTTTTTTTGGTTGGTTTGAGTATAAATTTTTATATAGGAGAGTTGATACTATCTTATAAATATCTTTTATAGAACTAAATAAACAATTGATAAGTCTTAATTTTTAATATCTCCATTTCAACGTATCAATATCACTATTGCATTCTTTCAATCACCTGATACATCTTTATCAACCAAATATTTTAATTATTAGATTTTTCCAACATTTTTTATTTTTTTACATATATTTTTTCTAAGATGTCAATAATAATTCCAGCATTTTTTGAAGATTTTATTTTCTTAATAGCTTGTCTCATTTCCTCATTTAAAATCTTTGGCAATTCAGATAGTAGGTGCTACTTGTTTTTTATCTTTATTATTATACAATTGTTGCTTTTATAGCACTATTCTACACAATTCATGATAACATTTCCATTTTTTATATAATAGAGCCATCTTTTATTCTTACTGTTGAAACAACTATCTTTTCAATATTAAAATGGCATTTTGTACATTGGAGAACTTTTATTCTCTTCTGTAATTTCCTTATCAATTCGGAGTTATATATTTTTTATATCATCAGTAACACTTATATCATTTGTTAGAATTTTAGATATTTAGATTTTCCTGTACAATCATTTAAACATATTTTTATATTTATTTTTTTTATTATATTTTGATTTATCTAATGTAAAAATTTACTGATGATTTTTTTTTTAACTAGTTGTCTGAATAGCAGTTTTTAATAGATTATCATTTATTTTCTTATTAATCTCATTCAAATCTAAATAATTTTCAAAGTCAATCAATTTTTAAAAATGGTTTGTATGTTCATGGAAGTGTTTCTGAAAATTATAAATATCAACTGTTTATACTGTTTTTTTTAAAATAGTTTTCTCTCTCTATCTTTGCATAAGCACATATTTTGCATTTCTCTTATGAATTATTACTTCTTATGTTAAGTATTTTCAGTTAGGAAAAATATAGTCCAGTTATGTTATATCTGTATTTGAATGCTTTCATGTTCTTTTAGCATTTTTCTCAAAGAAGTAATATTTTATGTGCAGTGTTTTTTCCCTGCAAATTTCATATGTATCTGTCCTCTTTTATTTCTGTCTCCATAACCAAATTTATCTGTTGTACTTTTATCTTTAAGTTATATGTCAATTCTAAATTAAAGTATAACAAATTCAAAATGTTGTTTGATACAATCAAAAGTAGTTTGCACATTATATAAAATTTTGTACTTTATTAAAACAAGAACATTTTGGAACAGATTTATCTGTATTTAGTATCTTATTAAATTGAATAATTAATCTTATCGCTTTAGCTAACAGTATACCAATTAATTTTAAATAATTCATTTTCAAATTTTTGAAATCTTACTTTACTTGAAATAAACCTTTAGTTGTAATTAGCTAAATAAAAGATTCCCATTGAATGGCCATTTGATTTTTATTATTAGATTCTTAGTATATTCCTGGTTTCAGTCACTAACTGCTTCCTTGATTCAGCCTCTTGGGGATGACATTTATAATGCATTTTTGTCGGATCATGAATGTAGATATAAAAATTATATATGCGAGTGTGCATAACTTTCAACTTAGTTTATGAAGAGTTTGTGGTGTCAGAGATGGCATGTCTGTCTGCTATTATTATAACTCTGAAATGAGTTTTTGCATTCAACAGACAGCACCAACAATTGTTATATTTTGTAAATAGTCTGTCTATAACAAATTTAATTTGCCACCCAGTAGTAGTTGGTAAATGGATATCTCACTAACTAAAATTGGCAACCCCATAGAGTTCTCTCTTGAGTGGTGTTGTGACGATTTTTACTTTGCAGTGGGCTACTTTATCATTGCTTATTAATAAAGTAGTGTATATGTATATTCACGGTTCATTTATTCAGCTAAAATATATATATACATTTAAAGACTCTCACCACGTTGTAGTTTGTTTTGTTATACTCATGATTTGAGTTCATATTTAGAGTGAAATCTGGTTTTTTCAAGTATCAAAAATTTTTCGAATTAATTCAGGTTATAGTTTCTTTAGTCATTCTTTGATTAAGACCTGAAGATGAGTTTCTAATTATTTGAAAGAAGAAAATCTATCTAAAAAAAAAAATCTTAAAATTCACATGCCTATTTTTTCATTAAATCTCAATATTTGCAGAAAAGTCCAGAGAAGTTTTGACCTTACTGTTAGTTATTTTAAGACTTTCTTTTAATCTGCGCACATACATACATATATTGTATATAATTCTTTAAAACATTTTTATAGTTCTTGAGGTCACACTTTTCAAATAAGATCAATATTTGTAAATTATATATTGGATTATTTCCATCATCTAATATAAGTATTGAATGTCGTTAAAAAAAATTAACTTTATTTAACTATTCCAAATATATTCAACTGTTAGAATTTGGAATATTTAAATAAAGTTATTTTTTTCTAAAGACATTCAATACTTATATTAGATGATAGATATATTCCAATATATAAATACAACTAAAATACCAACATTACAAACCTTTAGGAAAACCGATTAATATTTATTTATCACTTAAATAGTCTTTTTTAGAAATTTACTTATATAGTCCCTTTTTAAAAAAGCATTCCTATAAATTTATATAGTTTTTAACATACTAACTGGCTATAAATATAGAGATTGTGGATTAGACCATCTTTTTACTATGTCCTCAACATTGAGTAAAACTTTTTTTTTCAGCTAGTCTGCCATGAGTAACTCTAGTTGTTATCCAAAATTAGTTCAGAAATGGGTATTTAGGTATTCTCAGCTAAGCTGATAAATTAAAAATGAAAATACACTTAAACCTCACCAATCACTACTTGAAAGCCTGTTGAGTATGATATCTCATCCATTTTTCTAAAGATTTTATTTTGCAGGGATTGATTTCATATTTGTTTTATCTACTTACTTAGATATTGATATATTCAAAAAGAATATGCAAGACAATTATATGTGGATTAATTTGAAAAAGGACATTACTTTTTTTTAATGATTATTGAAGTGTTCAGAATTTTTGCAATATAATAAGCACCCCTCCCCCCAAAAAAATTATATGTTCCTGTGAATTTGGTGTTCTTCCATTTGAAACTTTAAATATATACTACACTGTTGAAAGCAAAACAATGTATTTATTCTTTTTTCCCCCCAAAATCTGACATGGTCTCTGATGTTTTCAAAATTGTATTCTTTTAACATAGCAGACAAGCCAAATATTATATTATTTTTACTAAATATCAAAACATTATAACTTAGATGTCAAACATTTTTGGATGCAAATACTTATTCTAAGTCAATTCATGAATAATAATTTTCACAGTGTTATTTGTTTTACTTTTGTTTTCTAGAGATACCCTTTAATAAATAGAAGGTTATTACATAATTTCATTTTCAATATCATTTAGTAATGTTTTCTTTAGATTTATCTAAAAACTTTATCATCTAAATATCCATTTTATTAAAAAATGAATCATATTTATTATTTTAAAATATTAACTGTACTCTGATAACATTTATGTGGATGATGAACAATAGTAGAAGTAATTGAAAGGCTTTATAGCTTGGAAGTATATAAGAAGTTCGACTTCTGGAAATAACAGAAATGGAATCAATTTGACAATGTTATGCTTCAGAGTCTGACAGCCTGCCTGTGGCTTTAAACTATGTGGGACACCATGCATAATAAAAGAAACAATTTGGCTTAGAAATATTATATACATTATATTCATACATTTGTTCACTGTCATACTTAATTATGACTAAATTTATGATGATTTTCATATTTTGAAGATTTGTCAGAAATTTTAAACACTTCTATTGCAAAGTGTTAATATACACATAAATCTTTATATGGTTAAGAATAATATATAATAAATATTCAAGCATGTATTATATTTGTATTTATATATTGGACTATTTCCATTATCTATTAGATGATGAAACTAGTCCAATATATAAATACAACTAAAACACTATCATCACAAACCTTCAGGAAAACACTATGTAATATATTTACTTAGATTAAATATAGGAGTCATGCTTACAAATATGTTGCAGCTGCTTTTTCTAAGCTGTTTTTTGGTTACAATCTTTCTTTCACTGTTTATAGCTATCTTTTAGCTGATCCAAAAAATATTTAATAAATGAATAAATTTTAAACCACAACTCACTTTAATGACATACCAGGATCAATAATTTTAATTTTTTTCTTGGCAACTTAATCATAAACCATATATTTTTACTTTTATTACTAAACGTTAAGTCTGATTGTCTTTAATTATGTTTCTAATAGTATATTTAATATAAATACATCTTATTTAATATATAGAATGGAAGTGCAAATTCATTGTCTCAAAAGATGGTAACAAAAACACACACAAACAAAAATAAACACTAAAAAATTTATAAATTAATTAAAAAGATGAGACAAACAATGTACATTAAATTTTTTTTTGGTATAAATTGTCACTGTTTTTTTTTTTTCTGCAACATTTTTTCCAAAGCTATCAGAATCAACTCATCAGTCATACTTTTGACAACAGTATAAATGAGTGTAATTTTTCTAACGATAAAAGCTATGTTGAGTATATCATATTTTGAACATACCTTTATTTTTTTTAAAAATATTTTTGTTTATAATCTTAATTTACATATGTATAAATCGAGTTGTATAATATATCTGTCTATAATATATATTTTAAATATCAAAAAAAAATTTTATGTCATAGCATCGACCGGGAGGCGAACCCACAATCGTCTGCAACCAACTACTTGCTTGCAAGGCGACTGTGCTGACCTCTCGGCTAACAATGCTTGACTTAAAATTTATTTTGGATGGTGAAAGTAATGAGATTTCAAAACACTTTGTAAATCAATAACCTCATATAAAAATCATGTTGAAAATATGTTGAATGAGGTTGAAATTGTATTAAATCATGATTACAACAACAAAAAATTAAATTAATGTAATGTACACTTTCTTATTTATTTTAGGTAATTCTTTATGACTTATTATTCCTTTTTTTTTTTGTAATTATGTAATGAGAAAAACTTAATTTTTTTTTTTTGCATTATTAACATTTTTCAGAAAATGGCCAGCCATTTTATTTTATTTTATATGAAAGTGCTAAATTAATAAATGAGATATACAAATGATTGTTTATACTTTTGGCGATATAAGTGCTTAAATATTTTTTGCTGATAATAATTACCTGTATGAAGAAAATTATTTAGATAATTAGAAGATTTTAATATTGAAATTTTTTTAATAATAATTAGATAAATAAATCATATTTTAGCTAATGAACAACTTTCCAATTTATATTTACTATATTTCATTATATATGATCAAATTTTATTTTTTATTATAATAATCCCTCTCTTTTGTCAGTATTGTTTATGTATTCTGAGAAAGGCTTTTTTTTTTTGTCTTAGGGGGGATAATATTTTCTTTATTATGATAATGTTAAATAATTAAGTACATAAATAGTATTTTAGGTAATCTCCACATTTTCAATTCGTTCTTAGTGCAGAAGTTTATTTCTAATTATGTGCTGAATATAATTTGTATTTTTTGAGACATACATTTGTGATAAAGATATTTTTTGTCTTATGTGTGTTTAGATGTTTATTACAGACTAATGGATTGCATACAAGTATTAAAAGAAGTAAAGGTTTATTCTGTGTGTTAATTTTGTTAATTGTAGCCAAACATGCTTTCAGCTGATGAAGCCAGATTCACCAGCAGAAAGTGCACCCAGCTACAGTTAAAAAAAGTAATACATGGAATAAACCTTTATTCAGTCAACATTTGAAAGATTGAAGCAAACCAATTACAAATGAAGTGAAGAAAATAGGACTAAAAATAAATGCTAAAATGTTTATAATAATGTTTAATAGACTTTTTCAAATGGAAAAACAAAGTTGTATAGTGATGAATTAGATAAAATTAACAATTATAAATATCTTGATCAAATTATTAATTCAGTTACAAACAGAGTAGATAAAATTAATTATAGAATTTAATTTGAATGGAATGCTTTTGATATTAAAAGGAAATATATCTACCTGTTTGGAAGAAATGTTTAATATATATGTATATTACCAGTTTTTTCTTATGAATCTGAGACATGGTTATATATCTAAAGTTTTGGAAATGAATGACAGAACAATTAGATATCTCTTAATATTATTGGAAAAAAAATAAGAAACTGAAATGGAACTGGACTGAGCATATTGCTAGAAAAGATAATAATAGACTTATAACTGAAATTTTTAATTGGATCACAAGAGATTGAAAAAGACCTAAAAGAGAAGAGATGGATAGATTTGCTGACATAATGTGGGGAAAAAATTATATGGGTAACAGAAAATGGATTAAATTTGGGAAATCTTCGATATTTTAACTTAATGATGACTGAAAATGATAAAATTAAATTATTACACTTTGAATTACAAATATGTATCTTCCTACATCCAAATCATTGGCACCATTTATTTCAGATGACTACATTAATAATAATTATTAATCATTTTTAGACAAGAGATTATAATATCACTTTTAGTCTGATTATAACATTCACACCCAGTTTTTAAAAGACTTGGTTGAACATGAAATGTATCCTGTGAATTACTGAAGTATTTTTATACATATTTATTCATACGTTTCAAGAATCCATGGTAAAGTGCTTGTTTTAAGTAAATATAAAAGTTCAAATATAGAATGTAAATGAATTTATATGGCAAATAATGAATGCTTAATTAACAGATCTCAGCAGAACTAAATCTGAAGATAATTTTATACATGGCTAAATTCTCATTGTGTTCAGCATAAAATGCATCTTGGAAGTCATTTGTCCTTTAAAATGTCTTTATTTATGTATTTCAAGAATGGGTTGTGATGCAGAGCTTATTAAATACATCTATAAAAAATAAAACATCCTATAAATATATTTCTCAAGGTAAATCATATTGGTTAATCATTTATGTTGAGATTATAAATACATTTTTGTACAGTAAAAATAATAATAGTAACTCTATATACTTCAACAAGTTCTTTAACATTGCTGTGTAGAATATGTTGTTGCAATATTTGCATAACTGATAATCTGGTAGTTTGTTCTGGTAAATATGGGTCATGAAAATCTTTTTAAGTGTAATTTTCATTACCAATGTGAGGTTTAAGAATGTAAGAGATTGGTTTGAGATCTATTACTTCTTAAAACTGTAAGTAAAACATCTGCTGTTATTTATCATATATGTCATAGTATAATTTTTTTCTTCATTAGTTTATTTTCAAAGCAAAATGGGTTAGATAGGATTGAGAGAATCGTCATGAAATTAGTCATCAACACTAAATTGAAATTAATTCTTTCTTTCACAAATTATTTTAATGTATGGATTACATTGACAGAAAAAAAAATACAAGTGTGCATCTATAAATCTCTTGATGTATGAGGTTTAAGGCCTTGTCAGAGTTGAGAATTCCATAGTCTACAGATCACTGATTTGTTCCATTAGTGAAAAATGCTGCCTTTGCTTAATATAATATTATCAATCACTTCTTGTAAATAAGACTAATAAAAAAAAAAAAGTATTTTCGTGTGTTTTCTTATTTTTTTCCCCAAAAAAAAAAAATGGTTTCATTGTTTACGAAATAATCTTTGGAAAAAAATAGATATTACACAGAGCCAGGTGTTATTAGTTAATAGTATTTTTTTTAAATTTTAAATCTTTCTCAGACAAATCATTTTTTCAGCCTTAACTTAAAGCAAGGACATATTTACACACAATTATGTACTCACTGAAATGGTCTATCTCTTCTTGTCAGATTGAACTTTTCATTTTTGATTTTTGTTGAAATATTTTTTTTGATCAAGCTTGAGCTTAGACATATATATAATTACGTGAATGAAATTTCAATAATAAATAATTTATATTTTGATGCAGAAGAAAAGCAGACGGGTGGGAGATTATCACTATATCAATTCGTAATTTAAGAAGAAAAAAATCCAAATAGGAGGGAGATGAACAGAAATAAAAAGGAAATGAGAGACATAGAGTGAAAGAGGAAAAAGGTTTAGCATTTTAATTTTGATGTATTTGATTTTTTTAAATTTATTTCTACATTACTTGTAGACGAGAAATAACGGCATTCAAAGGAAATGTAGATGCAATCTAAATATTGGACTTGCATTATTAGGTCAGATAAATTTAACGTTTTTTTAAAAAATAGTTACAGTCTCTCATTTATATTGTATATACTTATTGTGGAATTGTTTAGGTTATAATAACATTTATAAGTAAATATACCAAAAAAGTCAGGCTACATACTAAAAATTAAATTAAAACCAATGATTTTATTTTCTGCCTAAAAAGAAAAAAATATACTTTAAAGTGATTTGTTATTACTACTAATTATAAGCCGCCAACAAGCAAAAAAAAAATTTAAATAAGCCTTAAACATATTATCAGTAATGACTATTAATATTAGAGACTAAAATGACAAAGGGAAGGCATCTAATCATTGCTTGCCAGATACTGTTCAATCTACCAATAAAGAATTATTTCAAAAAAATTCACAAATTTCATAAATATCAAAGGCAAAAGGCTGTTTTGTAGTTATATATATAGTGAAGCTGCAAACTATATAGTATCAAATACACACTAATTTAAAAAATTTCGACAATAAGCGTATAACATGTGATAGTAGGGACCTCTACATGTGTTTTAACCACAAGCTTGCGCTCTGGAAGAAAAGAGGGCAAGCTTGTGGTTAAAACACCTGTAGAGGTCCCTACTATCGCATGTTATACGCATATTGTCGAGGTTATAGCCTCAGTAAATATTACTTACATAGTCAATGTGCGTTTAATAAATTTATAATTACAACTTTTAATTTAAAAAATGTAAATAAACAAATCATTAAAATTCGTAAAGTGAAAATCATAAATCTATTTAAATTTTACAAATCTTGCAAAATGTAATGTTCCCAAACCCCAAAAGTGAATTTTTAAATTGTGTTCTCTTTGTGATTTAAGTACAATCATTAACAAGCATCATTTCCCCCCCTTATGGTTGTTTCTTTTTCAAAAGTTTTAGATACAACACATATTAGCAGATCTTTAGTAAAATGCATTGTGATAAATCCAAAACAGAAAGTCATAAATTTACAATCATTAAATGGGGGGGGGGGGGTTGAATTAGTAAGAAAAGTAATAATTCATATGCTAAAATCAGTCATATGCTTTAAAAAAATGAGTCATCGATCAGAAAAATAATAAAAAGTAGATTTGAGTTACTGCTGCTTGTTCCCCTGAAACAACTAAAACAATAACTAAAGCAAGGAATCATTTTTAAGTTAAAATAGAAAAAATCTTAAATCTGTGGTTAAATGATATGAATTGTTAAAACATTATGGCTGACAGTCTTTTATTGTATCAGAAAGCTTTAAGACTCAAAGAAAAATTTAGCTGAGAATCTGGATCACACAAGTTCAAGCTATTCACTGCAAATAGAGGATGGTTGTATAGATTCTCAAATCAATATAGTTTTAAAATATTAAAATAACCAATAAGGCGGCATCAATTGATAATGAAACTGCCTCTACACTTTCATTAGAATTTAATAAAAATACTGAAAAAAAAAGTCAAATACAGGGATTCAATTGTGATAAAGCAGAATTGTGAATAATTGAACACACAGATAGTACTATAAATATGTATGTAAATGCAATTTCTCAATTTTTAAAAAAAAATTGTTTGCATTATAATCTTAATTTATATATGCATAATATAGTCATAATGCATCTGTTATATACATGTTGAAAAGTATTGTACTGTAAACTTATAGTACAATAAACAATACTTATTGTATTATAATCAAACTTGTCAGCAAAATGTGAGCTATTATACCTATGTACATTTGAATACAAAAGGGCTTGGAACAAAATATAGTATGATTTATGGATCCACTATATATATAAAATAACTTAACACCTTAATATTTAATTTATTTTATTATTATTTTTAATTTGCAAATATTAAGAGCAAGTTAAAATAATAAACATCTACAACTCATTTATATATCAAATATATAACAATTAAAAATAACCCTAGATTGTAAAGTTTTACTTAGTGACAAACATATAAAAATAAATAACCATCAAAAAATAAGTATTGGATTTGCTAATATAAAAATTGTATATACATATATTTATAACAATATGTGTCTATTACTTTGCACTATAAAGACACAAATTCATTTGGATGTGTGTCTTTGCAGATAAGCAAAATATAAACATATATTTATAAAATTAAAATTACTATTTGATGATTATTTTAAAAAATAAAAGCATTATTATATATTTTTTCCTTTTCAAAGATAATGTTCAAGATAGTTATTTTTAAAAAATAACAATGTAGTTGCTTCCAAAATGGTAGGATAATCAAACATTGTTTTTAAATAAATAATAAAAAAAAATGCTAATCATTTCCTAAAAATTATGAAGAACGTTTATTGTTAGCTTACTTCAAAAGTTTATAAAAAAAAAAATTAAAAAGAACAAGTTTTCCACCTTTTGTTGATTTTTTTTTAAATAAAGGATTAATTAAATCCCAATTTGTTTTTTGTTTTTTTTTTAACCATTATTCTTCATAGCAGCCATATTGGATTTTTGGAAACTTTGGTTTAATACCCATTTTTATGATAACTTCATTTTGCATTATGCAAAGTCAAGTGGTACATGTTATCAGAAAACTAATAGAATAAGGAATAATAAAATAAAAATATATAGTCATTACATATTGAAAATAAATACTAAAAGAAATAGATTTTAACAATTTTAAAAAAAATATTTTAATGTTTTTTCAAAAAAATTATAAAGTATTTTTATTAACAAGTTATTTGCATTCCTTGCAAAAATTTCTAATAAGGTGATATATAATATGATTTACCTGAGACAATTCATTATTCCAAAATATCAAAAAATAGATATATTGGTATCTTTCATTTTTGCTACAAACCCACAGCTATTTCTTCTTTGTAGGTGTCTATAAATAATCAATGAAACAAAAGTGATAGAAAAGAATAAATCTAAAATAGTATTCTGGTTGTAAATGGCTTAGATATAAGACATATGTAGATAAACAAAAAAAAATGTTTAGATTTAGTGTAATGCAGAATATTAATAATAATAGGGTTATTTTTATTGTTTGGATTATTTTACAGCAAATGAAAAAAAAAATTATTGATAAGTAGAAATCAACTAAAATATAAAATCTAAGTGGTTACTACAAATGATTGCTTAAAAATAATGAAGTGTTGTTGTAACCATGCAACATAAAAAAGGTACATATAATTTACCCTATGACTCATCCTTTATTGACCACAAAATATCAACATAGCAAGATATTAGTGGAACAGGCACATCAATTTGAAGACAGGTATTGCTTATTTCAGTTTCACTTGATAGAAAATAAAGCAATCTCTCTCAACAATTTTGTTGTGTGTCCAACCATCACTCCATAGTAAAAAAAAAAAACTGCCATGCCTTTTTATAGGCAGACAACACAGCACTTTCTTTTTGAATAGTATGAAACTACTGAAGAGCATAGCTTGAGTAACCAGACATAAGATGTTGTAATTCTATCTATGAAAAATTATATGTGGTGTGCTGCCTGCATAGACCCATAATTTGATTTATTGTTTATTATGGCTATCTGCACAGATCCATCATGTGAAATTTAAGCTTTAGTGATTTTGAGTGATTATATTATTTCATATTATTCTGACTGGTAAAGTTTTTAATAGTTTTATCAACTATCACTTCTTTTTGCATTTGATATGCAGTTCTAGAATGTACATTATGTTAATTGTTATTGATATAAGGATTGTCTAAGTGTTCACTGGTTTCTAATGGTTATATATATATATATATATATATATATATATATATATATAATTGTGACCACACAAATATATAATAGGCATATATTTTATTGCAGTTTTTACTTTCAATAGTTAGAATTTTTTTTACTCTTATTGCAGTTTTTACTTTCAATAGTTAGAATTTTTTTTACTCTCATTAAAATTTAGATAAAATATATGAAAAGAATCATAACTTCTGAAAAAATAAAAGTGTATTTCTTTCTGATCAAAACTCCAGATATCCTTTAATCTATATATCCATAGATGATCTGCAAGAAATGATGCTTACCATCATAAAAATGAGCTAATTCATGATATAAATTCCCCCCTAGAATTTTTCTTGTGCTTATTAATATCACAAATGATGTTTTTTTCCATATATTTTACTATAAAATAATAATTGGAAAAAAAAAATTCTGAGTGATTGAAAACTTAAGCTTCAGAAAACATTCACCAGTAAAGATCTGATCAGGGTAAAAAAGACCAGGTGGTAAAGATAATCACTGCACTTATGGGAAAAAGAATGCATATTAATTTTTTTTTTTTTTGGAACCATAAACTACTACTACTTTTGAGAAATCACTAGTAAAAAATTATAAGAAAACTTAGTATCTCGTCCAAAAAAGAGAAATCATAGCAATGTTTGAATGAGTTGAATAAGTCATTAATCTCCATTAAAAATTTATCTGTAAACATTAAATTATAAGAATAACAAAAGTGAAAAAAAAAAAGTGCTATCTGGAAAAATAATCAAAAAATCATTATTTTTTTTTTTATCACAGAGAAATGAAAAGTACATTTCCTGAAAGAAAAATGGAAAACAAATTGAATGATGCAAGGTGTGCCTACATAATATTTATGTTTTTAGCCTATCATAAATTGAACCTGACAACTGTTAATTTAAAAAAAAAATGTATTCCATGTATTGAAAATTATTAAAATTAGAGTGAACTTGCCACAACTTGTCAAAATTTTTTCTCCAAGATTCTTATTCCTTTGGTATACAAAACACAATCCTTTGTCAGAGATTCTTGGCACTTTGTGGAATTAATCAAAAACATAAAAATACAAAGAACTGATATATTGGAAAATTTTGATATGAAAAACTACAATTCAGAATAACTTTTCATATTGATAATATAAAAAAACTCAATATTCTGAATAACAACAAATTTTCAATACAATACAGAATTCTCACAATAAAATTCAAAGAATAGCTATGTGTTCATCACTATCATTCTTGATTAGCAGCATTTACATGAAAGAATTTGAAAACATAGCCATAAATATAATCTTATATCCACTTAAAGTCTGGCTACACTGTATAGATGACACATTTGTTATGGTAACATAATGAAGCATTATTACAAGCATACTGGACACACATCGATAACACATCTTCAAATAAACTCATACTAGAATCAGAACTAGAACAAATGCTAAAATCAAAATTACAAATTTACAAAATCCCTTTCCTAAAAACCACATACAGAAAAATACTTAGATGTATATTCAATGATAACAGAAACACAATACATGGAGTGATACCAGAACTATGGAAGAGAGCAAAAGACATTTGTTCAAAGTGAATAATTTAGAAAAATAAAATATCTATATAAAATAAACTCTCTTGAAAAATAGCTATCTATCAGCTGTCATTAAAAATCTTAAAAAAGATAAAAGAAAAGATCATCAAAAGACAAAACAATTATTGGTACTGTAGTTTATTGCCACATATCATGGATAGCAGACAAACTAAAGAAAATCTGCAATCAATATAACATTATAACTTAACTAAATAGGCATATGGATGGTTGTACATGTGGAAGTGGAGGAAAGATCATTTGAATGACTCAAATAAGTTTAGACAATAAAAGTTTAATATAATGAATTAATTATATACATTAATGTGTGTGTCAATGAGCAGTCTACCAAAAGATAGATAATTACATATTGGAATTCACGCTAATGGTTTTCATATGCTCTTTTATTTACTAAATGATTATATATAGACACAAACATACATCTTTGGTGATACGGTATTAAGATGCCAATCATTTATTAGAAAGATTACATAATATTTATTAACACTTTTATCTACAGTTCTGCAATGTGGTGACTAACATACAATTTCAGAGAGCATTCCAGGATTCATTACATATATAAGAAAAACTATTTTCACACCATTGTGGTCATGAAAATAAGTAAAATACATTTGAAAAATTATATTTGATTATATGACAAAATATTTATTAAAACTTCTTTTAATTAACATTTAAAAAACAGAACGTTTGATTTTTTTCCCAAGGCATATATATACTCTTAAATACAGAAATAATAAATTACAATGGTGGGAATGTATAATATAACTGAAATAACACTATTAATTAAGGGAATTGGTAATATTCAGCATTTACATACATTTTTGAGCAGAGTGCAAATTTTAATATTACAGCACTAAAATTAGGTCATAAAGCAAAAGAAATAATAAACAAGGAAGTGGTGATGCTGACATAATGGTGAAGAAATCAAAGATAATTTTGTGGTTCTGGACAAAAAACAAAATGTAAGACCCCCTTCTTAGGGCAGTGCTTAGAGAAAAATGGATAAGCATAGTGTGTGCCAAATGTACTGGAATCACCAATGTGCAGAAGCCTTTTTTATACAAAAAAAGTGGTCCTGGGAAGCTCAACTATTCGCGGGACAGAATATAAAAAGAAATCCATGGGTTCGATCCTGTCATAACCCCTAGATTAGAGGAATGTTATATATTCATGAAGATAAACCAGATGTCAGTAATGCAGTACGGATGTTACTAATGACATTGAATAGGATGTACTGTTTTAAAATAAATTACACTTGTTTGAATGGCATAATTTATAAAAATAATATGATATGCCACTATAATATATACAGATACGAGATTTTATTTAGTAAAAGAAACATTAATATTTACTCCCTTTTCTACTATTTAAAAATGATTCAATTCCATCTTCATGGATTTTATAATAACTGGAATATTCAAGTATTTGATATTTTAAGAATATAAAAAATAAAGTAAAAACTAGCATTTATATAGAAAACAAGTAATAAATCACCCTTTCAGAATTGAATAAATAACATTTTAAAATATTTCATAGCATTAATTATCCCAAGTAATGGATTTACCCCAAGTAGAATTACTTCATTCTATTTGGAGTTGCACAAATAACAATTTTTATACTAAAACATAAAGTAGGTTAACTAGGAAAAACAATCTGGTAAGCATATTGATTAATAATAGATTAAGATCTTTAAAAAAAGAGAGAATTAATAAACTCACTCCAAGGAGGTCTAATTTAAAAAAAAAAAGGATTTTATAAATGGAGCTTGCCAGGTTGCATTAGATTGGCATATTAATAATAATAAAAGTAAATCATAAATTCACACAAAAAATAACCACACCAAAGTTAAAGAAAGTTAGAGCATATGAGATAGAATTAGATACATAAAATTATTTGAAAGCAATTTATGTTTATGTATTAGAAAGAGATTAAGTTAAACAATATATTATAAGAAATCTTGATAGTAGGGATCGAGATTAGTTAGGCAAACTAAATTAGTTTCATGTAGCAGTATAAGAGTTATCTCACACAAATTTAAGAGTCCATTTTAAAAAGTCCAGCTCATGTACATTGATTGCCAGGATCCATGCAAGTTCTTAGGTAACAGCAAGCTTCTGATCAGCATTCCAAAGTTCTCAGGTCAGGCCTTTACTTCATTCTAGGTAGCAGGATGGTACAGCAGCAGAAGATGACCCCACAAGGATTAAAAGGGTGATTGGCTTCTACTTGATCATCATTTTAAGTGTCACAGCAACATGGAGTATATTAACAATACAGTTCTCTCAATATCATCTCTCTTCATTGGTATTTAAAATTAGTCAATTTTATATCCTACTCAGGTATTTGTGAAATGCTTTTAATTAGTTATTTCTAGCTCAAACTCTAATCTTCAATCTAAAAAAAAATCTTACATTTCTTTACCCATTGTTCTTGGAGATGCAATCACTAGATAATGTTCCAAAAATATATTCAAATCTATTTCCATATTGGAAAAACATTTGACAAAAATGTTTATAACAAAAGTAAAATCTATTAATCCCATTCCCCACTTTATTTTCAGCAAAAACTTTAGTTAAAAAATTCCTTCTCAAAAACAATATTATATTTCTAACCCTTTTATTATTTTTGGACAATTAACGATTGCATCTGCTATCTTGGATTTGACAAAAATATTCAGTTTGATTAAAAAAAAACTTTAAAAAGAAAAAGTTTTAAAAATGACATATAATAAAATATTTATAAAACTAATATTTTGTTAGTATGTCTGCTCCTGTAATATATATATATATATCTGAGCTGCCCCTGTGTATTTTAATGTGAAAAAAAAAATTAATAATAATAAACAAAAATATTGAAAAGCTAAAATTTATAATTTTTAGGCATACTTCTCAGACTTATATACATGAAATGTACATACATAACTAAAGAAATGGAATAGGATGTAAGGTTTGAATATAGTTAAGTAGATGGAGCCATGCAGCTCAATCTCGGGCTAAAATTGACTGCTTCAATAGAGATATTAAAATTCTAACAATCCTAAAGCACTATTAAATTGTTTTGACCATAAATTATCAGAAAACAAGTAACACTATAATAAAATCACAGATTTGATTAGTTTTTAAGCCCAGGATATCTAAGAAAATATGTTACAAGGATTAATAACATTTCTTACATGAATATCAATAATTATTACACCATTGCTAAAAGAGAAAAATATGTTAATCCAATGAAACAACAATCATAATCATCAACCCTCTAGATGTTTGAATATTGGTTATAATATATTTTTTCATTATTAGAATCTTATGTACAGGTGATACATATTAGTAAGATATCATTCAGAGATGCCAATAAAATCCTAAAAAAAAACTTTTCTAATCCCATAATTTTTTTAATATATCAATAAAAACATTATCTCCATCCCCGAATATATTCTCTTCTTATTTATGAAACAGATAAAATAATTAACCTCTAAATAATCTTTCACAGTACTAACACAAAGGCAGGAGAAATCTAGACAAAAAAAATCACTATTTTGCTGATGCTGCTGTTGTTATTATTATTATTATTATTATTATTATTATTATTATTATTATTATTATTATTATTATTATTATTATTATTATTATTATTATTATTATTATTACATTATTATTATTATGACAACAACAACGATGATGATGATGATGATGATATGATGTATGACTCGGAAAGAGCAAATTTTGGGGTGGTTGCTGGAAATAAAATTCTGACCATTCTTGTTGATGGGAGAATTGATGTTTGTATTTGTGTAAGGTTTAATGATATTATTTGAACCAAGTGATCAGAGAAAGCTGAAGGCATTAGTTTGAGGTTTTTTTGGTTGTATAGCATTGGGGAGTAAAAACATAGATCAATGAGTGATGATTGTCAACCATTATGGAATGACATTGTATTCAGCATTAAGAAGCCTTCTCCATTCATCAGTGGTATAGAAATTCTATGAAGCCATTTCTGTATAAATCTCAGGTATGTTGTGTTGCAATCACCTATTAATATCATTGCATTTGCTGTAGAAATGAGGAATCCCGGGAGCATGCACAAAACCTTTCTTTGGCTAAATATTTTGCTGGGTCAATTTGTGTATCAGCATAGATTTTTGTTTCCAATAATCCAAGTATATGTGGTTGTGTGGTTGAAATCCATTGTTTGAGCTTTGTGATTTTTGAGGTTTAATTTAAACCCCTTGCATTAATTGCTGCAATTTTTACCTTCATCATATTTGTGTGTAGTAGATGTGTTTGTATTCAGGACATGGCTTAATATTGCTGGTTGTTCTAGAGCATCTTGGTAGTCCAGTTCCAATTCTCTAACTGTTGTGTAGCTTAGTTGGTCTTCTATCATTGCATTTTCTTGATAGGTGTCCATGGTTTTTATCTTTTTGGATTGCCTATTTTTCTTTGCTGGCCATCCAGGTTTTCTTTTTGGGTCTGTAGCATTTTTTTAATCAGAGGTAGACATGGTTCAATTAATTGTATTATAACTTCTGATGTTTTGTTTTTAATTCTTGTTACTTGAATTGGCTGACAATGAGTGATCTGGTTATATAATTTTACTGTTTTTTTTTCTCCCTGCTGTTTTATCGCTGCTGTAATAAATTGTATGATCAATGTTTTGAACTGAAAGTGCAATAAGTATTTATTTTATTTCTCTGTTTGGTGCTTGCTCATCGGTTATTTTTTTGACTGTTAAATCTAGCAGGCCTTCATTCTGAATTTTTATTTTGTCACTTTCTTTTTGCGACTGGTTATGTTTGTGTTCTCTTGTGTTTTTTCTATCTCTGGTCTAGAAGTTCTCATTCGTTGGGGTGCATTATCTGTTATTTGTGATTGTTTTTTATTTGTCTGATTATTAATACTTTTGTTATTGTTGCAATTTGAAGCATGATGGCCTCAGCCTCCACATGTAAAACATTCTGGTCTTTGTCCTCTTATGTGCAGATTTCTTTAAATAAAATTAAAGAAATGCATCTCAATCTTATACAACACTATCTTGCATACACAAACATTCTTTCTTTCAATATATCCCATACAAATAAAAAACAACTGCCACCATCCAAACTACTGATCCTTGCAAATAAACTCCACAAATGCATAACCATAATTACCCCATAACAACACACACAGTGTTATATATATAGCCTAACACATGTATAAAACAAAGCATGTGAGATGCTAAAAGAATATCTAAAAAACAAAAGGAACAAAATATGTCTAACACATCCACACACATGGACAAGAAAATATATTAAATGAGCATTAGGAAACCCACCAACCACCAAAGTTCCAATGACAATTAAAACAAAAGATGGTGCATATTGTACTGGTCAAAAAACCTCCACCACCTAAACTGCAAGTCGGATCCAAACCCAGCTGAACCAAACTGAATTCAAACCCAACTCACCAGCTCAGATCAATGGACGATCTTAATCGATGACACAGTGTTATGCGCCAAGGAACTAGCTCAATGGTTGGTGAGGATTAGAGACCCCTGAATTGACACTAATATCGGATAATAAATTAACTAAAGATAATTTTAAATCGAGTCATATGTATATATTCAGATTGACAACACAGACAGCGAGCATTAACATTAAAATAATTATGAATAAAAGACTTAAGAAACCAAGTGTGTTAATAAAATATTTTAATAATAATAGTAATAGTTTTGTTCAAATTTTAAATGATGATTATATTAATTACTTCTAGTCCTTAAACATAGTTTATAATTATAATAAGGATGGCAGTTCCTGTTATATGCCAACGAGTATTACGCAATATTATGGAATTCTATCTGTCTATGCCACCAACAAGAAAATAAAAGCAGATAAAGGTATTCAGTGGTGATGGAAATTATGATTCCTATTTTATAAAGAATGAGATTTATTTTCACATTCGCAAATCCATTCATGAAGAGCAAGATATGTATTTAGGGCATAACTTTAACCTCTATTAGAAAACTTACTTAATTTGAGATAACCAAGAATTTGTTCGACTTCAATTGAAATCACTTCATCAGGAATTACGAGCATCAGAGCGGGCTTTACTGGAACAGAAGGGTAACGGTGCTGACGAATTATGAGCTATAGATGAAAAGGAAAGATAATTGCTGGTCGGTGGTTTAAGTAGTATGGCGGTTTGTATTTGACAAGTCTTACTGCCCTTTAACGAGATGTGGATCATGGGGAAAACCAAGCCGAGTTATAACTACGAACCTTTGGTGTTCCAAATATAACATGAGTGGGGGAGGAAAATGCTTTCTTCATCTATAATTAAAACAACAGTGATATTACACCGACAAACCTACGGAGCGGAGAGATTGCCCTACGTCAGCAATGTTGAAAGATGATGACTTGATAGTCACCATTTGTATAATAAAACCCAATTTATTATAGAATGCTCTACATGATGACTTGATCAAATTAATTAAAGTCAAACAAGCCCTTAGCCAAAACCATCTTAAAGCATTTATAAAATTATACTAATTATGCCCCAAATATCGTGCCCTTCTTGAATATTAATAGATAGTGACAGAAATTTGAATCAGAATACAGTATACTTAATTGATTCCTTTATCGACCCTCTTTTACAAAATATTTTAACATTATATATGATTAAATAAATATTGGTAAAACGAGAAAATAGCTGGGATATAGATTAGAAACACTGCTAATAATTTATTATTAGCCAATTATAAAAATAGTAAACATTTAATAATTTCTTTCGACTCGATGATTAATAGAACGTATAAATTTAGTTCTAATGGACGAGAATTACTATTAGACTTAATATTATATTATTTGCATAAAGCAAATGGAACAGAGGAGTTCATCGAGTCGAAACATTATTGGCAGATAATTAAAAATAAACAACATTTATAAATCACACAATAAATATATATAATATAATAAATGAACTGCCATCGTAGGAAAGGAAAGTTAAAGACTAGAGGTTGAGAGAATTACTATGAATTTAAAAAGCATAAATAAAAAAAAGTTTTGTACAGATTTACATTAAAGAATGAAAAGAGCTCTTAAAGGGAGTGTAAAGTTCGAAACTGGCCAGAAAGTTACGGCTCATTATGGAAATATATTACCATTTCTTCCGGGGCTGGTTCCTTAGTTTACATGTCCAGGTTGGTAAAATGTAGGCATGCATTTGGTTGATTACTTGAACAGCATTTTATTGATTTTTTTATGATTTTGGCAGCACAATTTGTCCAGAAAGGATTTAGCAACTTCACTGAAAATTTTCAGGGGACTTCAGGCACAGTAGCCAGATTCCTTACATTTTAGTCCCTCACCATGCTAGGAGCACTATTTGAATTCATGATTTTAAGACGCACAGAAATTAATGGCACTTCTCTACAACAAAGATGGCTTCTCCCTTCTACAAACTTTTCAGAGCTATTTATATTGTATCTAATGCCTTCGGGCTAACACTTCTTTCATTATCAATTTTACAAAATTTACTAGTTGTTTTTAGATACATTCCTTCGATAAGGCTTTCAAACTCATTAAATTGCATTCATTTTCTAATTAGAAAATGAATTCTTAAAATCAGAAAAACGATTTTAATTAGGAAATCCTTACATTTTAAATACTTACCTTTTTTCTAATTAATAAAACTTTACCCATTGTTTTGGAAAGGGAAAATCTGAAAGCTTATTGAAAGACTGTAGCTTTTAATCACTAAAAATTTAACAAATTATTTAACAGTAAAATAAAACATTCCCGATGCAATAAAACTTTCAAACAATTATATATATTTAAATATTTATAAATATATACGCACAATCGATGTAGTTGTAATATATATAAATTCATGAATAATTTTATCATGAATTTATTAATAGCATTGATTAATTCAAACTCAAATGAATTAATTTTAACACACATTTATTTAATAATTTTTCTTTATGGAAATTAGCATGGATTGAACGTATAAAGCCCATTGCATTGGAAATTTAAGGTTAGTACTAGGGTTTGAAGTGGGCTTATGGTTAGATGTCAGGAAGCAAGGATCGAACTCAGATCCGACTGTTTCAATATGAATGACACAATATGATATTACCTATTTTTGAATACATTAAAAGCAAACTGCAAAAAAAGACCACCACCTACCAACAGAAACTGAAAGGCCATTCACTACAAATGACTTCCTAACAAACCTTTCTACTATACCAAGTGCATGTCATCCAGGAAACCCTGGATCCATTATTTGTGTTAAAACACAAAATATTTATGCAACGCAGCCAACCACGTACTGCAGGAAATTCAGAATATAGAGGGACTTTATCCCATTGCAATTGTTCCCTTTAACAAAAATGTAACCCCCCTCCCTAGTGACATCCGACCAATTTCCTTAGGATCATTATCAATAAAAATAATTGAAAAAATTATAAAGAAAAAATAGAACCACACATATTGCAATTAACATCAAATGTCCGATTTACCAAAAAGAACTTGTCGACAATTCAACAGCTGCATTATTAAAAGCAACCTTGGACTCAACAAAGCAAAAAAAGAAATACAGCACAATAGCAGTTCAACTCAACATTGAGGGAGCATTTGATGGAGTAGACCCCCTCCCCCACCTTGCTAGACATGCTAGCAAATACCTCCATCCCCAAAACTCAACTTTACATTATAACAAACCTTCTACTGAATCGAAAAATACACATAACATTGAAGGGGAGGAAATTCATCACTGTTTACACTCACCCAATCCCTATCCCAGGGATCTTCCCTCAGTGCACTACTACTTATACTCTATATTAATCCTTTAATTGAAAAAATTCAAAAAACATTTACAAGAATAAAAATACATGACACTACACAGTACATAGCTTGTTTGGAATATATGGTTGGCATCAAGGTTTTCCTGTTTTCAAAGAACCATTACAAAAAATATTTTAAGAATATACTGATAAATACAAATTTAAATTTAAAATAGCAAAAACCTCTGCTAGAACTATGTTTGTGGGAAGATCATGGACATCAATCTACCACTCTAAACCAACTTCTTTTTTAGGTTCTCCGAGATGCAACATAAAAAATAGATTAAGCCATGAGGCACAATGAATTGCAACTTCACTATCCAAAACATCTCCCTCCCCCTCTCCCTCCCTATCTCTCTCTCTCTCTCTGTATTCTAAAGTGCAACTCATCAATCAACCCATCATGACAAAAATAAACTACTACCTATCAATAATTAAATTATGAAAAGTTTTTAAGGCAAAATCAAAAACATCTGTAATCAACTACTGTGGGCCAAGAAAGTGATAGCTATATCAACAAAAAGACTCAATCAGACCTCATCAAAAATGGTCTTGGCCTGCATAGTATTGTTACCATCTATATCCAAAAAATGAGTAACCTTGTAATTTCCATTCTGAATCAATTGCCCAAACTTAAATGTCTAGTTAAAAAAACTCTGACTGACAAACCACCCCCACCCAGTTCAAATACATCATTGATAATCCACCAATATAAAACCACTGTCAATATACCACAGCAATATACAAACAAACACTCATACTGGGATATTTACAAGCATACACATGAAGAACAAGACCTAAATAATAACCCAATATTACGTATTAGGAACAAAAAAGTGCTCCATGAATACAAAAAATGGCGACTGGAGCCTATGTTTTTCAACTTAATATTAAAACAAATTTCATTGCATTGCCAACAACATACTTTGTACAACCATAAAAGGATGTATATGTCAATTAACCCATTTTGTGATCTAAGCCACCAGACTGAAAAGATGCTCCAACATCTGTTTTACTAATGTACTGCATTACAGCAAATTAGAACAATAATGTGTGGGTCCTACCACCAGCAAAACATTACCATCAACCATATTATTAATGATTATCAAGGCAAATCAATCCCCAGCAGTAGAGTATCAACCATTGTACTATTCACATTCTGAGGTACAAGGTGTACCTACATAATAAGCAACAGTAGCAGAAGGCACCCATCTACTTTCACAATAAACTGAATCAGATATAAAAAAAGATAAGATAATAGCAAATCCACATATTTACACAGCCACATGGTCACTCCTCAAGGAAAAAATCAATGTTATAAACACACATATATTTCATTTTTACAACCTTAGCCATCTATAAAAAATCAAAACACAAATGAACATATGATAATTAATCTATAAACAACTTTAAATTGGATATGTCAAGTGTTGGAGTCATTAAATCAATGTGGAAGGAAAACAAAGTCAAAATTTAATCATTTAATTAATACTGAAACCATAACCATTTGACCTTTCAAAATTATAACCCTCTGATGACTTAGAGAAATCTATGTCCAAATATTATATATCTAAATGATAAGACAACCATATAAATAAACAATGTAATCAATGTACAATTATGAAAAAACAATGTACTCGATAAACCTTCTTAACCGTTCAACTTCTCTTACATTGTACAATTTATTATTGGCTGAGTGAATTAAAAATTCTAAAGTTTGATTAGACAATTAACAAACTCAACTGTAAAAATCCATTCATCTTTTAATATTATATTCATTTTAGTTTCATTTGTAAAAAGTATATGAATAATTTGTCAGGTTATCAAAGTAAATGAAAGTTTTTTCAAAATAATTTTTTATTTATAATTATAAAAATATTCAATAGTGGAAAAAATAAAAAAAAAGATCATAGCAAATTACAAGTAATGCAAATTACAAGTGATGCCAATGCCATTGATTTCCCTCCTCAATTTACAATGTAATAAGAGTTAAGAATTTTTTATTAAAATCTTACCATTTTTTTAAAAATAATTATATTTTCAGCATATTTTACCAAAATACATTATAATATGTAAATAAATGCCAGAAAAATATTCTAAAACATTAATGTTTCTTTGAAAATCAAATAAACAGCTTGGGGCAATTTAAACTTTTGACAGAATGTCAAAATTGTTGCTATTCACTGGTATCTTTTTCAATTTATGTTCATATAAAGTATACAATTTTTTAATAAAATCTTACTATTTTTGTAAAATAACTATATTTTCAGCATATTTTATGAAAATAATTTATAATATGTATGAAAAATAAAAAAAAAATCTAAAACATATATTTTCATTTTCAGGGGTGAAAATTATTTATCGGTGATCTTTTTTAACCAAATAATCATCAGCCAATCAGCATTTAGAACGGACTTCCTCCTCCTACTGTTAGACTTTCAACATCACATATATTGATTCTTTATTTGTAAAATAATTCGAGAGAGGGCAGCATCCTATGGGACTTTTTGTAAGCTTTAAAATAAGTGTAAAAACAGTACTGCAGCTCAAAAAGTGGCCGATTTTGAGCAACCTAAAGCCATTGACATGAATTAGCGGATAGAGCTGAGTAAGAATTAATGCAATAAAGTTCCTTTTTGAAACATCATCATCATCATCATACATTTCTTTACTGAAATGGACAATTCTTTAGCACTATAATTCATTACAGATTGCACACAAATTAAATATGTAGTAAACACAAAATTAAAAGAATATATAAATAACAATTATGAAAAAAAGGGAAAACTAAAATTCTATAGGAAATATGATAAAAAAATGATATTGTTATAGTAAACTATATTTTTAAATGAGAATCTTGTTACAAATTTTTATCAACTAGAAAAACGATTAGTATTGCAAACATCTTCATTATAAAAATCCAATAACCAAAATGATGAAGAAAATTTAAAAGTATCTGAGTAACAGATTTTAATACATAAAGATCTGAAGTCTTAATTTTAAATTGGACAAAATTAAATGAAATATTTGTTATCAGATTTTGATAAATTGCAGTTATTTATAATTTTCTAAAAAATTTTGACTTCTTATCTGATAACATGCTATCTGTATTTGAATTGATGTGTTTATAAAATTTATCTTCTAATGACTGAATTATAATAATATCCTCTTACAAGTGAGGATTCAAAATAATATATTCATATTAAATAATAGAAAACAAACAAAAAAATCACAAATACCAACTACAGACTTGCATCACAATTAATATATAATAATATAAACAAGCATATACATTTAATTATAAAGCTAATAGTGATAAAGACTATAGGTTTATAGATGTAAATCAACAATCTCAATATGTAGTCAATGCAACAACCTTCTTTACTCAATAAATGTAGAAATCCATCTTTACCTATGGTCTAAAAATTACAACTTGACTATAGAGAATGAAATTATTAATACAAAGAAGTTTAAATTAACCTCAATAAGCAAGCAAATATAACTATTCTGAATGCAGACTAACAAATAGTAAATTACAACATTCAAACTGCACTCCAACAATGTATTACTGAAATAATAAAGCTAATGGTGCTTGAGGCTAGATAGATATATAAATGTAAATTCACTGAGATTATTGATTGTTAATAATTTTGATATTGCTCAATTGTTTTCTGCTTTCAATGACTTTATATATATATATATATATATCAATGACTTTATATATATATATATATTGTACCAATATTGAATATTGGCACATATAATTTTATCTAGAGATTTGCACTTTCTCAATTATTTCAATATCGACTGTGCTTTATAAAATAATATTATTTATATATATTGCTGCAAATTTATAACATCTAAAAACTACTGCGTAGTAAATCGAAAGATTTCACACTGTATGTTTATAATTTGAATTCAGTTAATTAAGTGTGATAATATTTAAAATTCACGCTTTCAAATATAAGTACTTTGGACTGGCTTGGATATATAGACAGACAAGTAAAGAAGAGAGTGGAACTGCTCTTTTCTTATTAAAATTCTCTGTTCCAGTGCTTAAGATTTGATTGGCTGTTTGTAGTCATAAGTGCTTGAGAGATTTGCACTCTCTCAATTATTTTAAAATAATCTTCATAAAAGAAAAACATAAAATTAAATGTTGAAGAGTTTTATAAAAGGGAGTAGAGTCTATTATTATTAGTTGAAATATAATTTAAAGTTTAAAAAAAAAATACAAATCTCTTTTCATTCGAATTAAAGAAAAGTAATCTTAAAACTAGTTATATATATGCGTATATATGTGCGATTGTCAATAATAGAATAAAGGTATGCGTAATAAATATTATTATAAATAAATGAAAGTTAAAGATTTAAAAACACAGTGATGGCTATTAATTAAAATATAAAACAACATGTTTGCATGGCTATTATTAATTAAACAATCTTCCAAAACACGTTGTCAAAGGATTATCAATGGAATTTTGACAACAGATATTAACGGAGCCTATCAAAAAAAACACTTTGCAGGTATAAATAGTAAAATTCTATCAGATAATCAGTTCATTTCAGTTCAGAAATTAATTGAGTCAGTTAAGTCAAGAGAGAACAATCAGTTGAGTTAATTGTATCCAGAAACAAAATGCAGTGCTGAGCAGCTTTTGGGAACACACGTTTTTCTCCACATCCTGAAGTCTGATGAAAACAGCAAGATCTGCCCATGAAATAATGTCAGCATAACAACTTGGAAATCTCCATCAATATCTAATTGTCTCCAATAGTAATAATCGTGAATAATAAGGAAACTCATCAAGGAAACGTCCCAGCCAGCTGGAAGTATTCGTAATGGAAACACCAAACAAGAAGAAAACAAAATTCTAAATCTACGTTCAAAATCCTAGGTAAACATTTGCTTATTTTCGTTTATACCATAATAGTCATTGCATTAATTCATAAAGCCTCCAGAGACAAGTAATTTGAAATCTATAATCATGCATAAAATGAACTATTGATGTGCGTGTTTGTAAATGCTATATGATTTTATAAATGTCAAACATTATTTATGCTTTTCATAAGATATATATTATAGTGTGTTAATTTAAAATGTGCGTGTGTTATATTAGTTAAAAAATTATAAAGATGTTTAAATTAAGTAAATTAATGTTAGTTAATAAATTGTCTTAAAACTTAAACTCTATTTGTCGGTCAATTCTTTTTATCAATTCTTTTAAAAATTTTTTATCAATTCTTTCACCACTAATTATGTATAATCTGTTAGTGATTACCAACAGCTGAGCTAGCCATGGATATTAGGTGTTGAGTTACTGGCCATTGCTCAAAGCACATTATTTATTCATTCTTGGATAATTAACTGGTGCCCGTGTTTGTACACAAACAAAAAAACTGTTTTGAACATGGTGTTGAACTCAACAGCCAAGAAGAAGCTATGTCCTCGAAATATAACACTAGTTATATATATTTTATAGCTATCGTTTGGACATACATACTCTCTGAGTATGTTATTCTCTGCCTAAGAGACCGGTGTTTCGATAGACCCCATATTCGAACCCGGTACAATATATATATATTGAACTATATATATGACTATATGCTATTTTTTTTGTAATAATATTAATTTTAAAAAAAATATATAATTCAAACATTTTATCCTTAGTAAAATTTTGTGATGATTATTACAATAAGCACAGAATAATTCCAAATTTGCATTTACATATGTATACTTTACTATCATCAGTATGGAGATTTTTTTTAAGCTGTGGAACATTACTTATAAGATTATTGTCTTTTATTCACTTTCCTTCTATATGCCCAATTATTTAAATAATATAATTTTTTTATAAAACTTATTCTATTATCATATATTACAAGCACTAACTGCATAACTAAACCAGTACAGAATGATTGATATAAAAATAAAAGTTAATAAAAATAAAATGAATGGAAGATATTACACTTTTTAAACAAATAAAAAAAAGAAATGATAAGTTAAGATGAGTGAGTATTTAAAATTGTGTTTGTATGTTGTTCATTAGTTCCAATTGAAAGCTAATGATTTATATCAGTGGTTCTCAATGGGTTACGAACCCTTTAACGGTTGAATAATCCTTTCACAGGGGTTGCCAAATATCATTGGAAAACACATTTCCGATTCATAACAATAGCAAAATTACAGGTTGGGGGTCACTACAATATAAGGAACTGTAGTAAAGGGTCGCACCATTAGTAAGGTTGAGAGCAACTGATTTATATGATCCCTTTAAAATATCAGTAACAAAAAAAAAAAAAATAGATTCCGAATCCTGAAAAAAACATCACAATCTAGTATGTCTGTTTATAGAGTAAATAATATTACTGTGTATAAGTAAATTATAAAAGTGCTAGAAATAATGTAAGGAAACACTCATGACAAACTAATTACAGAAAGTTAAAGTTAATGGAATTTAAAAACAATTAAAAATACTTCAGTGATTCTAAAAGTATATGCTTTAACTCAAATTACTGTAATCATAAATATACGATAGCTGTATTGAAAATAGTTTTCTTACAGTTTGTTTTATTTTATGTGTTTGGTCGACTTTCACCTCCGATGGTTCAATTTTTGCTATGTCTATGACTTGTAAAAGTCGGTAGTCTGCTAAGCACATAAAATGAAACAAACTGAAAGAAAGTTTTTCTCAATACAGTTATTGTTTATTTATAACTTAGTGTTTAATAATGAAAGGAAGAATTGTGTTAATGATTATAGATCTCTATAAAATGCATTCCTAATATATTTCCCTAAATGATCCTATATATAAGTGTACTAATAGTTAAAATATTTTCCATTCCCTAATCAGGTGCACTCTAGAGAATGTGATAACAAACAGGATCTACAATACAAAAAATTCACAATAGTTTAGGATTGGTGCTCAAGGTTCTGCTTTTCACCAAAGCAAAAATACAGAGATGCTATCCCAAAAAAAATCTCTGTAGGTGACAGATAGGTATCAGAACTTCATATATGCCATACCAAACTTTTATTATTTATGCAAGGCTTCAGGTCTAGCTGACATAGGGTAATGATGTTGCATGTTTGGACACTATTCAATATTGTATTTCCTGACATATAAACTTAGCACTAATAAACATTAAATTGTACTTTCATTACAATTTTTATTAAAGTTTGACTTTAAGAGACAAGTAGTCTTGTCTTAGATATGTAATAAGTTGGTAACAAATCTGTGTAGTCTCCTGTCACCATGAGAGATAGTACAATTACCTGAATCAAATAAAAAATATAGTTTGTTAAATGTAAAAGCAAATGAGACCATAATTGTTTTTCTAAATGATGTACAACAATTAAAAAAACAGAAAATGAATAATAAAAATGAATTGCAGGGATAATACATTGCCATGCAGAAAAGTGTTGAACTCATTTAAATGATAATTTTTTTGATAATGGCAATTTGGTTTCAATATTTTACAAGCAGTGGAAAATCAAATCTATAGTTTACAATTGCACACATCAACATGCATTTGAAAATCTTAATGACTAATGGCTGTCATCACATGTATTTTACTTTATAACCAAACTCTTCAGGTTATGGTGATTTATGTGGTATAAATTCATTTATTTAATAATTATATCTGTGTTCACACAAGTACATTATTATTAGTAGTTGCATCTTTGTTTTCATTTTACATGTTTTCTTTATTGATTTAAAATCGAACAAAAACTATTTGTTTGAAAAACTATCCTAGCTCTAGGATGAAAAAAGCACTTAAAATACAAATGCTTTATTTTAAATTATTATTAAAACATATCTTTAAAAAACTATGTATATTTTGAAGATTTACATAATGCATTTGATAATAGTATCCATCATAGAGCTGATAAAAATTCTAATAAGAAAATGCATGGCGTGAGAACAAGGAAATATATATTTTAAAAAAAATTGTATAAATAAATAAATGACAGAAAAATATTTTAAAGTAATAGATGATAAAATTAAATTAGAAGAAAAATAAAAAGATGTTATCCATTTTAAATTTATTCTTTAAAGTAAACATTTATATCTAAAAAAAATTATGAAAAATATATTTAATGAATTAATGATCTACTTATATACAGAAAAAATCTTAATTTTGAAATCAGAATGGGTGAAAATGAGGCTTATTCAATAATAATAATAACTGATGATTGTTGTTGTTGTTGTTGTTGTTGTTATTATTATTATTATTATTATTATTATTATTATTATTATTATTATTATTTAAATAATAATAATAATAATAATAATAATAATAATAATAATAATAATAATAATAATAATAATAATAATAATAATAATAATAAAATATGCAGTTCTGCTATGCAACAGAAGCAACACAACGGATAAAGCTCTGAACACAAACAACAAAAAATATTCAAGAAAGGATACTAAACTTAGAGAAAAGAAACAAACTGGAAGAGGACAATACTACCAAGTAACAAAAAAAATCTATATCAAAATAATAAACAAATAACCTAATTACCAGGAAAATAAGATTGTCATCACAGAAAAACATATAATTGTCACCAAAATAGTTCACAGTAAATCAAACATAAACAATATAACAAAAACTTATGCAATTGCTGCAAAATCAAACGAACAACAAGACAGCATAGAAAATAATTTCAAATTAGCTCAGGCTATTATATTCAGAAAGGCAAATCAGAAAAATATTAATGCACTAAACTTCTGAAATAATGATAATCTAGAATCACCAGAAGTCATCTGGAAGCAAAAGGATTTGCAAATAATAAATGCCAACTTTAACAACATGATTCCAAAAAAAAAAACTGTTTAACACATTTAAAAAATGCTTCAAATCAATGAGATTAGTGGTAAAAGACAAAAATCTAACCCTTTATAAATTCCCTAGAGAATTATTATACTAAGCATTAATTGAAAAAGCAATATGAGACACAATATCAAGCATTGGAGATCACACAAAGCTGTGATATCTAGCGCTAAAATTTTTCAGCAAGTATCAAAGAAATAGATTTCAAGCAGAAATTAAACTGAAACTATGCATTAATAATGATTGACAAAAATTTATAAAACTACATCACTGGCATTATGAAAAATACATACTTCGGATACATTATGCAGGACATTCAAAATATGAAAAAATCATTTGGAACTGCAATATACCTAAACCCTATATACCTAAATGTAAACCCCCACACTAGTATGTAGCAACAGTTTTTCAATTAAAAATAAAATTAAATGATACTGTGATCCCAGAAAACATCACAACACAGATCATCCATCAAGATGTAATACTTACACTTCATATAAAAGGTCTAAGGCCACAATGTTTTTCATGTGGAGATCAAGGACAATTAATAATAAATTGTCATACAATCCAAACTGAAAAAAACCAAGTTGACATAAGCCAACAACAGATAACACAAATTCAGAAGGAAGGAACAAAGGCATCTAATGGAGAGACCAACACTAATCAAAAGACTATAGAGAAGCAACAACCCCAAGACAGTATAAACAAAGAAACACCTACAGACATCAAACTTCTAGATCTATCAAATAAAAAAAATCAACAGAGATCAACATCTAACAGAAACACTGAGAAAATTATGCCAAATCACCCAACACAGAATACATAAAAAAAACAGTGAGGATGTCAGTAAAAAAAATAAAAGCAAAAAAAAAACACCTCAATATTATTAACACAAATAGTAAACGACCACCATCATGCATACCAAGAATAAAAAATAACATGATTATCAAGTATAACACAAGCAATCACTTCATGTATTCCTAAAATAATGCAAAAATGCCATAGGCAAAGATACAACCAGGATGACCACCAAAAAGAGCAGAAATGCTAAGAAGATAAAAACAAAAGCAAGCAATTTGGAAGAGATTTCTAAACAAGTACACCACTCAAGCTATAAATAGAACAATAATTATTTTCTTATGGAACATTTATTTCATTGCCAATAAAAAAAATAAATTAACAAAATAGTTTCTAATTGGATGTCATTACATATGAATTATTGTTAAATCATTATAAAGGAATAAATTCTGTCTAAAATTTAAAATTGCATTTATAATTATTAAAATATCACAAAATTCTATAAAATATTTGTGAAGGCATGATCATTCACACAGTTTTTTTGAATTGCCTTTTAAAAATAAACATATTTCAGTGTATTTATGAATATATTTGTTTCTTCCAAAAATATAAATTATTTTATAAAAATAAACATATTTATATACAAGAACAATATAAGTGTTTTCTTTCATTAATAAATACAATATCTGTGAATTTGCAAGAACTCTCACAAGTGCTACTTAAAGTGTGACAACAAACATTCTACTAGTCAGAAATGTTATTAGCTGATTTTGTTACTTTCTGTGCACAATACTGACCTTTTCAGTTTTTTTTTAAAAATAATAAATCAATATATAATTTAGTTCCAGTTTTTAGTATAAAATGAACACAAAGCAGCAGAGTAGTATTCACAGATAACTGCAGAATAGTGAAATCTGAAGATACTATCAGTATCTATTCCATACCAGGTATTTTGACTGTTAATGATTTTAATAAAAGGTAATTGGTTAAACTGCTAGAAAAAATATGTTATAACTGGTTAAATAAGGCTTGTATGTAAACTTTACTAAACACATTGGTATATGAATTATTTGGTTTGCACAGATGTGATCCTTAACAATGTGTAAATTTTTATTGCACAAATATCAACTATGAATAATAAATTCACATGTAGACAATCTAATGCTAAATCTTTAAATATAGCACCGACTAAATATACCCAAGCATGAACAAGTAATATGGACATTATATATATATTCTAACCTCCCCCCACGCATACTCACCCCAAAATATACTGTTTATTATGACTATTACGGGTTCTAGCTCAGTTAACAAATAAATAAATGAAATATTCAGCATTAATAAAAATGATTACTAGCTATAATTTTAAAATACAAATACGGTTCAATTTTAAAATGAATTAACAAATATTTACTATTTCATGAGACATGGAGTGACAATACAGGGAACGAGATAGACTACATTGAGCCATTATCCACACGATACTACCTCAATGGCATAAGAACACTATCCCCCCTTTTTACTATACCAAATAACTAACTCATAGTATTCTTATGACTTTCTGAGCTCTATTCACTACGATTAAAATAATAATCATATCTTAATCTTCTTTACAACAAGAATCTACCTCAATTAAATAAAATGAAGTAAACCTTAGCAATGAGCGTCTGAAAAAATCGTCACTAGGGACCTCTGTAGGTTTAAAGACCTACAGTGGTCCCTAGTGACGATTTTTTCAGACGCTCATTGCTAAGGTTTACAGCCTTGTTAAAACTATTACTGAAATAATAGTGAGCGTTTAATAAATTTATAATTACAAAATGAAGTAAAATAAAATAAAATCTCAGGTTCATAAATTGTATTCTAACTGATTTAAAATTACGGTAGTAAAATATGAAAAGGGAATTTTATGTCATAATCTACTACACAGCAACTAATAATAATAAAAATAATAATAACAATAATAATGTAATATAATCTTATTTCTTCCTAAATGAAATAAATAAATACGTACGTGGTAGTATTTTAATAATCTGACAACAGAATACGTGTGGCAACATTAGCATACAATTTAATGTAATATTGTGGCAACTGACTTATGACCAATAAATAATATAAAATTATGATATTTTAATTTTAACATACCAATAAATTCTCAAAATTCTTATAACACTTTTATGTTTACCTTTTGTGCAAAATTTATATGTCTGTTTCAATTATAAATGTATCGTGATTTCATGCATCCATGTGGAGAAATAACAACTCGGACACAAAAACTTTAAAACAAATTTAAAACCAAAGTTTATTAACAACATAAATAAATTAACAATATTTTTACACTATATACATTGGATATCCATTACTTTCATATCTCAACTTAGTTTATTAGTTTATAAAATGAAATCAAAATATTATTTACATTTCCTAGTTAAATCTTATTTTTTTAACACTTAAGAAAATACAGCATTATTACTTGATTTATTATTATGGTTAGCTTATTACAAAATGCATTTCTTATATGATTATCACAAACACTTTTCATCCCTAATATTATTAAAATTACATTTTTTCAAAATTTACATTCGTAATAAAATTCTACAAAATAACAAAATTTAGTTTCATATTGGTTGTATGGAATCTTACAAAGTCAAAACACTATTCTACATTCGGTATTAGGTTTTTATTATTCATTATCCGATGTTTATTAATCCTAATATTCTCATTCAAGCCTTACTTTGGATGATATAATTATAACTATTAATATACCATGCACAAGTATATGTTTATTATACCTTATTGAATTTTCTCTTGATAAATATTCAATACTCATTCCCTCCAACATTAATATTAAAAAAAAAATTCATTCAAATTTTATTATCACTTTTTAAATACTTGGTTTAGATTTCTTTTCAAAATCTTATATTCATTTCTGAATTAATTTTACAATGTATTATATGATTCTTTCTCTCTTTATGATATTTTGGACTTTCAATTTTAAAGTTACAAAATTCTATACATTCAAGCAAATAAACTATTCTTACACAAACGATAACATATCTTCAGTTCTATTTTATTCATTATTTCTTTGAAAATATCTTTCTGACCGATGCAGATTTACGAAATAAGGATAGCGAAGATAGATGCAAAGGATCAAAATACAACTAGAATATTACTTGTCATATACCTTGACAATCATGGCACAGTGAATTAAAAGACACTATAGAGGAGTGACCTTTACCTGTCTACCAACCTCTATCATAGGAACGATGCTAAAGCTATTTCTTCAGCTTTATTCAAACATCAAAAGTTTAAAGATATACAAAACACTGTCCAAACCATATGTGTTCAGTCATAGGACTTTGTTAACTATACTAAATCACACAAAACTAAATATGATCCAAATCCCTTATATTTTCCTATTTCTTAAAAAAAAAAACACACATCATCTTGGTTTCCTCTCCCTTAGTACTTCCAAGTCACTATCCGATCTTATTTCTCAAGATTTTTTCTATACTGTACATCGACAAATACATATCTGCATTACTAACAATAATAAAATTCATTGATATTTTAAAATTATTCCACTGTTCTATAAGAAAATCTTTTTACTACTTTCCTCCGTATATTTAATCATATACAAACTATTTAAATATCTGAATACTTTATCACATGAAAGTTCAAAAGAATCACACAATTGTTCTGTTAAATTATATCATTAATATACTTTAAATAAATTGTTGCATGCATATTCCGAATTACTCCTATCTCATTATATGTTAAAATGTTGCATAAAATGTGTACATATAATTAAGACTTTCACACTTCATTCTTAGTCAATAGATGATCTAAAAAAAAATACATTATGCATTATAAATAATTATCAAAATTACCAAACGACCTTTCTCCTCGATCGCGTTCCGTAGGCTTCACCATCCATTTGATCCTTGTAGATATAAGATTCACATCCATACACTTTATTTTAAACACTATTTCTATAATTTTATCAAGCTATTATATTTAAATTTTAATATTACTAAATTTATGTTTTATGTTTTCCCTAATCTCACATAACATTTTATATTTTTAAAAAAATTAGTAAAAAATATTCAAACTATATTTACTGTACTCCTTCATCAAATTTTCCTGAAAACCGTTCATACTAAAGCTAAAAAAAAATTGTTTATCATTTCTTTTCCATTCACTTAATGTTCCTCTCCCTGCTTGTTCAATTTTAAGGTAAAACAAATATTACTTTGTTCAATAAATATTCATGAATGATAATCCTTGGTTTTTATAATATTTAATACAATTATTAATTATGATATTAGTTAATCCCATAAAGAAAACTTCTAAATATTCTCTTCTAATGTTTCTTGCTAATATTTTCTCCCGCGCAACTTTTACGATGCATCTTCTCAGTACTTTGATTTAAATATTCAATAAAACTTTTCTGCTTCCATGGATTCATTTTATTAAGTAAATTAGATTTATAGTTTCCAAATCTTTATCTTTATTAATCATTTCTCTAATGAACACTTTATAATATTTTTAATTCTTCTTAGAGAAAGTTTTTCTGTTCCTTTTTCATAAAAACACAATAGCTCTTTCATATTATTATTCTGTAACTTTTTTCCTTCTTTTAAAATTCTGGTACTATATACTTTGTAATGTTTCCTTTAAAAAGACAAACATTCTTTCTCCATTATAACTTTTACATAATTTTTTCTTTATGATATACGCATCTTAATTTTTCCATAGAGAAGAATAAATAAAAAAAAAAAAACTTCAGAGTAGCCTTTTAAAATTGTGCATCATAATTTTTCCTGACGGCAAATAACTTTTCTTTTAAGTTTTCGGTATAATGTCCAAATTATATTTATCTGAGTTCTAATGATTTCCTGGTTGATCACAAATAAACTGTATTCAAGGCACTTTACAATTATTTTTACTTTATCAATACTTTTAGGTATTTTTTTCTGTAGTATTTCCATTTTACTGCAAGGTTTCGGCTAAACTTGAATAAAAATCCTGGTAAGAAATCTTTTAAATTAGCCTTCCATTTTAAGGCAGTTCAAAATATTATATTTTAAAACAAAACTTTTAAAATAAATACAAAATTTTTAAATTATAACACTTTTCTAGCTTATGATCTTATACAGCTAAAAAAATGTGTTCCTCCTTCCTTTACTTATACATTCCTTCTCTCGCTCCGTCTAATTCCTATATTTTGTCTGCTAAAATACCTCCGTTGATTGGTTAATGACTTTTTTAGCGCCAACAAATTTACACATTTTTAGTTTTATAATAGATTAAACTTTTTAAAATAAAGAATTTATGACGTCATGTCTTAAAATATTACTTAGAATAGTATTTTTAAACTCAATTATAGTTTTATCAAAATCATTTAAATTTTAAAACAATTATTAAAATAACATTCAATATTTCAATTTTTACTTTAACGATAGATAGCAATTATATTTAGTTTTATAATTCACAAACTTTATTATTATATTCTAACAAGCGTGTGTGTGAAGGTATATAATATACAGTCACATGATTACTAACTTTATCAGATGATTTTTTTTTTTAAATTTACGTCTCGGTATAAATTACCAAAACTGATATATTTTATAAAATTTGGAAAATAATTTAAAAAATGTAGAACTAAATATAATTCTCACCATCCTAAAGTTTATCTTAAAATATATTAGATTAAATTTGAATCTTAATTATAATTATAATATTATATATAGCGTTTATTTAATTTATTAGTTTTAAAACATTACAATTGAATTGTTAATATACTTTTAACTATTTATAGCTGTATTATTTTATATGGCCAGCTTTTACAACCATAAGCAAGGATATAATTAAGCTTTATTTAACTGTTTTTTTAAAATAATCCATTACACTTTTATATACCAGGTATTTTTCAGCCTTAAATTGTACTATAAAATCTAATCGATCATACAATTATCAATATATTACACAAACGTATTTTAAAATTTAAAATTTTTTAGCAATTGACCATTCTACCTTATTATGACCTATAGATAAGGGCACAATATATATATAATGAATTTATGACATAATGTAAAACATAAACTGAAATATTAATGTGATATGTTTTTTTTTTTCTTGAAAAAAATCAAGATTTAATAACGCCTATGTAAAAGAAAATGCTGAGAGTTTAAAAAGATAAATTACTCAAACATTGGTGTTCAAATATGCTGAAATTTCTTAATATTTGAAAATTCACAATCGCAAGAATGAATATTGTATTTAGCTGAACAAAACTTGTTAATATTAAAAAAAAAGATGATATTACAAACTTCACAAGAAGCATTTATATTCTGAACTGCTATTTACAGTGGAAAATTGCAGTGAAACTGGAAAGTACTAAAAACATAAGAATTGAAAAATAAATATCTTGAAAATGTCATAAAATCAAATAACCACTATTATTTATTATTTTTAATGGTATTAAAAAACAAGTTAATAATTAAATAACATTATTAATTATAAAATATTATCATAGCTAGATTTTGATACTTATATCATGGAATTCTTTGTGATATACAAAATGTTATTAACAATTCATGAACAAGATTCACCTTGATATATAATGCTTATCTTTTAGAATGATAATGATACAATTTGTATAATCCACAAAACAAATTTTGGTTTGAGTAAAATTTTACTCATTTCCCTTGACTTCCTCATTCATCTATTTAAATATTATTGAGTTTTTATGAACAAAATGGAAAAAGAAATATATTTTCAAAAAAAATTTGTCAGACAGTATAAGGTTTTTTTTTCTTTAAGAAATTTGCTTTATGTAATTCCATATTATATATATATTCATGAAAGTATCACCGATACTCTAATTATTTTATCTGATTTAACACAGCAGGAAATAGTAATAATAAAACAAATAGATGATTAAATAGTTTATAAAAACACGTAAATTTAAAATACCTGGAGTTTTCCCAAAGAAAATACATAAGGTACTTGAATATTAGAAAATACATACCTAAAAAAAAAAAAAAAAGAAAGAAATTAAAAGAGAATCATATAATTTTTAAAACAGTACATTTTAAAATACTATTATTAATGTAAAATTTGAAATAGTGTACAAAAAGTTGAATATATATATAAGTAAACCATTCTTAAAACACCATATAAAAAAGCAAAGACTTCTCCAACACTTTTTCATTAAAAAAAATAATGGTAGAGAAGGTATTATTTCTTAAGTGTGGGTGGTTTGATGCATTTTCTAGCTAAAAATAGTTAAACACCCATTAAATGATTAATATAATATAGTTAGCTGAGTCCCAAGCATGGTAAGCAGATGCATTTGTATAAAAACACAAAGACATTATAAAATGCAACATAGTCTTCTACTAAGTATTTTAAAATATGCCATTATCAACTTAAAATGACTCAGAAATTAAAATATTGTTTAAAAAATAAATAGTTTCAATAAATTCTTATTAAAAAAAATAATCCACACCTTAATTTCAAAAATATATGAAAAAATGATTTAAAAATAATGTTTAAATTAGAAAAAGTGTTAATTAATAAATAAATATTTTACTAAGCATAAAAAGGTACTAAATATTGAATAAAAACATTTCAGTAATTGTAATTGATGAACTTTATTTTGCATTTTATGTAGCCAGAAAATATTTCTTGAATCCCAATTCATTAAATTAAAATAAATCATGTAAAAAAAAAGTTAACTAAACACTGTGTACATTTTAATATTTATATTTGGTGTATCTTATGTTCTATTATTAAAGATTTTAAATTTTATAATATCTAACCTTAAAACATTGCTGTTGTTTTTTACCAAGATATTATTTTATTTTTTTAAAACAGCATATTTGCTAACTTATTCTTATTAAATAAATGTAGTTGAAATGAAACAAAAATTAGATAAAGAAATGTAAGACACAGTAGATTAAATCTCTTTTTTGCCAATATATTTTTACACTTTCAATCACTGCCCCATGGCTGTGTAAGGTACAAAGGCACTTCATCAAAGGGGGTTCCAATTATAAGTAAATAAAAATGTTAAGAATTACAAATCAATCCATTGTGAGAAATATATTCTGATTGCAAATATATTTTTTTTAAATATAAGAGGATAATTTTTTTTTCTTACTTTTGTGGCAACTGTTCAAAATATATTAAATATTATATACTCTACCAGATGGGGTTCAATGTGGGGTAAACACAGGTAATATGGGGAGATGAAAAAACATCATCATCCCCATTTAATAAATCAAAATTAAATATAAAAAGAATGATTGAGTTTGAAAGATCAGCGAAGACTAACAATAAGTTCTCTTAGCATTACAAAAGTAATCAAACCACCATCATAATGAATGATCAAAAAAAAAATCAACAGTCAATCTGGTGACTGGATTTAAAAGAGGTCCACTATAGACAAAGAGGTACATTAAATACAGGCTATCTATCTAATGACTGCCAAACTTAGGGCAGATTATAGCACCAATAATCTGGATGCACATGCTGAAGTAACAACCTATCAGAATATAACAAAAAAAATAATGCTGAAATACTGAAATTTGTTGATTATCATTAATGCTTTGGCCCTCTAATACCATTAATATACTAGCCAACTATAAAAATAATTTCTAATAATAAAAAAAATAAAATAAATGTAATACATGGACTTTAAAGAATATTCCTTTGCATCATCCAGGGTTATTATCTGAATGTTCAAAACACCAACATGCACCCATGCATATATATAAATCAATTGATATGCTCTAATATAGCTCAGTAAGTATGAATTCTAGGGACTGCGGTTGTAAACAAGAGAAAATAATCAACATATAATATTTTAAATCTATTTTAGTATGAAATAAATTTACTGGAATAATTTAAAAAAATAGTATATACATTTATTAATTAGAAGCAATAACAGTAAAAACAAATTAAAATTC
Source organism: Epiperipatus broadwayi (assembly GCA_028023455.1). Lineage (NCBI taxonomy): Eukaryota > Metazoa > Onychophora > Udeonychophora > Euonychophora > Peripatidae > Epiperipatus > Epiperipatus broadwayi. Next base: position 50,680 of record JAQFVV010012818.1, on the reverse strand, counting down.
TGTCAAGTACACTATAAATACAAATACATCATTCTGATTTGGATTACAAACAATAAAATAAAAAATTACTCAGATAGTAGTCTATAATTTCCTGATATACGAATTATAAAAAGTATTAAATAATCACATACATATATGCAACCCATGCCCATGTTTAAAAATATAAAATATTCTACATATTACCAATTAAGAAAAACTTTTGTAATACAAAAATACACGTTCATGCATAGATAAGCATATCCAATGCATTTTATAATATATGCTATAATATTGTAATTTACAGATATATCAATCTGTTTACATGACACATACCTATATAAGCACACAGAAGTACCTGTATAATAATATAAAATTAACATACTTGAACTGCCCATAAAAAAGTTTATATTAATAAGACATACATGAGGTGATTTTAACACATATGGTTACCCATTCAAATGTGTGCACACACAAATATTTATATTCTAATGGTATTTCATTTGTCAATCCATATACCTATATTATTATATTTTTGCAAGACAATTAATTCAATGTTGAAAAAATATACATAAAACAATTGTACGCATATGTGAATGGTATGAATTTAAAATATTTTCTTACAAATCAAAGTTATCAGAACATTATTCAATATTTAAATATATGCATATTGACTATACTAAATTTAATATAATTAGATAGGACTTGAACTCAGACTTTCAAATTCCCCAAAGCTATGCACTCCATCTTATACAACCAATACACATGTCCATATACATGTGAAAAATATAAATAATTTCCAATATATATATATTCTGCTGAACCAACACTCATCAGTTGGTCTAGATCACCATCTCCCACATATATACATATATACAATCTTCAAATTTTAATGGAAAAGCTTCAATCTTCTCCATCCTCCAACTCATCAACCATCTATATTATTGAAAATCCAAGGATGGAATGCTCAAAGCCCTTATTGATGTGAATATTATTCATACCTAATATGACCACTCACATATAGAACTTTAATATGCATTCCTCTTCTATGTATTTGAATGGGCATATTAAGATCCTATATGTGAGGGGTCAAATTAACTTATAAGTTACCATGGGTATGACAATAATATTGGCATCAATAAAAGCTTTGGTTATTCTGTTCTCGGATTTTCAATGATATGCATGGCTGAAGAGTTGGAGGGTGGAGAAGATTGAAGCTTTTCCATTAAAGTTTGAAGATTTGTCACTTGAATGAGGAATGCTGGTTTAGCATGAAATTGATATATTAGAGATAACTTATCTTTTTCACATGTATAGGGTCATATTATTAGTTGTGTAAAATGCAGTAGATAGCTGTGGAAAGCTTGAAAGTCTGAGTTTAAGTAGAATATTATTTTTAATTTTATGTAAAAGGGTTTTCCTTTTTAAAAAAAAACATTATCTTTAGGATCAGTTTGGAAAGTATTTCCCACATTTTAAAGAGATTTTTGAGTTTACTTTAATAAAATAAAAACTGAAACAAATCCTCAAGAGACAAATGGGTCATTTATCCAAATTTTTTTTTAGATCTATAATTTAGTCAAAACTTATTTGCTTTTAAAACTTATTAAGTCTTTAAATTGCAAAGTTAAGTGTTTAAAATAATGCCATTTTCAATAGATATACTCTACTCATTAGCTAATATCTGTAAGTGAAGTAGATCTACTCCATGCATACCATATGCATATATGGCTGAAATAACTTCATTTGCGCTTAATTGCATATAGATGAATCAGCATATGTATAAAATCATATAGCATGATAATCTTTCAGCTTTCTGGCTAGTACTGGAATCTCTCAGTAAGGTATAGTGTAATCAGGTTCATGATAGAGTAGTATAGTGACATAGATATTTTCAGGAAAGGTATATATCAGATAAATGTTAGCAGTCAATCAGCCCCATACAGTTCTATAGTTTGATAAATTTCAGATGAGCAAGAAGTCTAGTACACAAATATGGGCTACAAACCACAGAAAAAAACAGGTCTTATTACTTTCCTGTGAATTCAAACTTGATTATCATGACACTAGCAGCAGCTGGTATGTATTCTATATCTGCCTTCTCTTTATAATTCAATAATCTTTTTTTTTCAAACCTAATTTTTATAGTCTAGGATGGAATTTGAAAACACACTAAGTTTTTTCCTTATCTCAATCAAAAAAACAAGTTAATGGTTCTTTTCAATTCCCATTAATCCAAAATAATTTTAATTAAAAATTTTTCTTAACACTGTAAACAAAATCAATTTCAGAATTTACAATCATAGTTTTAATTTAAAAAAAAAACTTTCTTACTTAATCTAATTAAAAATAGATAGGATTTTATAATTATCATCTATTATAATATAAAAACAAGCTTGTTTTAGATTTTTATTTATTATGAAAATCGGAAATGCACACAACATTAAATAGACAGTTTTTATGCTTGATTTAAAATACAATAATTTTATAAATAAAAATTATACTTTAAGTATTAATTGGTTATTTTAGTGCATACTATGTAAATAAATATCTACAATAAATTTTGTTTGTGTAGACATCTACTTTTCCTTTAAACATTATACATATATGCCCACACATACAACTATGTTGTTATATGCCATGAGATATAATTGTCTCAACACCAAACAGATGATCACCATTTCACTTTGATAAGTAATAAAATTTATATGTAAATGAATTTGTTTAAATTTTCGAATCATTCATTAGAAATTATCATTGAAACATTTTTTATTTAAATGTAAGATAATTACTTTTTTTATTCAGTCTTGTGACAATGTTTGAAATATATTAAATATTATACCATTGTGCAAAATAAAAATGTTTAGATTTCTGAATAATTTTTATTTAAACATTCTAATGAAGACACATTATTATTAATAATTTATTTAAAAATAAGCTTATTTAAAAAATATTACCTCTTAATAATTATGCATAATAGATAATTTAGTTTATCAATCATATTTTAATGACTCTTCTGCTTAGTATAGCACTGTAGAGTTAGAATATCAGAACCCAAGGTATGGAATTTGGGGTTTGATTCTGGTGATATATTGGACTTTTTTTTTTATTACTTACATTATCTTTTTTTCATTTTAATATTAATATTATCTTTTTTTAAATATTGATCTATTTTTCTACATGGTCAAATTTATTATTTTAACTAAAATTTGTAACTGATTCATAATATTACTCAAATACAAGATAGTTCAAATCCAAGAAAAATAGAATCAGTAATAAATGTATTTTTACAAATGGCGTTATTGCATGATTTCATTAAAATACTACTGTTTAATGCCACTCTGTTGATTGTAAAAACTATACAATATCACTTGTAATCACTCCAATGGAAAAATGCCTACATAATTGTTTATCTATTTAAGTGAAAAAAACCAATTATTTGACTCTTTTTTGTTATAATCTATCACTAAACAAAAAAAAGGTTCAAGGCATGGTATAATGACTTGTAAAAATTTATCGAATACACAATGTGTGAAAATTTCTTGCCTTAAGTAAATGCAATGTAAATTCTTAAAAATCTTAAATACCAAGTGATATAGAGTGACCAAATTATTATATTAAATTAATAAGCATACAAAAAATTAAAATTATGATGTAGTGTAAATATTCTATTATTAAACAAATATTTGAGAAGCTAACTTTATTAATAGAAAAGATAACAAATTAAGCATAAAAGATTCTGAAGGTAACAAAGTAAAAAAATAAGAGCTTATTTTTAATTGAATATGTTATTATATTAGATGTAGATAAAGCTAATCATTATTTATTGCCATGTGGCCATTAAATCAGGAGAGTTAATATGTAAACAAAATGATAAAAGTGTAAATAATTCTAATTGGTTTTTTAATATTTTCCAACCGATGACGTATTACCCTGAAGCCATATCAGTCTGATCTTTAGATCTTTAAGATAACGTCTCCAAGTGATTTGCAGACAAATGCAATCGCTAAAATTTGTCCACAAATCACATGGACCTGGCACGTTAAAGATCAGAAGATCAGACTGATATAGCTTCAGGGTAATATGTCATTGGTTGGAAAAAATAAAAATTAAAAAAAAAGTACAAAAAAGTACATGCGCGAGTCAAAATAATTTAGAAATTAAAAGTAATTAAGTGTAAGATTGATAATTTAGAAATTGAAAGTAACTAAGTGTAAATTTTATAATTGTACAATTTTTTTTTTGTAAATTTAAAATAAATAGACAAATAAAGTCTTTTCCTGATTATCTGGCATTATTAATGGTGACCTAAAACATACTCTATATTACGAATTTTTATAATAAAAAAAATGTACTTGCATTAAAAATTATCAACATTTCCAATGGTATTTAACTCAATTATTCATGTTAAAAATATATAAAACAAACAATTTGAAAATGTGTCTCATTTTTTGACTGAAAATTAGAAAAGTCAGTGCATAGTGCTGTAATTGGGGGGGGGAGGCTTTTTTGTCTTTGACGGGCCAAAGGCACGGTCAATATTATGCTCAATTATAAAATACAAAACCAAATTGTATTACTCTCATAGCTGTAATTTTCATAATTGCAGATGAATTTAAAAAAAAAAAATTCTGTATAATATAATTCAGAAATTAAAAATAAAATTAATTAATTATACTTTTTATAATTGCAGAAGAATTTATAAAATAAATATACATCAATATGACATTATTTATTAGAAACAAAAATGAAAATTATTTACAAATAGCGTCCACTGCAAAAGACAGACAAATGACAAAATTTCCCAAAGCTCTCTCCGATTTTTAAATCTCACAACACAAAAAAATCCAAAAATTGGATTAATCATGTCAGTGTTTTGGTTGACATGACAACATTGTCATGTTATCATCGAGGATGTTTGCTGGAAGGAAAATCGATAAGTATAAAACGTCATCAGTTGAATAATACTAAAGTACCTTATAATTTTGTAATATTTTAATTGTTTGTTTTGTTAAATAAAATTATAAATAAATCATTTTGTTTTAATTAATTAATTTTTTTCATGGGTGGAGGTCATTTGATATGATAAAACAACATTTAGATTTTTTTTAAAAAAACTCACAAATATAGATATATTAATATTGCACAAATTGGTACATATAATGTATAAATAATTACTTATGATTTTGAATCAAAATTTGAGAAAACAAAATAAAATACATATAATGCAAGACATATATTTCATTTTCTTCAATATTTTATTGTGGATGCATTAATAACATTCTCCTAATTTCATTTTTTTTTTTTGCAAGTTCTAATTCAATATTTTAAAAATCTAATGAAGATAATTATTCTTGACCTATTCACATTAACATAATCAAAACATTGTAAAACACTGCTGCATACAAAGTAACTGAGAAACCTGCATTACCACATAATAAGAGTTTCTATAATTGTATTACTTCGCAAGTGATATTCATTGTACTGCCTACAAAATACATAGTTTGGGCAAAAAAAAATGTAATTTCACTTAGTATTTGAAAAAAAATAATTTATTTTTGGATTTTCACAAAAGATGTAAATCATGTAGGTTGAAATCTTGTTAAATGCAACATATTGTGTTGTCACACGTCCTCAGGCCAGTTTTGATCAAGGTACTAGGGGTGCTGAAATTTATCTTCCACAAAGGCACCTTTTACCCATGCAAGAGCTCTACTTTTAATTAGTGTTTATTATCTTGAATACACCTGGGTCTCTTTTTATGTGGACTTATTTAATACGATTTTGAAGTTACACGATTCGTGTTTCACCGGAAGTCGAACTCCAATATTGCGCTATTACTTTAAATAATAAATTTTGCACACTTATGTTATATTGAAAGTAATAGCACATTATTGGAATGCGAATTTCAATTTAGTAATTTCAATATTTTCAGTGCTTTATAATAGTAAGATTTTATGCAATAATGAAATTAAAATCATGATTTCCACATTTTATGTATACATGCATTAAATTTTACAAGATTATAATGTAAATTTGTTCAAACATTGTGCATGTTAATTTTGCATTTTAAATCACATTCTGTTTTTGCTTTTTTAAAAAATAACGTAATCAATTATTAATCATTTAGTGTCCACAAGTTTATTTTTAAAAGGTCAGTAATAGCAGTGGGCACAATTAAATTTGACAATTAAAAATTAAAATCTGATTTTTAATTGTAATTAACAATTTAAAAATTATTTACGGCGACTTGAAATAATGTGATGTGAAATTTCATTTTTAAACGGAATTGAAAATTAAAGACAAAAATAAGAATTTAATTTTTAGTTGTTAGTTTCATAAACAATTAATAAAATCATCATCTCTAAGATTAATTACTAATTATGTTGTCACCAGAAAACCATTGTCACAACATGAGTGTGAAGTTGGCGCTAGCTGTTTGCAAACGAACGTGTTTTTGGCAAATAGCTATAATAATTAAAACGTGTACAAAAAATGTAAATTACTGTACTGTAAATTATGCATAAAAATATATTATTTTGAATAAAATTAAAAATTATAGTTAACAAAAAGCTTGTCTTGTATCAATTTTTTTCAAATTTGAAATTTTTTATTAGTCATATTTTATTTTCTTATTTTTTTTTGCGCGCGAATTTTAAAGTAATTTTACGTTAGTGCTTTGCTTTTACGTGAATTTTAAAAAATCACAGACCACATCCCCTCCCCCTTTCAATGTAAGTTACGTCTATTTTTGCATGATTTCATTTGCGCGTGTTTTCTGAGGAACCTATCTATCACGTAAAACGAGACCCAGGTGTATATCAAAAAAAGTTACAAGATTGGTTTAAAATTTAGCAAATAAATGATATTTTAAACTTACATTTATTAACCTTTGACCATATAAAGGTGACTATTAGATACATAATGTATGAAATCTTTTTTCAAAACTTAGACTTATAGTGAAGGATTTTATAATTGTGATGATCATATTTTGTCATAGGCAAAAGAACATTCATAAAAACTTTAAACCATAAAATTGTTTGCATGAATATACTTGAACTAATATACACATTATGAAATAATATTTTATTGTGATACATGATTTATAAAACTGGATTTTTTTTTTTGCTTTTATAGTTCTCAAATATTGTTTTTTACATTGCATATGTCATGAATAAAAACACTAACTGATTTGCAAAAACAATGAATATTTATAAGCACATTGTAAAAGACTGTTAAGAAAAAGTAAAATAATTTAAATTTAAAATTTTATAAAAGCAACTGAAAATAGAAATAATTGCCAATATCAAAGCTAAGTATGAGAATGTATTACAATAAAAGAAAATAATAAATAAAATGGCAAAGGTATTATAAGCCATACAAACATCAAGGGTAAACAAAGAATGGTTTCAAAATGTAAAAGTGACTACTGAATACTTCAAAAATAATATTACATTTATTAAGGAAGATAAATGTAACTGGTTGCTATTCTTATAGATAATAAAGAATATATTCAAAAAATGAACACTCAAATTACAAATTTAAAAATATAAACCCATATAATGTAAAATATATAAAAGATAAATTTGTATCTACGATATTGAGAAAATATTGCAATATAGTTTAATCCCTATATAAATACTTAATGGGCCCTTCAACAGCAATACCACCATGTATGTTTGCAAACATTAAATTACATAAAGAAAATCAATCCCTTAGACATATGACAGACTTTGGTAGAGTATACTATAATAAGGCTGCAAAGAAAGCAGTGGATTGACTGATCAAAGATATTTATTGCTTTTGGTAAGTACACAATAAAATCATATGAATGTGTGAATAAAATAAAGAGAAAAAAAAAGATAAATAAAAATCAAAAGCTGATATTACTGGATATTAAAGAATTCTATGAAAATTTTTATAAAATGGATAGTGGATGGCCTATGGAGCAATAACTAAGTGACATGATATGTAATATTATTTTATCAAAATTTGAGGTGACTATTATCACAAAATATTTGGCTCCTTTATCTAACAAAATTTATGAGATACCTGGACTATATGTTTATATGTGCATCACAAACACATATTACTAATATACATCATGAATTTGAATATATATCACCAATACAATAAACAACAGAAGCAGAAGAAAACAAACAAGGAATTAATATATATATTGTCCCAACTCCTCACTAAAGAGACCCATAGGTCGAAACCGGTCTGGGGATGGGGACAATCCAAGATAAAAATGATTGAATGTTCCTTGTGTAGATTTATCATAAAAAATTGTTTAGACTATTACACCCTTAATTTTATATATATATATAAACAATCAAAATCTTGAATACAAAATAAAATTAAAGCCTACTGAATTAAGAGGAGATATTCACCTCAAATTGAGAACCCCTATGGAACACAAACAGTTTCTTATACAGAAATATGAAATTATGCAAGTATGAAATGGATTAAAAAATAGTATAGAGACTTAAATCTATGACCTTACAAATCTGAGAAATAATCAAAATATGTTAATAAGAATCAACAGCAAATTCTCCAATAACAAAAACAAACAGAATAATCCACAAAATGATCCTAAACCATGGATAAGCCTACAATACATTCCTAGAATCCCTCTGTCATTAAATAAAATTTTAAAAACACAAATGATATAAAAATACCACGCACACCCCCATCATATGTTAAATAAAATAAGGTGTGTTCTCCCCCCGGAATATATTTTTTCAAATCATTGACTAATAGATCAACAAGGATCGCCCAGTACAGGTATTTATAAAACAGGGCAAAACAAAATAATGAATATAATTCAATATTCCTTGAACATGAGCACACAATGGTTCATAATTTTATGCCAACTAACATGAAGACTATTTGCACTGAAAGAGATGATACAAAATAAAAATACAAAGAAGCACAGGCATTTGCAAAAGATCCATATATAATTCATAAAAAAGAATCATGGGTTCCATTATTAAAAAATGGAATATTTAAATGTCTCATTTACATAATGAAATACATTTATTTAAAGACAACTTTTTTGCTGGGAAATAAGACATGCTATGATTCTGGAAGTGTTTCATCAAAAGCATGCTTAGTGCAATATAAAATTTTAAATTTGAATTATTTTACTTTTCTTAACACCCAATTATAACAAACTTATAAATATTACAATAAGTAAAAAAAAAAGCAAAGTAAATACCATCTAGAAAAACACTCAATAAAAATTAGATGAAGTTTATTCATTTTAATTCAATATTCCAAACATAATGTACACTGTAAAATGAATAAATTCTGAACTATATTGCACATTTTTAGCACGAATCACACATATTTTAGTTTTGGATGAGTAGTATTGAGGAAGTCATGATCCAAGGATATCATCAATTTAACAAATTAACTGCCAAAATTTTATTTTTTTTAATGATTATAATAGCAAATAACAGTGTAAATTACAACGGTGGAACACAATTTGATAATTTTCTATAATGAATTCTCACATAAAGATCCATCATTAATAAGAGTAACAGTATATATAAATATAAGCTATAATATTTAATTTTCATCAACATAAAATAAGTAAGATTAATTGCAGCAAAAGTATGCCTAATTTATTTCAGGATTCACAATAAAATAAATTTGCTTGTTCAGGCAGTACATTAATAGAAACCATAAAGCAAACAAAAACAGGGATACTGTTACATAATATTTTATATTGAATTATTTAAATCAATGTTATTTAGCTAATGAGGCTAAAGATGATAAAATAATAAAGTATTTATTAAACACAAAGCAATAAAACTCATAACAAATGAAATTATTGTTATATAATACTTTTTTAAACACAAAAGTTGAAAGTGGAATTAATTATGAATTAAAATCCAATCAATAACTTTTATTTATAATATTTCTGTTGAAATTAACAACTAATTAATAATAATCAATAACAACGAAAATTATGTAAAATTCATATTTTATATTATTTGTGTGTGCGTGTATATATATAAACATGAAAAACCTAAAGCTAAACTAGGCAATAAAATAAGCAAAATTACCTGAAATTCACAACTCAAACATGCTATCTAAAAAATATAAATTATATACTACAACCAATGGTTTTGCCACTACAAACAAACTTTTCAAGTGTAAAGGACTACAAAATAACAACATTATTAAACTAAACAATGCCTACAATTCCACTTACACCTCATACATCTTTAATATTAAAAGAACTTTTAAATAAGTTAATTGCTTCTGAATCATAAATTTTTAATAATAAAGATTTTTTTTTCATTTCTCTCAAAGAAGAGAACCTTAGCCTCATCAAAATTAATAACATGGCCTGTTTCTTTTTCATGGATATATAAATCAGAACTGAGATATTTATTTCTAACCCTACTTTTTGTACTTTTATTCTTTCATTTAAACTCAAACTACTCTGGCCTATATATACCTTCATCCAAAAACAAGGGATAATATAGACCAGCTTTCTATCAGAAATTTTATTTGTATTATTTAATATATTGGATATTCCAAGTAATATCCCAATTCCAAGCAATTTTCTTATTTTTAAAAAAATTCCTATTTTTACATGCAATTTTATAAAAAAAAAAAATTTACATGGCAAACAAATAAAATCACTATTTGTCTTTATCCTTTATATCTTTACAAATATTATTACAATTAAATAAGATACTTTTAACAAATTTATCAGAGTAGCTAACACCAGAATTATTTAATCTCTTATTTCTATAACAATAGTTTCTTAAAGCAGCTACTTTATGAGATATAGATTGATAGCTATCAGGTTTAATTATAGATCTTAACTCTATTCTTAACATAATGACTACATACCAAACAATTATTCTTTACATTTCTAAACACCGATAAATCTATAAATTTTGGTTTAACAAAATCTACCCCCCCCCCCTTCACAATATATTTTATAGAAAAATCAAAACAATTAAATTCATTTATCAACTTTCAATTTATCATTCTCAACTACAAGCAAATAATCATCAATATATCTATTCAAAATTATATGGAAAAATAAAAGAATGTCAAAAAACAACAACTTGTAAATCTATGTGGGCATTTCAAAGATAATAATGTACAAAGCAATCTACCAGCTTCTTCTGTTAAAAATCTCAGTTCCAAATATTTAACAAATGATGAAAATTCTGTTCTCAAAAAAGTATTAACTTTGCCTTCACACTATGGCAGCCACCAAAAAAGGCAAATATTGCCTTTAGAAAAAGCAGCAGAATTATTCTGCATAATAAAAATAACACCTGAGAGCAACAAAGGCTGAATAAAAAATATTTTCTATGATGAGAGAAGAACAATTAAATCTCTTCAAGTAGATAAATCACTAATCATTATCCCAGTTAACAAAGACAATGCTACAGTTATAAGATATTCAACTAACTATTATAACAAAATCTCCTCATAGAAAGTCGAACACAAAAAAAATTGTCAAAATTCCAAACAGAAACAAAATTATAAGCATTACTCTGAAAGCATCACAAGTACTTCACTGATTTAGAAAAAGAAGTAAATTATCATATTTGTGCAAAATTTCTCATCTTTATAGTTTACTTATAATCCATAAAGACCTTGTACCATTAAGGCTCATTGTTAGTTTTGGAAAGTCACCTTGTCAAAACTTGTCACAAAGTTTCCTCAAAGTTCTTAGTTTTTTGGAATATACAACACAGTACTTTGTCAGAATTAATCAAGAACAAAAAAATTGAAAGAACTGACATACTGTAAGCTTTGACATGGACAGTTTATTCATAAAAATACTATGTGATAAACCTTTGTCTATAATAAGAAAAATATTAATTGATGATAATAACAGTTACAAACAGATCAATTCTTCTTATTGATGACATTTTGCATATCAACATACTTTCAATATAACATGACATTCTTCCAACAAAATGAAGAAATGGTCATGGGATCACCACTGTCACCCCTGAGTAACAATATTTACATGGAAATACTTGAAACCATATCTATAAATACTACTCAATACTCATCTGATATATGGCTTCGCTATGTTTAGGATACATTTTTTTGAATGACAACATGATGAAGCACTATTACAAACATTCTGGATGCATATTGGCAACATATCCCCTTTAATTAAATTCACAGCAGAATCAGAACAAAAGAAAAATCAGCATTCTTACATATTCTTGAGACAAGATTCCCTCATGGCAAAATCAAAACTAGTTTAGAGAAAACCACCTATATAGAAAAATACTTAGCATATACATCCAATCACATTTGAAACACAAACAGTGAATTATACTATCACTATGGAATTCAGAAAAAGAAGTTTGTTCAGAAATCAGCGATTTAGAATAAAAATCTACATAGAACAAACTCTTATGAAGAATGATTATCCATCAGTGGACATTAAAAAAACCTTAAGTAGATAACAAATGGAAACATAAAAAAACAATTATTAGCACTAAAAGAATAGAAGACAAACTAAAAAAAATCTGCAACAGATATAACATCAGAATAGTTTTTTCATAGCCACACTAAACTATAAGGAATTTTACATCTACTTAGTCTAAACTGAAAAGCAAAAACTACATCTATAAAATACTGTGTGAATGTAGAAATAACTATATTAGTGAGATCAGTCACCCCATTGAGAAGTAATTGAAAAAGAATCAACTGATGATTAAAAAACAGAACACAGATGTGTCCAAAGTAGTAGACCACATAAATGCCAATGAATATACATTCGATTTGGAAAAATATATAAACATTATTTATACAGAAGAAATGGTACAAAAAAAAAATTAAAGATCCTGCTCACATGGCAATGAAAAATAATGTCATAGATCAACCTAGTATGATAATATATAATGTCTGGAAGATCCTAATTAACTTTGCTCTTAGGAAGAACTGAAAAAATCAGGAGGAATCTTATAAATAAATATATGAAATTTCTACTGATTTTTGCCTTTGGCAGAATGGCTCAATTGTATAGAGCATTTTCTTAAAATTCAATATTCAAGAATATAAAGATTCATGATTGATTCCCATGCTAGTACTGTCTCTGGCAAGGCCAAAAACACTTGAAGAAGAAAGAAGAGTAATACCACCCAAAATATTGGGTAGATGCTACTAACAGTTGAATATAATTGAAAAATTTAAATAGAGTTTACAATTTTTCTAAAGTCATCTGTGATTTAATGTTAGATTATGGAATAGTTTAATATATAAGTACAACTAAAATTCCATCATCAAAAACCTTTAGAAAAATAGCAGGCATAATGAGACTCAAGTTATAGTCACTATCATAATTGTTTTGGGTAAGTGTTGATGTAAAACCATGATGAGGTATCTTGATTTTTTTATCTTTAATCATAATGTTTTCTCCCAAATGAACCTTAATAATGATCCGGTTTTCCTTCAGAATACTTAATGTACATCCAAATCATAATATGGACTTAAAATTTTGTTGGTAATTTATTTCATGGAGGTGTATCAAAGCAAAAATTTTCTCACCAGAATCATTCTTTAATTATTGCTATTAAAATAAATGTAATGTAATGAAACTGATGTGGCGAGATTGCTATTACTTATGAAATAAAAATTAAAATGTGCCTGATCCTACTTTGATGAACAAAATGCAATACAATGTCTAATAAAAACATGAAAATACTTTGAAAACCATTTTAAATGACTGATTGACCACACTTTGATTGTGAAAAATGTAACAGAAAGAGTATGTGTGAGTAATACTTCATCAATAAGTTGGACATGTACATGGGAATCAAATAGAATATAATATCATTGTAAGATTCAATATTTCAGGTTAACTTCCACATCATTACTATCAAAGGTGAAGATAGGATGGTTTGAATTTATAATCAATAATTAAGACATCAGAATAACACCAACAACTCTGGTTATTGTATCATTACCATAATGTATCTGACTTACTAGTTTGCATTCAACTTCATTATAAGTCTGTTATTTTCCACAGCATTTAAACTTATTGGAACACGAGTCTTAGTTTTAATATAATCAGCATATAAAGGCAATAATATAATATCATATATATGTACTATATGTAAATTAAACTGAGAACTGCAAAACTCTCAAGCGCTTATGACTATTAACATCCAATCAGATCGCAAGCATTGAGACAGAGAATTTGACAAGAAAAGGGTGGTTTCACCCTCTTCTTTACTTGTCTTTCTATATATCCAAGCCAGTCTAAAGTACTTAGATCTGAAAGCATGAATCTTAAATATATTCACACTCAACTCACTGAGTTCAAATTACAAACATACAGCATGAAATCTTTTGATTTACTACGCAGTAGTTTGTTGATGTTATAACTTGCAGCGATATATGTAAATAATATTTATTTTATAAAGTGCAGATGGTATTGAAATTAAACTGAGAGTTTTGCAGTCTCTCAGTTTAATTTCAATACCGTCTGCGCTTTATAAAATAAATATTATTTACTATATGTAAACTGTATAGAATCACATAAAAATAACAAAATAAAAAGCATTTAACAAATAAATAATTTAATCTAGTAATCATATTAAGGTACAAATGCAAGCACAAATTAAAGTTCCAATACAATGTATATCAGTGAAACCTGTTAAATGATAAAGTACACTTGGCACATGTTAATACTTAAAGTGCATTATGAAATATTAATTTTATAATAAAAATAATAATTCACCATTTAATTTTTTAGCTAATTCATGTAACAAACACTGAATGCTTATCCAAATGACATGATTTTTAGTTGTATAAAAATAAAACATATAGTTTTAAATGGGGATCAAATATGAGAAGAAAACCTCAAGGAGAGAGATAACTAAAATAAAAACTCATTCCATTTATGTCCAATAAAATATAAATTTCAAATGACAAAATTATTAGGAAGTCAAACATTATATCAAAAGTAATGAATATTAGTAATATATATAAAGTATTAAACATATATTTTAAATAAAAAATACCATTTCATTTAATCAAAAATTATATAGTATAAAACAGTATCATCTAGAGTTGTAAAGATTGCAATTAAAGATTTTGTTTAACACTTTGGCTATGAATGGGTATATACATAGAACATTTCCTTTTTGTGGGCAGGTAAAATTCTTGATTCTGACAATTTTCTTCTTGTTTTTTATTTATTATTCATCATTCTTTCAGGTTATAATCTTTTGCACAAATTTAGATTAACAATCATTATATTTGGATATTTTACTGATAAATTTATTTGTATGGGTTGACTACAAAACAGGAAAAATACATTGAAATTGAAAATTATGAACACCATTTCACTGTTTTGGCAAGTTGTAAAAGTATATCCTATTATTAATTAGCTTCTAATATTGCAAATACTTTAATATGTTATTAAAAAAATAACATCTACTTCAATGAATGATACCAGGATGCTCTCTGTTAATTTCATTCAAAAGTACAACTAGAATAAATTCATTATGTAAATAGTTCAGATTTTATGATGAATTGATTCTTTTGTTTGAACACTTCATTCTTCTATTTTCAGTCCAATGAAGCAATTGGGTTCACACTTAAAAAATCTATTTAGTTTAAATTTTCACAGTTTTCTAGTTGACATTTCATACTTTAATTTATTTTTTTATCTTTAATAAATCTCCACACATATATGCAATAAGTCCTCAGATATATATTAAGATAGCCAATCTTCATATTTTAATCTCTTTTTTCAAATTAATCTGTTAATGAGTTCTTTTACACTTAAAGTTTTATACTTCAACATAAAATTATTTCTTTCATTATAGTAGTTAACATTTTATTAATTTATTATTAATAATTATTATAATTTCTAGATTTAAATGTAAAATAATTCATGCTGCAAAATAACTATAAAATTGGCGTGCATTTATACTTTTACAATATTTTTAAATCTCTCATTTAAATGTTATAAAAATAGTTATAGTTTACTTACTATACCTAAGTTTAAAGATTACATGTTTATTATTAGTTGTTTATTTCTCTATTTTAACTCTGACAGTAATTATGTTGGAGATTGATAAAATAACTGTATGCTCTCTCATTTTCTCAGAACTTCTATTTTTTTGGCAACTATGTTTCTTTATTCAAGCAGATCTCTTCATATATTTATTCGATAACCGAATAAAATGATCTATACAGTTACTGTAGCGACTCTCCCATTAAAATATGAAGATTGGCTATCTTAATATATATCTGAGGACTTATTGCATATATGTGTGGAGATGATGATCTGGACCAACTGATGATTGCTGTTTTAGCATGAAATACATATATTGGTGATTACTTATCTTTTCGACATACAGTATATGTGTTTAAGTGTATCAGTGTTATGAGATAGAGTGCAGAATGGTGGTGGGTTGTATGAAAGTCTGTGCTCATATACCCTATATATTAAACATACTAAAGTAACTTTTTTTTTTGTTTTGTTTTAATTTTATACTCTAATGTTTACATGCTGTTATAAAATTTAAATTTTATAAATTTTAGACTAAATATAATACAGCATCATTCATATAATCATAATATATATTCAGTGTATATTGCAATATTTATTATTAGTTTAGTTTATTTAATCATTCATCTTTTATAAATAATTAATTGCAATTAAAGTACTAAATAAAGAGCTCAGTAATAAACACTTGTATGCAAATACAATAAAAAAATTGAGCTTAAATATAAAATTTAACAATTAAACAGATGCCAACAATCATCCATTATATCAATCAATGAATTAAATGAAAAAGAGCATATGTATATTAGAGAGGGGAAAATCGTTACAACTGATAGAAAGTTAAATTGGTAACATGGCTCCTTTCACCTTTTTTTAAGAATAACTATAGCAACATCTAAATCCATTTATTTAATGGATTATTTTATAAAAAATAAAAAAAAGAGCATGAAATAAATAATTTAAGTAAAAACTTGATATTATCAACTTGACTCTACTTTGTTAAAATTTTGAAATCATCTGTTCTTTTATCCTAAATATTTTATCAGAATTCTATAAATGGTTCCTAGTTCTACAAGTAGGTTTCTTTTTTTTTTCTTTTGCAAAAAAAAAAAAAAAAAGACCATTTCAAAATTATTTTTCAAATAAAAAAATAAACAATTTCACGTGAATTAAACTATATTTGTAAACTGAATAATGCAACTGTTTGAGAATGAAAATGTAAGACAAAGGAATGTTTAAATAAAGCAATATCCGATTTGTTATTCATTAATTTTCTTAATTCATTAGATTCTATTCAAAGGTTGCGTTATAAATTAAACAAAATAAATAATAAGTAAATTAGCTGGGAACAAATTCACACAGCTTTTTATTTTTTCTATTATTTAAACAGTTTTATACTTGACACATACATAGAAATCCTCAAATTTAATTTTGAAAGCAAAATTGGTCGGGATGGGAGTAAAAACCATAAAAAGATGAATAAATGGCTTTAAAACATATGGAAGAAACAAACAAACAAGGATTTGGCAAAAAAAGAGAAAAAGAAACGATAATATGTTGCGATTCTGATAAGATACCTATAAAAATTCTTTAGAAACTGTTTTAACTTGAAAGTAAATAGATATACATGACTATTTTAAAGTTTCGTGCTTATGAAAATCTAATACATTAACTAAAACAGTAGTGTTAGTTCAAAACGCTCTCCCATAGATTCTAAACACATAAATAAAAATATATAAAAAAGATAAATGACCCCCACGCACTTTATGCTGAAGCAGCAGTCTTCAACTATCCAAAGTTGCAATGTCTTACACAGGTCTTTAACATTTGTTTAGCATTTTCAAAAACAAATTACAATACTTTGTTTCACAAGTGTCAAACTTCCTGTGTTCACTATTTTGGCACTATCTGCTTTGGATAAATACATTAATAATTATTACAAATAACTTATTGAATCTATAATTATTCCTAGCCAAAATATAAACTTAAACTACAGTTTTAAGGATTACATACATGTTTCTTAAAACTACTTGAGACAGTTTAATTTTAAAACATTTATTTATCTTCATACTTCAATGAAATAAATGCATGATTACTTTGATATTGCTCAATATTTATATTAACAAGTACCTGCAATAATTAATTATAACTTAAAAGAGTGTCACATCATAGATAATTGACAAATTTTGATTTAAGTAAATGACACTTTGAAAAAAAATCGTGCTACCCAAATCTATTTTTTTAAAATACAACCAATTTTTATTAAAATAGATAATGGACCTAGGTTCTGGCCATATAATGTTTTTGTTACATTTACTGTAGTCTGTATATATATAATATCCAAGGCAAAATTTATGCACTTTCACATATGTGTAACTTTTTTCTATAGTAAATTAATATGAGTTGAAAAATGGTTTTACAAATTATGTTAAGATTATTTTTTAAAGCTAAGAACAAACAATTAAGATTCAATAAATATATATATATAGCTCTCAAGCTTAATCCCAAAATTATAAAACTCTAAAACCTAAATTATATATATTCATCTTTACTATGAAATGTATATTTATATAACCAGGTAACTACTCTGAACATTTTGGCACAGTAGGAAAAAAAACACATCTTAGAATGAAAGATCTATGGATCACAGCTCAAATATCATATGACTTCACAAGTGTAAAGCTTACAGTTATTTTATTAATATCAAAATCTGATAAGATAAATAATATAAGAAGAAAAATGAGGAAATACGAAGAAATGTTATTTAACGTTTATACTGACCATAATTAATATAAAAGTTACTTTGCAAAATCTGAGTATTTTTGGACATATACAAATATTTTTTTTAATAAATTCATTACTGAAATTAAATTTTAATGTAAGTAAAAAAAAATTATAAAAGCCAAAAATGTATAAAAAAAAACACACACACACAAGACTTTACTTTTTATAGTAGTGAGAATAACTAATTTTTCTTTTCTTTTTGCCAATTGACATAAGTTTAAATCCTTCTAAAAATATCATACATTATAAAAATAAATATATTTTATATTTATTAAATAAAAACAACTTAAAGGCATGAACATAAAAAATTTTCATTTAATCTTTGAACTATGGCTTTATACTTTGCTGAGAACTTTTGCCATCTCTTACGAAAAACAAAAACTAAAATATATAGCAAGAGATTATGTACAAATATCGGACACAGACAAGCACAAAGCTAAATTGGCATAAAACAGCAAAAAATAAAAAAGAACAAAAGCAATATAAATATTATAAAAATAAAAGATAATAAAATATCTCTAAACAGCCTTTTGCAAATAGCCCACTAACAGCTCTTCAACTTGGATCAGTGAATAAGGAGGCATTACAAAACACATCTTGCCTATCACAATAAGAAAGAATTTTAATGTTGTTTCATTCTAGACTTGATTCCAATTAAAATTAATTAGAAGTCATTTTTTATCATTACATATACAAATTACAAAATTATAAAGAGAAATTAGTACATTGCACAGGCTTAAACCTGCATTTATATATGTAATATATGTGGAATTTGAACTCAGACTTTCACATGACCCACCTGATCACACACATGCTGAAAAGATAAATAATCACCAATATACGTATTTCATGCAAACCAGCAATCATCAGTTGGTCTAGATTACTATCCTCACACATATATATAATCAGTGCTCAGCTTTATATTAAGATAGCCAATCTTCATACTTTAATGGACAGGCTTCAAACTATTCCAACTCACAACTCTTCAGCCTTCCATTTCATTGAAAATCTGATGATGGAACGTTCAAAGCCCTTATTAGTGCCAAGGTTGTCATCCTACCCATGTTGACATATTAGTCATTCTGACTCCTCATGTACAGGAGAATAATCCATTTATACATACATATGCGAGGGATGGGCAGACCTATTACACACTATTTATATAAATTAATACATTGCACAGGCTTAAATCTGCATTTATATATGTAATATATGCAGGATTCGAACTCAGACTTTCATATGACCCACCACTCTCAATGCCGTCTCTTAGGGCTTGTTAAAAATAAGAAGATAATTTTTTAAAAAAGGTGACTAATGATGTAAAAATAAAATAGATATGAATATTCATTCAAAAGTTAAACAGAATGAAATTCCTAGAATGAGTTAAGAGTTGAATGCAGCAGCATGAACCATTTTGTCAATTGCCTTGCATCGGTTTAGTATGGTGGTAGAATGTCAGACTTGGATTCAATATGAAAAGAACAAATATGACTGAAATTGACACCAGAGTCTTTCAAATAAGAGTGAGATGAGTTGGACCTTAAACAAGTTATAGTGCAAAAATAACATTAATAAATGACTGAAGAAGAATGATTTAAAATGATTGCATTCAGCACTATAACAGTGCAAAATCAAAATCATTACTGTTTTCTAAATTATTAAAAGCTAGTCTGAATTAATCATCAATAATAATTTTAATATGAATGCTATGATCTTTCTTCTTAATTGACTGCTGGTTTTTAATGGAAAAATGGATGAATATGTATATAAATGATTTTAAATATTTGCAATTATAACAAACAAACCTGAATTATGGACCTAGTGGATATAAAGTCAATAGCCAAGCTAAATGTAGAGAGTGATAAAAATCCATGGTTGTAGTTACAGTTGTCAATCAATGATGACCTTTCATTTAGATACTAACAATGGCAGAACATTTGCAAATAAAAGAATATTATGAAAAAAGAACTATCTAATATGAAATGGGATGTTATTAAACTTTGTGAAGTTAGAAAAGAAGGTGAAAAGATGATTTGAAAAGTATGCATGTGCTTTACAGGAAACAAAAATGGAGTAAGGTTCACAATAAATAAAAAATGGAAGTCTAATATTGTGAAAATTAATGATGTATCAGACAGTGTGGCAATATTCATAATTCAAATTAATGAAAGACATCCAGTGTAAACAATTGAAATGTATGTCCCAATAAGTTCTCATTATGATGAAAAAGTAGATATTTTTTAACAAATTTACAAAATGTTTGTTAAGGTGTTTTTTCTAACAGGGTATATGTCTTTTCTATGTGTATTTCCTTTTAATGGCAAAACTGACAGTATATTTTCTTTTACTGAGCAATTATTAAAGACCATCTTTATCAAAATATTTATTTGAGCTGTATTGCAGCTATCTGTTGATTCATCATACTATAAACTTAGAAAACAGCATTTTGTAAATATTTTTATGGCTGGAATTGGAAAACAACTGAAAGGTGAAAGTGCTATGAGTAAATTTGGATATGTTGACAGAAATGAGAGAGGACAAAAGCTTGTGAAATTTGCAGAAAAATAAAATTTTGTTATATATTCTTTTTCTGAAAAAAATGCTAAATGGAATCAGCCATTAAAACAACTAAATAAAAGTGCATCAATTAGATTACATTTAACTAATAGAAAATATGTATTTCAGAATAGTAATATTTTTAATAGATTTAACAAAGAAAGTGACAATTGATTAGTAAAGTATATGTAAAACTAGATAAATGAAAATTATTTTAAAAAAAAGAAAGACAGTATTGCTAGACTTTGAAGATGATTCAAATTCAATTGAGATCAATAAAAAAAAACCTGATATTTTGAAACTAAATATTGCAACAAAGACAACTGATAAAAATTCCAGTGATTAAGTAATAATTTTTTTTAAAAAAGACAAAACTATATATGAAGAAAAGAAGAAATATGTAAATATTTAAAATGATCCATTAAGAAGAACTGAATATTTCGAGTTCTGTGAGACACTATATTATTATTATTATTATTATTATTATTATTATTATTATTATTATTATTATTATTATTATTATTATTATTATTATTATTATTATTATTATTATTATTATTATTATTATTATTATTATTATTATTATTATTATTATTATTATTATTATTATTATTATTATTATTATTATTATTATGATTATTATTATTATTATTATTATTATTATTATTATTATTATTATTATTATTATTAATTATTATTATTATTATTATTATTATTGATTTTATTATTATTATTATTATTATTATTATTATTATGTGTTTTTACAAGCTGGACTTTTCCATTGGTTTTATATACAAGCATTTTTATAGTCGTCGGTTACATGTTTTCAATAAAAAGTTATCTAATTTTTACATAAAAATTATTTATTGTAGAGAGAGGGAAAAAATGTTTTTTATTTCCATATTTATTGTTATTGAATTTTCAGGGTTCTTGAATTTTTGGCACTTATAGCAATGATTGTTGTTTGATAAGAGACCATGTAGCTGCATAAATATGGGGATTTGCTATTGTCTTGTCTCTATTCCGTATTTGGTTTAGTTTGCTGTAGAAGGTGGATGGATGCCTTCTGGGGTTGTTGCCCATTAGATAGGTACACCTGGTACACCAAAAAGCATATAGTACAAAGGTGGCTGCCCTAATGCTGGGTATTGATCTGCCTTGAAAAACCTTAATTATTTGACAAATGGTCATGTTTTGTTGGTGGTATATTGCACCCATCATTGTTCTTACATTGTGTAATGCAGTACATTGATACAATAGGTGTTGTAGAGTCTCTTCAGCCTTGTGGCATAGTCCACAAAAAGGGTCTATTGAAACATACATCCTCTTATGGTGTAAGAAGTATGTTGTTGGCATTGCGATGAGATTTACTTTTAGAATGAAATCAAAAAATTTGGGTTCTAGTGACCACTTTTTGTATTCATGTAGTAATTTTCTGTTGTTTATTCTGAGTATTGTGTTATTGTTGTTTAGGTCTCTTTCCTGTTGAATTTGTTCATGAATGTTCCAATATGAATATTTGTGTGTATATTGCTCTGTTCTGTTAAAAGTTGTTTTATATTGATGGATGATTGATTATATATAGACCTGTTGGGGGTGGTTTGTCAGTTGGAGTAATTTGAATTAAGCATTTAAGTTTTGGAAATTGATTCATAATGGAAATTACTAGATTACTTAATTTTTGTGTATAAAAAATGTCAATATTGTGCAAACCTAGACCATTTTTAATAAGGGGTTGATTTAGTCTTTTTGTTGATATTGCAACCACTTTTCTTGACCATAGAAGCTGGTTACAGATGGTTTTAATCTTTGCTTTGAAAGCTTTTGAGAATTTTATTGGTAAATAATATGTTATTTTTGTCATAAAGTTGATTTATTAGCTGGACCTTAGAATATATAGAGAGATATGTTTTTGATAGGGAGGTGACAATGCGTTGTGCTTCTTCTTTTAATCTATTTTGGATTAAACACCTCGTTCCGGTTATTCCCAGATGAAACAAGAATCCTAAAAAATGTGTTGGTTTTGCTTTGTAAATTGACGTGCATGGTTTTCCGGTAAACATAGGCCAAGCAGTAGTCTTTTCTGGATTAAACTTCAATTTGTATTGTTGCGTATATTCTTTAAGAATTTTTTGTAATTGTGGTAATTGTTTTTTTGAATTGAGAAAAACAGTGATGTCGTCCATATAAGCCAAGCAAGCTATATATTATGTAGTGCCGAGTACTTGAATGCCCGGTAAATGTTTTTTGGATTTTTTCTATTAAAGGATTAATATATAGAATAAATAACAGTGAACTGAGAGGAGAGCCTTGGGATATGGATTGGGTGGGAACAAATGATGGAGAAAATTTTCCATTTAATGTTATATGTATTTCTCTGTTGAGAAGTAGATTTGCAATGATGTACAGATGTGTCTTGGGGATAGATGTATTTCCGAGCATGTCTAGCAATATGGAAATGTCTACTCCATTGAAAGCTCCCTCGATATCTAGTTGAACTGCTATTGGACTATTTTTTTTTCTGTCTTGTTGAATCCAGGATTGCTTTGAATAATGCTGCTGCTTGAATTGTGGAGGAGTTCCCTTTTGGCAAATTGAACTTTTGATATCAGTGGCATTATATGTGGTTCTATTGTTTCTTTTATTATTTTTTCAAGAATTTTTATCGGCAAAGATTCCATGGAAATTGGTCTGAGTTCTGTGAGGGATGGGGTAGTTTTAGCTTTTTTGTTGAATGGCACTATTGCAATGGGATGAACTCCCTCCACATCCTGAATTTCTTGAGATAGGTGGTTTGCTAGGTTGCACAGATATTGTGCTGTGTATTTACTTAGGTGTTTTAGTATGAATAATGGTATTCCAGGACTTCTTGGATGGCATGCATTTGGTATTGTATTTAGTTTTGTCAGGAAGTCATTTGTTATGAAAGGTTTTTGTGTTTCTGCTTGTCCAAATAGCTTGGAGTGTAATTTAAGTGGTGTTTTAGATTGGAATTTGGTTTTAAAATGCTCAAAAATAGGAACGATCATATTGTGTCCTGTATATGTGCCATCTTTTGTTTCTATTGCCATTGGAACTTTGATGATTGGTAGGTTTCCCAGTGCCCGTTTAATGTAATCTCTGGTCCATGTATGTGGTTGTTGTTGTTGTTGTTATTATTATTATTATTATTATTATTATTATTATTATTATTATTATTATTATTATTATTATTATTATTATTATGTTTCAAAGCAAAACTTTATTGAGTCTAAAAAGTTACAGAGTCACATCTAGTAATATATTGATTTTTTACAAATGAAAAACAAATTACAACTTTCAGTATATAAGTCTTTATCTTTTCTGCATACTTTTTTTTCTTCTTGTTTTTAAATTTGGTCTTCTATTTAGTTCAGTTTATGCTTGCATTTTTTTTAAAGTTGGAAAAAATGCTGATGTTGTAAATGTCATCATCTATCTTATTGGCCTTTATATTTCATAGACTGGATCTTTGTTTCAAGTGTGACCATGTGGCTGCAAATACATCTGGTTGAGCTAGGATGCTGTCTCTTTTTCTTAACAGTTCTAGTTTTATTGAATATGTTGCTGGGTGGCATCTAGGGTTATTGGCAAGTGCAAAAGTGCATCTGGTCCACCAGTAGGCATAAAGGTTGTATGTTGCTGCACGAATAGCAGGGTTGTTGCCTTTTTTAAACGTATTTATTATTTCATCAATTGAAATGATAGCCTTTCTGTATGTGGTAAACATTGTGCGACATATTGTTTCTAGGGCACTGCAGAAATGAAGAAAATGATCTTGTGTCTCTTCTTCTCTATGACATAGCCCGCACAGGGGGTCTATATTTGTATAGAATCTAGGAAATCTAAGGAAATGGATTGTGGGTAGAGTAGTGAGATTAAGCTTAAGTAAAAAATCAAATAATTTTGGTTCTAATGACCATTTTCTGAATTGTTGCAGTAGTTGCCTGTTGTCTATTCCAAAAACTGATGGATGTAGATTAGGTATCTGGTTTGGATATAGTATATTATAAATGTCCCAGTATGTATACTTGTTGTCATTATTGAGTGATATTTTGTTGTATATTGGCTTGAGTTCTTCAATCAGTGTGGATAGATATCCATATGAAGGGGGTGGTCTGTCCGTGGGTATTATTATTATTATTATTATTATTATTATTATTATTATTATAATAATAGCGCATGCGCGTGTATGCCTAAGTCATCAAGAACGAAGGTCTTATTAATAATCTTTTTTCCCCATATTCTAATCGTTTTCACACTTAAAAACTGTGATATATATCTGTGATAGATAAAGACAGCGATGGCTGATTACTGAACAGTTGTTTTCTAGCAAAAAGTAAGTAATACGGTCGTTCATAACAAAAAATAAATTCTAACGTCATAAACAAGCATGGCGTCATGTCAAGAAGCAAACGATGTAAATTGCGCTCAAACAAACGGCGATAAAATGAAAACTGCGACTATCGCAAAAACATACGTGAACGTAACAAAAATAAACCAGCAGCCTCACAGCATCAAAAAAAGTCCAGCATTAACACAGACAGCAAGATTTAGGAAGGTAAATCAAGCCGACATAAATAATTTAAACCTCATAGAAAACAATAATGAAGAGCCCTCCCCAACGATATGGAATCAAGATGAACTGCAAGAAATAAACATTAATTTCAACAGCACCATCCCAAAAAAATTATTCGCAACTTTCCAAAAAATTTTTTCACCGAGATCATTAGTGTTAGCTGTCACCGATAGGAATTTAACACTTTATAAATTCCCCAGAGAGCTTCTTTATGAAGAGCTGACAGCAACAGCATTGTGGGATACAGTCTCTAGTATTGGAGAGCACCCAAACTCGCGATACGTTGCAATTCAGTTTTTTGATGAACATCAGCGTGCAAGATTTCAAACTAAAGTAAAAACTTTGGGAAGCTATGCGCTAATAATAGTCGATCAAAGCTTGCAAAACTATTGTAACAGAATAATTAAAAACACTTACTTCGGATATACCATTCAGGATTTTCAAAAATTAATACAGTCATTTGGCAAAGCTATTTATATAAAACAAATCTACTTATCCGACACCCCCATACCGGTTTTCAGCAACAACTTTCATTTCAAAATAAAGCTGAATGACAATGTAAACCCGGAGGATATTCCAACACAAACAATTGACCAGAATGCAATACTGACCTTTCACATAAAAGGATTAAGGCCAAGATGTTTTGCTTGCGGTGAAACCGGACACTTAGCAATCGATTGCAACACCAAAATCAACCAGAAAAACCAACCGAGCTCTGAAGATCAACCAACAGAAGCTCACCAACCGGAATCAAACAGTACAAAACAGATAACGAAAACAACTAATAAACAAAAAAAAATTAATAAAAAAACCACAGATCAACAGCAATTGAATAATAAAAAAACTGCACACACATTGCCAGCACCTGAAATTCTGGATTTATCAACAAAATCAACCAATAGAATTCAAACCCCCACTGATAAAAAAACAGAAAGTCAACAACCTCAAGAGGCTGCAATGGAAAAAACAGTGCACAATCTAAGTCAGCCTACCAAAGATACTGATGAAAAAGAGATAATAAAAGAACAAATAAACTCACACAGTAATAGTGATCAAGAAAAAATATATATAACACACCAAACACCCAATATTAAAAATAATACAACAATGGAAATTATGGAAGCTATCACCCCAAATATGCCTCAAATCACCAAAGCTGACACAGAACAAAGAAGAAGACCAGGCTGCCCACCAAAGAAAAATAGAGGGCCCAAAAAAATCAAAACAGAATCCAACCTTAGCCTTTCTGATCACAACAATACAACTACAGTGGAAACAGATGAAGATCTGGAAATGGAATATGAGAATGAATGGGAAGAAACACCAGATCAACCCTAATATTTAAATCTCAACCAAAAAACATATAATGAAAATAAAAATTGCGGCAATCAATGTCAGGGGTTTGAACTCAACCTCAAAAATTAATAAGTTAAAACATTGGATCAAGGATATACAACCACACTTGCTTGGTATACTTGAGACAAAAATTTATGCTGGATCACAAACTGACCCAGCCAAACATTTAAATATGGAAGGTTTCTGTGCATGCTCCAGAGACTCTTCCTCTCCCTCAGCTGGCACTGGACTCATAATTGCTAGAAATTGCCCATTCACAATGTTCAAAATAATTCACATTGACATGAACTTATTAATTGCAACCTTCAACCAAAAAAGCATAACAATAAATCTGGTTTTTGTATATATGCCTTTACAGGATAAAAAAATAGATACCATAATTGCAAACATTAATTCAAGGTTAGCTACAACTTCAAACCCAACCATCTTAATTGGAGATTTTAATTTAAAATATCAGGAATTTACCCAACGTTGGCTTCACAGAATAAACATACCACTAATGAGTGGCCAAGGTTTTTTGCCAGATGATGCCATCTCTTTCCACAATAATCGCTTCTCTTCACTTATTGATCTGTGCTTTTATTCTCCAATGCTTCACCACCTTATTGAAATAAAACTAACTCCCTCAACTTTTTCCGATCACTCAGCTCAAATAGTCACAATTGACTGTGCCCAAATTCAAATATCACCCTTTCCACTTACAAGAACAATAAGAGTTTTACTCCCAGAAACAACCCCTGAATTTCTGTTCTCTGAGACCTACATAATGCTAAACAAAATCAAAGATATGACTTTGAACCCGGTCCAGAAATATCTAGCATTTATGGGAATGTTGTCCTTTAACATCAACCATATAACAAAAAAACAACCTCCACCATCAAGACTTTTGTCTCTGGCAGATCAGTTACACCAGAGAATAATCATGATTAACCCATCACACTGCACCCAGCAGTATATATTCAAGCTTACACATGCATACAATAAAGCATGTGATGAACTCAAAAGCTATCTGAAGATAAAGAAAAGCAAGGTATGCCTAACCAGGCCACACACTTGGACAAGAGATTATATAAGATGGGCACTGGGGAACCAACCAGATGTAAAAGTGCCAATGGCACTATATACAAATAGTGGAACATATGCAGGACACAATATGATTATGCCAATTTTTGAATATTTTAAAGAGAAATTACAAGAAAGACAACCATATAAAATACCACATAATCTGTTTGGCCCACCAGAGACAAAAACCCCATTCACAAAAGATCTATTCACAACAAAACTAAATACTATTCAAAACGCTTGCCATCCAGGTAGTCCCGGAGTTCCATTGTTTGTATTAAAGCATCTAAGTAAATTCACAACAGAATATTTGTGTCAGTTAGCAAACCATCTAGCGCAACAAATTCAACCCATGGAGGGTGTCTATCCAATAGCCATAGTACCCTATAATAAAAAGAAAGCAATTATTCCACCTATTACAGACCTCAGACCAATATCTATGGGACCTTTGCCGATCAAAATTATGGAGAAAATTATTAAAGATGAAATTGAACCATATATAATGCCACTTATCTCTGAAGCACAATATGCAAAGAAAAACTCTTCAACAACAGAAGCAGCCTTATTCTTCAAAGCAATTCTAGCCACAGTAAAACAGCGAAAAACATATGGACCCATTGTTGTGCAGCTTGACATAGAAGCTGCATTTGACTCAGGCAATATATACACACTTCTAAAGATGCTAAAAGACACAGAAATTCCTAGAACATATCTATATATAATTGCTAACCTGCTTCTGAACCGAGAGATCCATATAACTTTAAATGGAAGAAACTCACCATCTTTCACACCCACCAAATCTATATCCCAAGGATCCCCTCTTAGTTCACTATTGTTTATATTTTACATCAATCCCCTTATTAAAAGCATACAAAATGCATTTACTGGGATCGAGATACCAGACACAACACAGCGCACTACATGCATCGCCTATATGGATGATGTTACCATATTCCTAACATCAAAAAAACAAATACCGCAACTCCAAAAGATATTACAAGAATATTCACAAAAATATGAATTATCATTTAATCCGGCAAAAACCACAGCCTGGTCTCTATACACTGGTAAACCATGTACATCAATTTACAAATCAAAACCAAACTCTTTCCTTGGGTTCCCATTTCATATGGGAATTACAGGAATGAGATGCCATATCCAAAATAAACTTAAAGAAGAAGCCACAAAAATTATAAACTCCTTGTCCAAGGCATATCTTTCACTATATTCCAAAGTACAGTTAATTAACCAGCTTATCACAACCAAAATAACTTACTATGTACCGGTTATTTCATTCTCAAAGGGGTTCATTTCAAAAATTAAAACCATATATAATAAACTACTTTGGGCCAGAAAAACAGTAGCAATTTCCACAAAAAAACTTAGCCAACCCCTAATAAAAAATGGACTTGGCTTGCACAACATCAATATTTTTCATCTACAGAAGTTAAGGAACTCAATAATCACAATACTTGCCAAATACCCCAAAATTAACCACTTGCTAGAAGTTACTCCAACAGATAGACCACCTCCAAAAGGTTCCTTTTTCACCAACATTATATACCAATGCAAAACCACAGACAAGATTCCAGAACAGTATTTGCATAAGTATTCATACTGGGATATTTATGGTTTAATAAACAGAGAAGCAGATACTAATGTTATACAACCTATGCTAGGAATTAACAACAAGAGACTACTCAAGGAATATAAAAAATGGGCTCTAGAGCCCAAATACTTTGATTTTATCATGAAAATCAATCTCATTGCCTTGCCAACAACCCACTTTCTTTATCATAAAAGAATGTATATATCTATTGACCCCTTCTGTGGACTCTGCCATCGAGCAGAAGAGACACTGGACCACTTTATTTATCAATGTGTAGCACTTAACCAAACACGACAGATGATGTGTAACACCTACAGAAAACCGGGTACAATCATTAATCACATAATAGCTGCTTTTCAGGGAAGATCAATACCTAGCATTAGGGCAGCCACATTTGTTCTATATGCGTACTGGTGCACCCGATGTACTTTCTTAATTGGCAATAACACCAGACAACACCCAGCTACATTTAGCAACAAACTGCTACACATTCGAAATAGAGATAAAATAATAACCAACCCCCACTTATATGCAGCAACATGGTCATTGTTAAAACAACCATCAATGCTGTGAATGCTGCAAAGAAAAACTATCATACAACTAACATTCAAAGTGACATGCGGACAAAACTAAATAAGCTCCTCAAACTTTAGAACTCTGATTATTTTTGTTTTTTTTATTTTTTATATTGTTATAGTCCATTAACCACAAAGTGTAACCACTAAATTCATTTATATGTGTTTACCCTAATATTATTCATTGTATGTTAAATTTCAAATTTTTCTAGATGTAAACTTATGTAAACCATTGAGATCAATAAAGCCTTTATTGAAACGATCGGAAGAGCGTCGTGTAATAATAATAATAATAATAATAATAATAATAATAATAATAATAATAATAATAATAATAATAATAATAATAATAATAATAATAATAATAATAATAATAATAATAATAATAATAATAATAATAATAATAATAATAATAATAATAATAATAATAATAATAATAATAATAATAAGTAGGAACAAACTTACAAAAGCTCGTGAATGTACTTCATTAAAGGCAAACAGAATCTAATTATTAGTTTAAAAATCTTATAATTTTGAAAATTATAATCGATTTCCGATTATAAGAAAAGACGCTGTTAACAAAGTAAGTTTTTTTATTATTATTTTGTCCTAAGAAAATCTAGTCATCTAGTTGAAATGGCGTCTGCAGATAACAATTGCGTTGTTAGTAAAAGAAATAACAATACAGATGTCAAATCAGTTGCAGAAGCCAGTAAGGAAAAAAAATCTTATGTAAATATTGCTGCAATGAAACCACAAAAAGCAATATTAGAAAATATTATACAGAAAGACAACCAAAAAAAAAAAACGGAGGGGAAGGACAAATAGGCAGATTTAGGAGAGCCAATTCATTAGACATTTTTGAATTAAGTTTAGAAAATGAAGATGAGACACCTAATCATATAGCAGAACAAACTGAAGATAATTGGACAGAAGAAGAAATTCAAGAAATAAACATCCAGTTTAATAACACAATACCAAACAAGTTATATGAATCTTTTAAAAGATTCTTTTCTAATAAATCATTAGTGCTGGCAATTACAGATAGAAATCTAACGTTATATAAATTTCACAAAGACTTATTATATCAAAAACTAACAGAAGAAAACTTATGGGATTCAATCTCAGAAATCGGTGAACATTCAAACTCACGATATATAGCTATACAATTTTTCAATGAAAATCAAAAAATGAGATTTAAATCACAAATAAAAACAATTGGTGGATACGTAATGATTGTTGTTGATGAAAATATGCAAAATTATTGCTCAGGAATCATTAAAAATGCGTATTTTGGGTTTAGCATTCATGATTTCAAAAGTATGGTCCAACCATTTGGGCATGCAATATACATTAAGCAAATCTTGTGCAATGATACACCAACACTTATATACACCAACAGTTATCATTTTAAGATAAAGCTGCACCAGCATATTAAACCAGAAGAAATTCCAAGGCAAATTATGGATCATGGAGCAGTATTATACTTAAACATTAAAGGGCTAAGACCACAATGTTTTGGCTGTGGAGAAAGAAGCCATTTGATTATAGACTGTCCAAAGAACAGAAATAACAAAGGATTTGATTTATCAGAAGAAAGACTAGAAAAGAAAACAAGCTATAAACAAAGAGATGTAAAGCAAATACTGACATCAGATGTGGGAACTCAAGGAAGTGAAAAGGAAAAAAATTCTATACAAACACATATGAATACAGATAAGCAAGAAAATGAAACTGCAAATGTAAATAATGATGATAGCAAAATTGGGAAGATTCCAGATTTTTCATTAAGGTTGGAGGAAAAAGTGTACCTTAAGATAAATAATACAAAAGTAAAAGAAAAAAAAGGGAATGATATACAAATGCATGTGATTAAAGCTTTAGAAAAAAATATAGACAAACACACATTTAAAAAAAATGTTGATGAGAAGCAATATAATGAAGAGAATATGAATTTGGATGAAGAACTGGAATTATCTAAAAAACAAAGAACTAGGAACAATACGAATACTGAGATTACTCAGACAATAATGCCAAATATGCAACAAGTTACTCAGGTTAATAGTGAACAGAAGAGAAAGCCAGGAAGACCCAAAAAAACAGGAAAACAGGAAAAAAGCTAAAATTAGGAGAGCTTATGTTTGATGACACAGGAGAACGGTATCAAATGGACAGATATACTGATGTTGAAACTGAAAGTGAATTCGAAGATGCCCAAGATTTACAATTGATAGACAGCCTAAAATAAGGATAATTAAAGATAAAGTAAATTTAAATAAATTCAAAGTAAAAAGTAAATTTTTATAAATGAAAATTAAAATTGCTTCTTTTAATGTACGGGGTTTGAATTCAATAGAAAAGATATTTAAGTTGAAACAATGGATCAAGGAAACAAAACCTCATATAATGGGACTGCTTGAAACCAAAATTTATGCAGGGTCACAAATTGATCCAGCAAAATTTCTAAATAGTGAGGGCTTTGTTGCATGTTCAAGAGACTCTACCTCTCCATCAGCTGGTACAGGTCTTTTGATAGCTACTGCTTGCCAGTTTACCAATTTTCAAATCATATACATTGATGCAAATCTATTAATCGTTACTTTATTTCACAAAATAATTAAAATAAATGTAATCTTTGTTTATATGCCATTGCAAAAATATAAAATAAATACAATAATTGCCACAATTAATTCAACACTGGGATCTACAGCTAATCCAACAATTTTGATTGGAGACTGCAATGTAACATATGATGAATTTATAAATAAGTGGATACATAAATTATCAATTCCATTGATGAGTGCAAGGGGTTACTTACCTGAAGATGCTGTTTCATTTCATAATGGCCGATTTTCATCATTAATTGATCTTTGTTTTTACTCTCCAGTGTTTCATCATCTAATAAGCATGAAGTTAATCCCTTCAGCAATTTCTGATCACTCAGCTCAGTTCATATCAATTGATCTCAGTAATATACAAGTCTCTAGAATGCAATTAACTAGAACAATAAGAATGTTGATTCCAACCTTAACACCCGAATTTATTTTTTCAGAGACTTATATTATGTGGAATAAAATTCTTTCAATGACCTTTAACCCAATACAGCAATATTTAGCTTACATTAATATCCTGTCATTTAACATTAATCATATAGTGAAAAATCAGCCACCTCCCTCAGGGTTGTTGAAGCTTGCAGAACAAATTCATAAACATATTGTGGCCATAACTCCTAATCAGCACACACAGAAACGTATACATATACTAACAAATGCTTATAACAAAGCATGTGAAACACTGAAGAGCTATTTAAAAAATAAAAAAAGTAGAATATGCCTAATGCATCAACACACATGGACTCGGCAATATATTAGATGGGCATTAGGGAGGGGACCTGAAATCAAAGTGCCATTAGCAATTAAAATAAACAATGAAACATTTACTGGAAATAATATGATATTACCAATTCTTAACTATTTTAAAGATAAGCTGGGACCAGGAAAATTGATACAATACCAGCCAAATGTATTTGGAATGGCAGAGACTGAATCACCATATACTATAGATGATTTTATAATGAAAATGAATAAAATGGACAACAACTGTCACCCAGGAAGCCCTGGAATTCCACTGTTCATATTAAAACACCTTGACAAACTGACTAGCAAATGCCTGTGTCAGCTGGCAAATTATTTATCGCAGGGAATAATAACAATGGAGGGAGTTAATACAATCGCGATCGTGCCGTTTAATAAAAAAAAGAAGCCCATTCCTTTGTTATCAGAGATAAGGCCAATATCAATGGGTCCATTGCCCATAAAGATTTTAGAGAAAGTAATTAAAGATAAAATAGAACCATTTATTTTACCGATGATTTCACCAGCTCAGTTTGCTAAAAAACATTCATCTACCACACAAGCTGCTATGTTATTTAAGGCTATTTTGACATCAGTTAGAGAAAAGAAAAGATATGGCCCGATTGTTGTACAGCTGGATATTGCTTCGGCTTTTGACAATGTTGATATATCTATACTGTTGAGATTATTGAATGACACTGAAATGCCAAAATCACATATATATGTTATAACAAATTTACTCTTAAATCGTGAGCTTCACATTACTCTAAATGGCAGAAATTCACCAGCTTTCACACCAACTAAATCACTTTCACAAGGGTCTCCACTTAGTGCCATCTTATTTATTTTATATATAAATCCACTTCTTGTCCGATTACAACAGGCATTTGAGGGAATGGAAATCCCAGGAACAGGTCAAAAATTGACCTGCATTGCATACATGGATGATATTACAGTTTTCCTGAAATCAAAAAGGCAGATACCAAAACTACAGATGATTTTAGAAGAATACTCAAAGGAATTTAAACTAAGTTTCAATCCAGAAAAAACAGCAGCATGGACTATATTCACAGGAAGGCCATGCACATCCATTTTCCAGGCAAAGCCAGGCTCATTCCTTGGATTTCCATTCCATCTAGGGACTACTGGAATGAGATGTCATTTGCAGAACAAATTGAAAAATGAAATGCATCAAATAGCAGACTCTCTATCCAATACCTATATGTCAGTATATTCCAAGATTCAATTGATTAATAGTTTGATGATGACTAAGATAGTTTACTTTATGCCAGTGGTTGCTTTCTCAAAAGCTTTTATCTCCAAAATTAAGACCATTTGCAATCAACTACTATGGTCAAGGAAAGTCATGGCAATATCAATGGCAAAACTATGTCAGCCATTGAATAAAAATGGTTTGGGCTTACATGATATTGGTATTTTTGCAAAACAGAGAATGATGAACAATATAATTGATATTATTAAACAATTTCCAAAAATTAAGCAGCTCATAGAGGTCATTCCAACTGATAAACCACCACCAAAAAAATTATCATATTTTGAACAATTAATACATCTTTGTAAAACAGAATCAAAAATCCCAGAGCAATTTATTAATAAATACAAATACTGGGAAATTTATGAATTAATGCATGAAGATAATAACACAATTGCTTTAGAACCAATACTGGGAATTAATAATAAGCAATTGGTTAAAAGGTATAAACGATGGGCCTTAGAACCAAAGTTTTTCAATTTTCTAATAAAACTTAATCTATCTGCATTACCTACCACATATTTTCTTTGCCATAAAAGACTGTATACGTCAATTGATCCCTTTTGTGGGTTATGCCATCGAGCTGAGGAAACCCTATCACATCTGCTATATCACTGTGAGGGACTTAGGCACATAAGAGATCGGAAGAGCAGCACGTACAGGAGGTCTAATGTAACAATGCATCAATTGATTTCTGCATTTAGAGAAGGATTAACACCAAGTGTCAGGGCAGCAACCTTTGTGCTATATGCATACTGGTGTACTAGATGCACTTTTCTAATTGGTAACAATTCCAGGAGACATCCAGTTACTTTTTCAAATAAACTTGAAATAATACAGAAAAGGGATAAGAGACTGGCCAGACCTGACATTTATGCAGCAACCTGGTCATTACTTAAGATTAGATCTATGTTATAGTGAATTGAGGAAATTAAACATTATAAAAAAACTTAGAAGGATATGCATGTCAAATTAGCAACAAGGACAATTTAGCAACAATTTTTTCCTTTCTATTATAAGTAATTGATTTGCTAATGGTGTTCAAATGATAATGGACAATCCAGGATATTATATGTAGACAAACTATGTAAATGCAAAATTTGTAATTCTTTTGAGACAATAAAGGCCTTTTGAAAATTGCACATCCAGACATCTATGCAGCAACCTGGTCACTGATAACACAACAATCAAACCTCTAAGATGGCTCCCAATAACCAAAATCTATGCCCTCAACCAATATATATATATAAAAAAAATGTGGCAATTATCTACAAATAAAAAAACAGAATGTTGTCTTTGATTGCATAATATTAATATAAAGGACAGTAACAACAAAATCAGACCTCAAATACTGGAAAGCAAACTAAACCCCGCATGGCAATATACATCAAAGTTGAAGTTTTGCAAATTGAACAATGATAACCCAAGACTTTGGAGAACTATGATTACAGCAAGCAGCACTCATAAATGTAACGTATACATATGTATTTTCACCCCCCCTAACAATGTTTAAATATCTTTCCCTCCTAAGTTAAGTTCCTTTTTGTACATCACAGATACCAACTTAAACTTGGTTTACTCACTAGCAATGTAAATATATGTATACGAAGTGTCTTATAGCAAATGTAACTCTATGGTTATCAATAAAGTTCTTTTCTTAATAATAATAATAATAATAATAATAATAATAATAATAATAATAATAATAATAATAATAATAATAATAATAATAATAATAATAATAATAATAATAATAATAATAATAATAATAATAATAATAATAATAATAATAATAATAATAATAATAATAATAATAATAATAATAATAATAATAATAATAATAATAATAATAATAATAATAATAATAATA
The DNA here is from genome assembly GCA_028023455.1 of Epiperipatus broadwayi. Lineage (NCBI taxonomy): Eukaryota > Metazoa > Onychophora > Udeonychophora > Euonychophora > Peripatidae > Epiperipatus > Epiperipatus broadwayi. The sequence continues at coordinate 13,648 of JAQFVV010012818.1, read as the reverse complement.
ATAATAATAATAATAATAATAATAATAATAATAATAATAATAATAATAATAATAATAATAATAATAATAATAATAATAATAATAATAATAATAATAATAATAATAATAATAATAATAATAATAATAATAATAATAATAATAATAATAATAATAATAATAATAATAATAATAATAATAATAATAATAATAATAATAATAATAATAATAATAATAATAATAATAATAATAATAATAATATAAGAAAATATAAATTTAAATTAGCAATGAAAGCCACAAAAAAAAAGGTTCCAAAAATGTAAAGCAACATCTTGGGTATTGAAAGAAGTTATTTCAGCTGATGAAAATATTATTTAAAAAAAAGGACAAAGTGTGAGAAAAGTTCTATAAAATTTATATATAAATAAAAACAAAAAAACAAACAAACAGGATAATCACTATAATTACTACACCCAGTAAGCCACAAAAAAAAAAGTTTCCAAAAATGTAAAGCAACATCTTGGGTATTGAAAGAAGTTATTTCAGCTGATGAAAATATTATTTAAAAAAAAGGACAAAGTGTGAGAAAAGTTCTATAAAATTTATATATAAATAAAAACAAAAAACAAACAAACAGGATAATCACTATAATTACTACACCCAGTAATCTTTAAAGCATTTATAAATGAAATGATGAGATATAAAATTAAATCTGTGGAGAAGAAAAAAGGACCAGTAAATAATGGAATTATTAACATTTTAAAAAAACCAAGTGATGAAATAAAAGTACATTGTTAGCAAAACAATATACCAAATGTCATGATAAAAATGAAATGAACTCCTTAATTGAAAGAATGGAGTAATAGTATTGATATTTAAGATCAGTGATAAATCCAACAATAAAAATTACAGAGTAATCAATCTTTTATCAATATTATATGCAGTTCATCTATACCAAACTTCAGATTCAAACCAAATAATAAAATCCAGCTAGTCATAAAAGTGGTTTTCACACAGTAAGTTGCCATTTTGTTTTGGATTTGTGGATTATGAAAAGACATTTGATTTTATGAAAAGATATTTGATTCTACAAGTATTCTCTCAGTAATTTAATTATTGGACTGTACTAGAATATTGTCATATATTGATATCAAAAAACAACAGGTCATTAGATTACATAATGATACTAAAAAAATTAGCACTGTCAATGGTTCATAATAGGATGACTCAATATCTCCAAACCTTTTATAGCAGATTTACAAAGTGTATTTTGTGGATTAAAACAGAAAGCTTAGTAAATAAAACCGAATGGAGATTATTTAAATCATTAGATTTTTCAGATTGTGTTGTTGTTTTACAAATAATGCTTTAGACTTTCAAGAAATGTTGCAAAACTTTTCAGATAAAAATATAATCATAGAATTAAACTTGAATGGAGTGCTTTTGGGAGAAATAATTTAATATTGTAAGAAAATATGTATGAGTTTGAAAAGAAAAGTTTTTTAAGAGATCTGAGATTTACACACTAATCACAAGAGCAATTGAGATTTCAAAACACTCAATGAAGTATGAAGAGATGTATGTGGGGAGTAATATATAAAAAAAGATCAAAATGAAATATTTGGTCGAAAGAACAAACAAATATCACTGACATTATTGAAAAAATCAAGGTACTGAAATGGAGCTGGAGCGAATATATGCTAGAACGGATGATAATAAATCGACAGTTCAAGTCTTAATCAGGATATCAATAGATGGTAAAAATCCTGAAAAGAGATGAAATGCGAGATGGATAGTTAAAATAAGAAATTTATTAGATTAATGTGGGTAGAGAACAGAACTCTAGAGATTGTAGAAATTAGATTAAATTTGGAGAGTGTTTCATTCTGAATGGAATGATAATGGTTTTAAACGAATAAAACTGAAAGCATAGTAAAAACGAATCTAGAAAAAAAGTTAATGAAAGATTCATATAGGTATAAAATCAACAAACGGTTAAATAAATAGAATAATATATATTTAAAAAAATTTGGAGAATAAAATGATTGATTTTAATAATAATAATAAAAATCCACATCAAAATCATTACAACAGCCGCAATCTATCTTGAGTTTGTAAAATAGCTATATAAATAATTATTTAAAAAAAAAAACTGAAATTAAATGCATAGATTTTAAAATTTGTGACTAATTAAACATAAAAAATGGGGAGGAGGTATTACTTCTTTTAAATTATCCCTGATTCACTGAATACCTCATTATCAACCCAAATTATTTGATCAATTTTCAGCTCTAAACAGTCTCATTATGAAAATTAATCCAAAAGATTAGCTAAGAAATCAAAAGCTTCGCTCTTTGTTACAAAAGCTTCAAAGATTCTCCAGCGCTGTTTCATTTAACAATCTATAAACTGGTCAGGATATACACATTTTCAAAAGAGAAAGGGGGAAAAAATAGGAAATATCAGTGGAAAATATTGACATTGCACATAATATATCCAATTAAGAACAAAAAAAAAGCTTTTTTTAAAAAAAAACTTAAATGACACCGTAATTGCTCATTGTGCTATAAACTGCTAGGATTACCTCAGAAGTGCGGTTTTAAATAAGTGTAATAGTTTTTTGCTTATTCATAAGTATACATAGATAAGACGAATAATGTTACGTATGCACATACCAAGTAAAAAAAAAATCCATTTATTTAAAACTGCAATCCGGAGGTAATCAACCTAATTAAATATATAGCGAGTGATTATAATGTCATTTAAGCTAACAAACAAAAGAAGAAAGACTAATAGTAATAAATTAAAAGAGATTAGAAATAACATATAGATTAAATTAATTATAAAATTAAAATTAGCTAGAAGCTCTTTCAATAAAAATAATCTGATTACTAAATAAGCCTTTGAATTTTACATGAGTAATATTTTTAACAAATAAGTTATCTTCCTGTGACGATTTGTTCCTCGGATTTAGCATTAGCAAAAGCCATTGCACCGAGTGTCATCATTTCAATTATGAGAATAATAAACATATTAACACACTAGACATGACTATTGTAATGATTATACAACCCAATCTTTGCACACAAATAAGTACATTTACAGAACACATCTCTACATTATTCTGTATGTTTAATATTTTACAATCCTATCCTTACTTTAGTACCAAGTTTAACTATATATCTCCAATATATTCTATCTTTGGCCATATCCTCCTCCCCCAATGAAAAACAACCAACACTACACTTCGTTAAACACTAAATCAAAACCCTACAAAAAGAATGTCAGGCTCTCCAAAGATTGGAGTAATTTATGGAAAAGTTATCAAGAAAATACCATAAGCAAAATAAATGGATAAAAACGTTAAAAAGCAGAAGTGGAGTAGACTAGACAAGTTTTTACATGCAAGAAAATAAAAATAGATTTTTTTTAAAAAAATAAAAAAACTAAACTGGATCACAGAAGATTTTCAAAAATTAAGTAAAAGATCACAAATAAGATAGAAAAATATGAAAGAAAGTTTGCTGGAGTAATGTGAATTAGAAGGACTGAAGTAAAGGCAGAGAATTACCACTTTTATAAATATAGAATAATAATTAAATATTAATAGTAAATACCTACTTATGACATAAGAAAACTGTTACAGGTTACTTCTTGGCATATTCTGCTAGTTTAATATCTGTCACATACAGATAAACTTTTAACTTGATGAAGCCACTCTGTATACATTTTAAAATTTCTGATGGATTTTATGACATAGTAATCAATGGTTCTCCTTTATGCCCATGATTTAGTATTACAAGTTTGGATAAGTTGAATCTTAGATCTTTTTTCCTGATCATAAGCAGGTTTAGGATTAGGATATCCAGTATTGATCAAGAAATAGGTATCTAAGTACACTATCTAGAGTGGAAAGGATCCAGATTAGTCAGAGTTTATTAGATAAGTGACAATACCTTATAAAAACAAAAAACAAACAAACAAACGCAATATAATGTAACCCTTCACTTTACTGGTAAAGTAGGCCCCATAATCTTCTGAGTATTGAGCTCATGATTGTTTGCTGTTATTTTTGTAATTTATCTGCAATAATAAATGTAAGCAATAAAAGTATTGAACACTAACTGAAAGAAGAAAAAAAACAGTCAGGTAATAGAAAAACATCTATTTTGAAAAACATAATTTATTAATAAAGATTAGATGTACAGAAAAAAAACTATGGGCATCAAAATTGTCAAAAAATAAACAATAAAAATATTCAGCATAAAATACTAAATTACTAACTAAACCTAAAAAATAATATGAGAAAATTTGAAACTAATGTGTCATCTGCTATTATTATACATAATATAGAAACACTCAATGTGCTAACAAATCTTTAGGAAAAAAGTTAATGAAAAAGATAATAAATGTAAAAAACTTGTTTAGCACTATGTTAAACACTGCAAATACTCATAGAAAATACATCTTGGTATTGTGGATAATGCATCAAACTTCAATATAGTGTACGACTTGAGATAAAATGCAACAAAGTTATCATTTTCATGAAAATTTTTAAACAAGCTATCCCCACTATTGATAAAAAGAAAATATGTAGCACTTCTTAGCAGACAGTAACATTTTGAGAATAATCTGAATTAGTCAGATGAGTAACAGATTGTTGACTATTAAACAAAAGAAGAATTGACATAAGATGGTGAAGGTGTTTTATTCTTAAGGCAATAAACCAATGATTTATTCTTGTACATACTTAAATATCATTATTCATCTCAACTTGATTTCATTATAATACATGTCAGTTTTACTAAATAATTTTTAAAAATATGTTATGATATTCACAGAATAATTTAAAATGTTATCTCAAACAATAACCTTAATTTTGAATCATAAAAATTGTTTAAAAAGATTATTAAAATATATAAATTTATTTCTTATATTTTCTTATAAAGATTGTTGCTTCTTCATCATTTTCATAATCATTTCATCAAAGTGAAGCAGTTAATGTGTTTATTTCTCTTCAAATGCAGTTTTTCTTGAATTAATATTTAAGGTTTACTAATTTCTGCTCACTGATTAAAATGTATCTCTCTTTTACTCTTTTATTAAATGAGTCAATATCTTAAATTAATTGGTCAATAGTGACTGTTTCTTTTTTATTATTATTATAGATATTTGATGAATAAATAGTATATAATTTGACTAATTATAACTTAACTATTTTGCACTAATTTTTTGTTGTGAATTATTAAAAAGAATTCCTTATGCTAGGCAGGATATCTATATCCTAATTGTACCTGTCTTACAAATTAACTAAAATAAATAGATAACACAGTGTTGAACTGCAGCAATTGTAATAAAAATACATGAATACATATAGACACTTTTATCACAGCAAATGTGTTCTATATAAATAATAGTCATTACACAATTTTTGAACGAAAAAATGTCTACATTGTTTCTAAATTAGAGGGTGATGAACATACAATATTCTGTATTTTTTAAAAAGAAAATCTCTTAAGCTAAAAACGGTTACAGTAATGAAATGATAATTGAAAACATTTAATTGAATAAAAAATATTTGTACAAAAATATTAGTCAATTATTTGCATAATATTACTTAATATACTATATGATTAAAAAAAATAAAAAAGATAAATTATAGATAAAACATTTGTAAAAAGGGAAGCTAGAAAAATTGGAAAATTTTAAATTTGTAAATTTTATCTAATATGAAATTGACATACACAGATGTTTAAAAGCAAACCAGTCCAAATTCTAAATAATGCACTGAAAATGTCAAATTCAATGAAGTATCTAGTTATAACATTATTTTTAATGTTTTCATACTCTTGAAAATTGCATTACTATCATTTATCAAAATAAATCTTTAGTAAATTGTATATATCTTATTAAAATGCATAGTTTATTATAGTGGCAGACTGATGGTCTTATCAAACAAAGACCTCTAGATCGAAATTCAGTACTGTTATTTCTGACTCATATATTACATGATCTCTCAAACAAAGAATTATAATTTATTTTAATCCAGATAATGAAAATATAAAATTAATAAAAAAATTAATCAAATTATCAAAGGAAAAATATAATTTGACTGAATTAAAATTTCAGCATTAAGGCATAGTGATTAGCATTTTCACAGCCATGCGATAGAATAAAATCTGGCTGCGTGAATTATGAAACTTTTTCAGTCATAAATAAGCTTAGTTGGTTAGAGCATTGCCTTAAAGCTCAGTATTTTTCTTTTAATGTTAAAGTCCAAGAATAATTCAGCTATCAATAATGTTAGTGAATGAGTAATAGTTATTTTTAATTACAAGGTAAAAGTTCCACTTTAATTTGGATTGATAAGATGAATCTCAATATGGTAAGTGTAAAAAAAAATACATATGTTAGTGATATGATATAGTTGACAAGTATCTAGTTGTCTATACAAATAAAGAAAAGAGTTAACATATTTCATTTGTAAAACAGATAAGGGTATCTTTGATCAGTCATTTAGTAATTTATGGCTAGATTAAAGCCAACCCCCACCCCCCAGCAACAGTAGAGTCGATCATAAAATATTTATTTTTCAATGTATAATTTGACTACCTTGTCTTTCATAAGAAAATTTTCAGACTTTAATTAACAGATTGAAAAAAAAAAGTTTTAGGCTTTTCTGAAATTGGCACACATTATTCATCCATTATTGTAAATATAAACACTTTTTACACATAGTCTAATTATCAATAATTCTATATACTCATTAAAATTACTATCAGATTCATATTAAATATTTACTTCATACATTATGCTAAAACAAATTTCTCTAAAATTAATTAGCAATGTCATTTGGCATTCAACACCAATGACATTGCTTTATTGTTTTATCATAGTATTTCATTGCCATATTATTCAATGGTCATAGTACTCTTTTGATTAATTACTAACCATAACTTTTGGCATTAAACTACCTACATATAACAATCATTGTATGATTTTATAGTATTCAGTGTTATTGATTCAAAGGCTCTTTAGACTACATTCTATATAATCACTGCCATTTTGACCCAATTATTATAGCATCTAATACTTGAGATTTATTTTTAAAATAAAAATCCGATATTACAAAATACTTCATCATTATTAACAATCAGAAAAAAAAAATGAATACAAAGAATTTAAATTATAGATGAGTTTCATGTGACTACATAAACAATTCTATGAACCATGAATATAATAACATGTTGTTGTTGGAAAGCTTGTGTTAATATCTTTTAACTTAGTCTGCATGCCTGGATTAATCACAGTTCTTTATTATATTCTATCTTTAACTATATCATGTCACTCAAAGTCTCTGACATAGCATCTATGTAATGTGCAATTATAACAAATAATTTTTCATTCCAAAACTATGCTTTAGAGTTTGCTATAAATATTTTTTTAACCTAACCTGTTACCAATAATTTATCTATCATGCACAACTCAATGAAGATATGATGTACTTTGCAGTAACAGATTCAAAAACTTCACATCCAAAAAAACTGAAGACATCCATTATATTTTCAAAATAGAGTCAGTATGTTAAATGCATTTATTTCATGGCCTTTATGCTATAATGGCAAATGAAACATGTAGATTCTTATAATAAATTGAATAAAATAATTATTCTATTTAATTTAATTTATTCTAAGAAAAAATTAAGTAAAAAATAATTATTCTAGTCAAGCGTTGGTGGCCTAGCGGTTAGCGTAGCTGCCTTCAAAGCAGCTTGCCCGGGTTCGCTTCTCGGTCAACCCATTTGACATATATATAATAATTATTTTATATAAAATTGTTCTTTTAACTTCTTAAATGCAGTGCATTAGTCTTGCGTTGTTGGCCGAGAGGTATCGCAACCGCCATGCAAGCGGGTAGTTGGTTGCAGACGGTTGTGGGTTCGCGTCCCGGCCGATGCTATGACATAGGAAAAAAAAAAATGCAGTGCATTAGATTGTATTGCATGTAATATTGAAGATTTATTTTAAAGCAATATACTCCACTTTATTATAAAGTGCTTCTTTCTGTATGTATGTATGTGCACGCGTGAAATAAAAATAAGAGTAGTATTCATGAGTATTTTTTTTTTTTAAAATATTATTGAGTAATTATTGCTGGCAAGTCATAACACAAAAACTCGAAATTTGTTTCAATCCTTTGTTATCTGATTATTAAATTCAGAATTAATAAAAATAATTTGAAAAAAAAAAAAAAGAAATTCGTTTCGGTAAAGTCTTGCAGTAGAATTTTGCATAAAATTAGTTGAATAATGGGTAATTTTGATTGCCTTAGCTATAGCATTTTATTTATATTGAGGTTTTCAAAACCGCTGTCTAGACTAATTCAGTATTGATTACCATAAAATCTTATTTTCTATTAGTAGGAAAAGCTTTGTATTTACGTTTCTCTGAAGACATTTGTTAATTGAATTGTTTGGTTTTATCTTTTATTTTAAAGTCACAAACAAGGTGAACTTTTTTTGTTGTTGTTTTTCAAAGACTATTGTTTGATTTAAAAAGCAATTGTTTTACTCGGTTGGGAGAATTGTTAAAAATATAAAAATACAAGCTCTCTGAACTTTTTAAAAAACTTATATATATTCATTGTAAAGACTTCTTTAGTAGCACTCTAGAGACAATCACTGAAGAAGACAATACTTACCCGGATAGTCAAATGCTAAGTAATGAGGATTTAATATTTTTATTTTTTACTTAAAATGTTCTACTTAAATAAAAATAAATTGAACTTGGATGATTCAATAAGGTTTCTATGTTTATTTAGAATCTGAAAAAAAAAAAATCCAAGTTATCCAGATTCAAATCTCAAGTTACGGAAATTATAGGGCTAGAAATCAAAAATAAAGCTAAAAAGATGGAGGGAAATTAAAGGAATTCACTATTTGTTCTAAATAAGGGAGAAATAAATAAATAATCAGAGAATTTCGATTTTCTCAATTACATCAGAGATAATTAATGTTCTATAAAAGAAGTCAAAGGTAATTTATCCTAATAATTTACTACTCCCCTTTCAGTGGAAAATATATATTGCTGCTTTTATAATTGTTATTGTTTTACACAATATAAAAATATAGTGCTGAAACAATGTAGTTAATAACTGTGGCAGAACATTTTTAATGTAAAATTTAAAATTTTATAAACATTTAAAAATATTTCACGTTTTAGAACCATCATTATTTAATCAATATGTGTTATTAAATACAGAATACGTTGCCAGAGAAATTTCATAGAAAAATATGTCTGAGAATGACCTATGATCCTTTTTGACATTAGTAATCTTGCTAAACTTACAGAAGACAATGATATTTCACTGCTAAATGAATGGATTTCTAATTAAATTAAGATTTTCTAAAATATAAAAATAAAAGTAAACTATGATTCAGCACCTTTAGTAAGAGTTGTACAATATTTCAATTTTATGGTTTGCTTTTATAGTTAATGCATCAACAGGCAATTGATTAACTCAGATAATCTGGGATATTTATATTCTAGCTAATGATAGCTATAAATCTATTCATTGATCAATAGTAGATGGTTAGCAAGATTAACTAATGGGCTGCCATAAAATAAAATTAAGTTTCATTCAATCCCTAATCATGAGCATATATAAGTTAACTGTAATGACATAAAGATTTTCTCACTAAATAAAAATTTATTCACTTTAAATGCAAATCTAAATTAAATTCCAAACTGAACAGCATTTTCTATTTCTAGATGTATTTTAGTTCTAATAACTCATGATCTAAATTCTATTTAAATTTAATAATGTTAAAGATTTCATTAATAAAAAATTGTGTTGCGTTATTGAAAACATTTTTCAGAAAGTTATAAATTTTAATTTTTGTATGTCCAGTATAATTTATCTTTTATTTTTTTACACAATTAAATCTTTCTAAACATATGATGAACAATTCTCATAGAGAGTATTTTGTCTTAGTTAAACATCAAGTAAAAAAATTTTAAAAAGTTGAAAAAGTCTAAAAATACTTTGAAATCAATATCCTAAAATTAAAACCAATAGCCATTAAAAATACCGAATTTATATTATCCCGAATGATCTTTTTTTAAATGAGTGAACTCGTTTTTATAGATGTTGTTTGCCGTATACCAAAATTTATTTCTTTTAAATGATATATATATATTTAATAAATAGTAATAATAGTTAAATTTGTAAAAAAAACATCATGATTATTTGATACTTTAAAATTAAAGCTGATTTGGATTTAGTATTTATATAAAAAGGCTTTGCACATCTATATTGAATTATATTAGTAAATAGTTCATTGCTATCTTAAAGTCATATTGAGATTACAAAACAAATATTCTGTGATGACTACTTGATTATTTTAATATGGTGTCAAAGGCTGTAGATGTGATTAGATTGATTGATGAGTTAAACTTTGTTAGCAATTTATTTTACATACTTATTCCAATTTAGCAATATGTATATTTGAAGTGCTGGATTTATTTTATATAATTATTCACTTTTTTTTTCATGAAATTAATATGAATTCTCAGTTGTTGTTTTTTTACCTACTTTGTGTCAAAACATGTTATCTACTGACATTTGATCAAATATATTAAACATGTAATACACATATAGAATTTTTAATCATTTTTCAATTAACATTATTTACTTTTTACAAAACATACTAATTTTAATGCATTTTAGAAAATGTTAAAAAAAAAAATCCAATTTTATTATTATTTTCTTAAATAGAAAAAGAATTGCAATGCAATTAATCTCATTTTTTTAATTTTATTTATTTGTTTTTTTTTTTTTTTACAATATCTTACTAAAACTTTTAAAAGTTTTTAAAGGATTGCCAATTTGTTGAACATTACTAAATTAGGTCTTCTACATATTATACCATATTTTGAATACATTAATAAAACTAAAAGCTCAGATTTCATTTATACTCCTTCTGATTTTTCATTTCCAATGTTTATATGTATACATGGGTCTTGATTTATGCAAATTTTTTTAATGCAATTTTGAAGTTATGTGATTATTGTTTCTTCTTAATATCTTTGTATGCGATAAAAAAATTTAGATCAGAAGACAATCTCCAATAACGCGCTATTACTTTAAATATTATAAATCTCACGCACTCACACATATTTAAAATAATAGTGCATTATCAGAGTTTGACTTCCATCTAATAATTTCAATATTTTCAATGCTTATAATAGTACTGTAATAGATTATATGCAATAAAGAAGTTCATAATTCACTTAAAATCAGGATTTCCCCATTTTACATACATACATGAAATTTTACAAGATTATAATGTAAATCTGTTCAAATGTTATAGATGCCTATACTATGCATGTTGTTGTTTTTGCATTTTAAATCACATTCTATTTTTGCTTTTTAAAAAAAATAGTACGTAATCAACTAATCATTTAGTGTCCACAAATTTATTTTTAAAGGTCAGTCACAGTGGTGGGAACAATTAAATTTGACAATTAAAATATGATTTTTAATTGTAATTAACAATTTAAAAATTACGTAATGTGATGTAAAACAATGAAATTTGATTTTTAAATGAAATTGAAAATTAAAAAATTAAAGACAAAAATAAGAATTTAATTTTTAATTGTTTGTTTTAATTAAATTTTGCCCAACAGTTGTGAGTAGGTGCCTTTTTATTATCATAAGTTTAAATTCTTATTTTTATTTTAAACTTTTAGTTTACCTTAATGGGGAGAAAAAACACCCAAGAAAAATGAATTTCTTTGGAAAAAAAATTCAATTTTAAATCACCTAGCGAAATGGGAAGAATCAATAGTGATTGTAAAACATTTTAGTTTGGGCAAGTCCACTATAAGAGCAATTTAAAAAAATGAAATTGGCACCAGTTGTATTTCCTCTTGTGATGAATCTTATGTCTTATCAGTTCACAAATAAACCTGCATATTATCAAATAGTGATAATGATTAAAATACAGTACATGTATGAAACAATGTAAAATACTGTAAATTACGCATAAAAATATATTGTATTGAATAAAATTAAATACTGTAGTTAATAAAAAAAGTTAAAAAAAGTTTGTCTTGTATCTTTTTTTTTTCAAATTTGAAATTTTTTAATAGTCATATTTTATTTCCTCATTTTTTTATGCCAATTTTAAAATAATTTTACATTGTTGCTTTGCTTTTATGCAATTTTTAAAAATTACAGTATATATCTCCCATTTTTCAAGGTAAGTTAAGTCTATTTTTGTGTGATTTCTTTTGTCTATGTTTTCAGAGGAACCTATCTATCTCATAAAACTAGACACAGGTGTATAGTAAATTAGATGTAATAATATATAATCAACAAAACCCTGAAATTATATTTTAAAAAATTAATATATTAACATATACATAAATAAATAACAACTGACGTTAGTTTACTGCATGCCTGATACTGTCAATAATATTTACTATTTAAATTATCAAAATCTTCATACTAATAACTGAATGCTTTGCAAACATGGAATTATATCTTTTCTTAGTTACATTCAAATACCAGCCTTTCAAGCTAATTGTGCATACACTTTTGCGAGTATTAATAATAATAAATGAATACTTTCTCTCCAATACAAGATATAGTATTTATGCAGGAATAAAATGAATCACTTATTCCTATGACTCAAATGTGTATATATGCGCAAATCTGAAGTACTGGCAAGGAAAGTGTGAGGATGGAACAGCCACTTTAAATTACTATATACAATGTCTGAATGAATGACATCGGTGAAATTGTCTTCTTAATGTAACAGAATATAGTAATTTTTTATTCAATATTTCTGTTCAAAAAATCTTTTATAAAGCACATTTTGATTCACCAATATAACTTAACCAAAAGACTGTTTCTTACGAGGCTCCTTGTAGACATCTGACATCACTCTAACTCTGCTAGTTCTTATGCTAAAAAATTTGTTCGATAGGTTTTGAATAGGTTTTTAAAAGTTCTGTAAGATGGTGACCTCTTCCGACTTATTTTACAAGTAAAAAATAAAAAAAAAAACACATTTAAACCTAAACAAAGAAAGAACATTATTTGTGATTGGTTCTTAGCATGCTCTCAACTGAAAAAGGCATTCTGATTGGCTGGAAAGAACAAAGAAACCGCCTGATCAAAGAAAATAAAGAAAAACGCTGAGATTTTCATTTCGAATTTAATTTTAAGTATTAAAAAAATATAATTTCAGAAATTAAACTAGTTTTTTAAAAAATATACTAAAAAAACAAAATTATTTTCGAAAAATATTGAAGATTTTAGTAAAAATATTAAAGAAATATTTAAAAGAAATATTTACTTTTCTATAACGTAAAAGTCGACCTTTTTGTTTATATTATAGCTTTTATGTTGCCGAAATTGAATATTTTAGAATAAATAAATAGCAATTTATTTTTGAAAGAACTTTCATTCTCTTCATAACCTGAAAAATTAATAATATACTTTTTATAAACGTATCTGAGTTGAATTTAATATTATAGGCAAATATGTTTTAACAATAGGCTTTGTCTTCAGTTTGTGAGTTGGCCAATTAAAAGATTTGATTTTTACCTCATACAACCAATAATATAATTAGCGGTTAAAAGGTTAAATAAAATTGCAAATAACA